>OX352291.1:9254499-9854499 GCA_947086415.1 Pammene aurita
GACCTTAAAAAGTTTTTCCCATTTATTTGCAGCAGTTTAATCAAGTGGACGGTAAACTGTACCTGGACGGAAAACTAGCACAATTACCCTATGAGAGCAGCGCACAATTGCATGTAAATTATTTCAAATTGTTCCCTTTGTAACAGTTTAACGGCAGTTTTTATAAAATTCAGTATTCTGATGTTAGTTGGGTACACATGTGATCAAGATGTCCATGTGTTGACAATAAAGCCGGGCGTAAATAGAACCTGCTTAGGTACTTTTGCTTTTCTAAGTACAGACATAATTCTGTAAAACTAGCAACGTTAAAAAATCAAACAACAATCGAAACATATCATGCACAAAATCAAAATTTTGGATTCACTGCACATTTTTCACAATAAGCATATTTTTTATCTATTATATCAAAATCTTTATTAAATCACAGTAAAAATTGGCACACACCTCATATCATATCCACAGCGCAGGTTTCGTCATAGTTTTTACAGTCAAAATTAGTATCAACAACATGCTTCGTCAAAAAATACAAAAACCAAATCCACAACAAGCCAAGCATCCATATTTTTTATATTTGTCGTAGATGCAAAGGTAGTCTATGAAAAAAAACATTAAGTTCTGTTCAAAGCATTACTTATAAGAAAACCCAAAAACATTTGCGAACTGAACAACATCTTCAACATTAAGCACGAATCAAGAATTTCCTTTTACCTCGCCGTTCCATTTTCAAAATTAGCCGCGTTCTGTGCTTTTTAAACATTTTTTTAATTCGTCTTAGATGCCTAGGGCCGTCGGAAAAAGAATACCTACTGTATAACGCATATACAGGGCCGTACGAAAGTTACTGTTATCTTGGCATATCCTCTCTAGGCAACGCGTCCATAAAGAACCACAATTATTATCTCACAGTCCTAGTACAGCCGATTCCAGTTCTTGATGCGCGCGCCGCTCCCCCCTTGCTGCTATTGTTACGAAGTTCCCATAAAGTATGGAATTAGAGGCGACCAATAATTCTATCTCTAGTGAAAACTTTGAAGCTAAATAACTCGAGAAATATAAAATGTACAAACATAAAACAAACATGTATAAACTAGGAAAAAATAGACGCATTTTTTGATATTAAAATATCATGGGAAAGTCAACCTTTATTAGCAAAAACAGATGCTCTTAAATAAATTCCTTATCTCTCTGGCGTGTATTTTAAATGTGCTGCTTTATGGTTGCGCGCGCCCATGAAGAAGCGAGTTCGGTCGGTGGGAGAGACCGGGCTATAAATGCGATACTTGGCTGGTCTCGCAGCAACCCTTCGTCTTATTCGCCGTCCTTGTCTTGCGCGACGGTTGGCTGCGCTCCTCTACGATGGAAGGATTGTGTTCCAGTGGGAGTTGGGGGATATTTCAAGATTACTAAAAGGGTTATTCATATGTTTTCTGTAATCAGATACTGGTACAGATGTTACCTATGCTTGTAGAGAGATGCCAGAATAATGCTTAGGTATTTATGTAATTTAGAATAAATAAACACTTACTATAGTTGAATGTGAATTCTTCCGTAAGATTCCCGGCCTCATGCTTTTTTGTCCGCATGGGACCGGATTTGTTTAATTTGCTAGGGCTGGGCGCAGCACCACAGAAGATATATTCCCCCTGCTGGAGCACCAAATTTTGGATGACTATTGGGAAGCCGGTGTAAAATCGACAAGGTATCAGTATTGCAGTATCACCTGACAAATATAATGTAAGAGTCAGAGTAACGTTTGACGATATGCTCACTCTGCTTTCGCAAATTGAAGCTTGTCTCAACTCAAGGTCGTTGGCTGAATTGGGTGAAGCTTTACACTATTTGATACCATGACATTTTCTGGCCAGCAAACCTCTAACTTGTATACTAAATGTAATGAGCAGCGTTCAATACCTATCCTAAAACACATGTTTTATATGTCGATAGATAGTCAACCAGATTTTGGTGAGCAACAAGCCCTGCGAAACCCGAAGGCGGAGAGTGGACAACGGGTCCGGTTAACGCTCGGCAAAAACAGTGAACGCCTATAAATGGGAACATTGAGTCGGTTCTTAACATCCTGTACAAAGAGTGGCTTCGTATTATCGTACAGGGTCGAGGTTTTTCGGACTAATACATATCACTTAACCCAATAATGCACGACCCAACAATCCGCATAAATTTTGTGCACTCGGGCATTTTTGGGTACTTAGATCTTTATTTAGCTGTACATAACTGGTTCCTTCTTTTACCTATTCACTTGCATCTAACTATGCAAACCTGCAGGGGTAGGACTATACATACGTAGGCGAATGCTTATGCGAATGTTTTAGGACATCGGTACTTTCCTTATCCATGTGTCTGTTTTTGACACACATCATAGGACGCGAACATCGAATCATGTGATACAAATTATCCGGTTTCACAAATCACAACGGTTCCAAGTAGCTTGGTACCAGATGGAGTCACTCCGACAATCATCGGGCCTAGGTAAGTTTCTTACTCGAGTCTTCTCAGCTACGCTAAGAGTAGCGAATAATTAACAAAACTCACATCAGTTCGATTCCTACTCACTCAGATCAGGTTAAACTCGCTTCTACTGATCTCGCTGGAAACGCAAGCTGGGTAGGAGCATTTCAGTGTAGAAAACTTATCAGGTCTAGTGGCGGAAGTGTTCTAGATTCCCCCGGCTACCATCCCACCAAACTATTTGCGTACTTTACTGCTCCAGTAGGATAAAACTCAAGTCAGGATTAAAACCGAGATTTTTTCAATAATTTGATTTTTGTAACAAGCTTCTATTGCTAACTGTACTTTTTTTGTACAATTCCTAACTGCTCACCAAGATAAATACAACGAGCCCAAACACGACGCGATAATGTTAAATTGTTGAAAAGTTGCTATAGCCACCTTCCAGCTCCATCGGATCAGCTCCATGTCGTCATAGTTACTATTGTATTGTCACTCGATATACATATTCAAGCAAAATTTCGGAAAACGGGAAGTGGGTTAAGTTTAACTTTCAAATTTTGATTACAGACAACGGGACAAGTAAAAACTAAATAAAATCTTGTAAAGTTTTGTACAGCCAGGTATGTCTACCAGTTCTAATTCTCCCTCAACCGCTCAAAGTTTGACTGGAAGAGATCTCTTAAGGGATAAGTCCGCCCCCCGAACCCCTCTCTTGAACTTGTCACACAGTTAACTTTATCGATACTCGTTGTGCTCCCGTCATAAACATTTAACATAATCATTTATGGTATGAATACAAATCGTTTAGTGTGTCTTTTCTTCCCCTTTTACCGCCTATCATGTGTCAACATTTTTTTTTCCCGTCTTAAACATTCAACCCAACCATTTTTGGTATGAATTAATATCATTTAGTGTATTTTTCACAGTGCTTGTAAAAAAAAGTATTATTTATACTACTACTACTAAAGCTTTGTATTTGTGTCGCGCCACGTATGCACAGGCCTTAAGCCCGCGTCGTCCCGCCGCGCGCCTACCTAGCTATAGCGCGAATGTACTTTTGCCCACTTTGAAATATGGCGCCCCGTCCGCAGAAGGCCGAACTTGCGCAACCGAATGTATTTATTTATATTCCGTTTGTCATATGTCTAAAAATATTACGCTAATATTAATGGACGAGTGAACACGGAAAGGTGTGACGTTGAAATTGATTTAATGAAAGTTTATAATGGGTTAGCGGCAAAATATTTAGTATGTGGCGAAAAATACTTGTTCCATTCTCGTGTTACTTAGTCTAAATTTAAGTCTTAATGTCCAGATAGATTTTTTAAATTCGAAGTTCTAAAATATACCTTTAAACTCTTACTAACTATGTCATTATTCATTAAATTGGATCATTCACGAAATCAGGTTTTTAGTTCTAACGTGGAAGTTTAGTAGTATTTGTAGTGGACAATTCACCCGCCCTAATAATATTGAAAAATTAGATGGGAAAGATGTCTAAAAATTAAGTTCATTTTGTAAAAAAATAAAATCCTCTTCATGTGTTGTGCAATCAAAATGATTGATAGTTTTTTCCCGCGGCTTAGATGTCAAATTGGGAGATTGAGCAATATTAAAAAGCTACAACTATAGCCAACTATACGAAAAAAAACAATTTTCAAATCCAACCTTCTCCGTGAGACCCGCGCCGTCTAGAAGCGGGCGCTTTTTTACATCAAGAGCCCATCCGAGGAGGAAACAAAAAGACTGGATTTATATTTTTTTTATTATTTTATTTATTCCCCGCTTTTATTTTTTTATTCCGCGTTAAATTTTTGCATATCGCCGTGCTGGCCGTTATTGTTTTTGTTTTTTTTAAACGTTTTCGCGCTTTCGCCATTTCTACCGTCAAGTCGGTCTTAACGCTTTCCTAGTTACATTCTTAATTTCACTAACAAACATCACTGGCGTAGGCACTAGTTTATACCAAAACGAATGCTGCCGTTCTATCCCAATGTTGCGATAGGCCGATTCCCTCAAAACACTTCCCTTGACCCTAATGGACTAAGAGCTGGCCACGTCAGATATGACACAATTATGAGAGCAATGAAACCTGACTAGTTAGATTGCTTTACCATCCTTATTGATATACCCGGGCATCTGGCAGCTTATAATGGGTGGAGGTCAGTGACAGACCAACAAAAATTTTCAAAAAAAGTAATACCAACATTAGTAAAAACTTGAAGTTGTGTCATTTATAAAGGGCAGGGCCTATATTTTAACATGAGAACAAAAAAAATGTGTATTATTGCGGAAACAAAAACAGTAGGTGACAAACTATAAATTGTATTATACGTCATTTGGCACTACTTTCCCCCAACAGAAACTTCTGGCTATGAATTGCATCAAACCCAGAACGCTAATATTTGTTTTCTTCAAGTTATTACAATCTTTGACCTCCACCACTTTACAGCTGCCAGATGTCCGGATCTAGAAACAAGAATAGTATAGCAAATTAACTAGAGGGATTTCTTTGCTCTCATTATAGTATCATATATGTTGGCAGTAAGTGTATAACTAAATATCAAATGATCCGGTTTCTTATCCGGTTTCCAGACTGCATAAGGTATCTACAATCAAGAGCCACGAAAACAAGTTACTTTGTATAAAAAAATACAAACAAAATGACCCGGTTTTCCAGTCTTATAGTGTAAAAGACAAAATTCAAGACTCGAAAGCTCGACCTACTAAATGAAACGCGCCTGCCTAAACAAAACGATTATATTTTTAAAAAAATATTGTAGGAATTGTAGGAACTATTATTAATTGTAGGAATGAGCTCTTTTTGAGACCCTCTAAAATCTTACTATACGGCCGCTTTTATATAACGGTGCGTTCACATGTAGGTATGGTCTACTGGTGACCACACACTATGGTGATCAAAGATCATACATGTAAGCACCCCATTGCGTGACGTACAGTCACCGGCAATAGCATCTTCCTACACGAAGGTTTCAAAAATATGTGACACGCTCTTATGGCCCTACAAATAAGAGCGTGTCACATATTTTTGCGGCCTTCGTGTGGGATGATACTTTTGCCGATGACTGTACCATATTTTATATTCAGTTTCACAACACACATAAGGCGTCGTCCAGAAATCATGTGACCGTTCAAGGGGGGGCTGGGGGTAAGAAAAATATCACGAATGATCACGATGGGGGAGGGGGGATCAGATTAGATATCACGTGTAATGTTTTTTCAAAGCAGGAAAGCTAAAGACACCATTTTTTTAGGGTTCCGTAGTCAACTAGGATAGGAACCCTTATAGTTTCGCCATGTCTGCCCGTCCGTCCGTCCGTCCGCGGATAATCTCAGTGACCGTTAGCACTAGAAAGCTGAAATTGGGTACTAATATGTATATCAATCACGCCGACAAAGTGGTAAAATAAAAGGTGGAAAAAAATGTTTTATTAGGATACCTCCCCTATACGTAAAGTGGGGAGTGATTTTTTTTTTTCATTTCAACCCTAACGTGTGATATATTGCTGGATAGGTATTTAAAAATGAATAGGGGTTTACTAAAATCATTTTTTGATAATGTAAATCTTTTCGGAAATAATCGCTCAAGAATTAAAAAAAAATGTGCCGCCCCCCCTCTAACTTTTGAACCATAAGTTTTAAAAATATGAAAAAAATCACAAAAGTAGAACTTTATAAAAACTTTCTAGGAAAATTATTTTGAACTTGATAGGTTGAATAGTTTTTGAAAAAAATTACAAAGTAATTTCTGAACTAAGTTTGTAATTTAACCGTATAAGCAGGTGTTTATTGTACCTGTAATTTCTACAAAATCACAATGAAAAGACATGCTTTCAAATAAAGTAAAAACGGTGAAAATCGGTTCACGCAATAAAGAATTATCCCATAAAAATCATCTTCCATACTTTAAGCTCGCGCGCAATAGTTTACTTAATTTGCCGATAGATGTCGCTGTACGTGGAACGCTCATATCATATCCTACATGGCGGTGTTATTTTAACTCTTAAGTGGGGACACTTACTGTGACGGACGGAAAACTACGGAACCCTACATTGAGCGTGGCCCGACACGCTCATGGCCGGTTTTTTACTTTAAAATTTAATGAGATCAAATTAATCCGCTCCATTTATTGATATTAAGTGATAAGCAGATTTTTACGATGCCTGTTTTTCAGAGATAGCATCTTGAACATATACGCAATACAGTAGAAACGACATTAGACTTGCTTAGCGTTTAAAGGTACCCGCATTAGAGGTCCGCGCCGCAGGCTGATGGGCCGGCGGCGGCGCGCCGGCCTTTGGACCCGGCGCGGCGCGGCGCCGCCGGCGTGAGGTGTTTTTTTTGTGAGAATTAGGAACTTTAGAAATAATCCTCTAAAGCTTAAACCTTATACTCGTACATAAAGTAAACACCCCTATGATGGACAATGCAACAGTAATGGGACGTATACAACAAATCTTGCTGGTAATGCTGATGCTGAACAAATGCTGATAGTAATCTGGCCCTTAGTGCAAAAGGGAAAGCTGATCTTCTAGGTACTCTCTTTGCCTCGAACTTGACCCTGAACGATGATGATAGCACCATGCCGCCTACCATCCCTTGGTGCGCATTCTCGATGCCGGATATGAACATCAAACAGAATGATGTCCGGCGGGAGCTGCTATCTTTAACGTTCACAAGTCGAGCAGGCCAGACGGCATACCAGCAGTTGTGCTCAAACGATGTGCTCCTGAGTTGTGTCCCATGCCAACGCGCCTTTCCGCACTCTCGTACCACAAACGGCACAAGTGCCGTCTTCATAGAAGACTGCCCTCGTGCATCCTGTGCCTAAAAAGGGCGATAGTTCAGATCTCTCCAAGGTTATGGAGCGCATAATCAATGCGAAGCTTCTGCGATACCTGAAAGAGCATGACATGGTCAGTGACCGCCAGTATGGCTTTCGCCATGATCGCTCGACTGGTGATCTTCGAGTGTATCTCACTCACCACTGGGCTGTCATTGAGAGTCAAGGAGAGGAATGGGCAGTCAGCCTTGATATAGCTAAGGCGTTCGATCGGGTCTGGCAACGGGGTCTACTGTCGAAGTTACCAGCTTACGAACTGCCGGACCAATTGCATAATCCCTCGGATTATGCAATTGGTTGCCAGCTTTTTGCCCGGCAGAATCATACGAGCCGTAGTCGACGGTAGTTGATCTGAAAGCATGGACATAAACGCTAGTGTTCCGCATGGTTCCGTGCTATATCCAACGCTATTTTTGCTTCATATTAATGATCTATCAGCGACATTCATTGTTATTCGGACGATAGTACTGGGGATGCTTGTTACACGGACCGTGCCAATATCCCTCGTTCCGTTGTGGTAGAGAGTCACAAAAAACTGATATCCGGACAACTTAGTCCGATTCAACCCCACAAAGACACAAGTTTGCGCGTTTACCGCTAAGAAAATGCCACTTGCTGTGGTCCCTCAGTTCCAAGGCACAACTCTTACAATGCCAGGGAATATCGGGATCCTCGGTGTCGACATTCCTAGTGATGTCCAATTCCGTAGTCGCCTTGAGGGGAAGGCCACGCTGGCATCCAAACGGCTCAATGTGCTCAATAGAGCCAGGAGATACTTCATTCTGAGGCAGAGACTGCTTCCATACAAGTCGCAAGTCAGACCCCATATGGACTATTGCTGTCACCTTTGAGTAGGAGCGCCTGGATACCAGCTTGAGCCCATTGACTCGGTACAAAGGTGCGCTGTGCGAATCATCGACGATCCCAAACTCACGGGTTATATTCTTGAATCTATAAGTTTAAAGAGAGACTTTGCCTCCCTATGTGTATTCTATCGTTTGTACTAACAATGGGTTGTGCCCTGAAGAACTGTTTGACATGATGCCCACGGCCGTTTTTACCATAAATGACAGCCATAGAGAACAGACGTTTCATTAATTTCTGTTTATTTTAAAATAAATGGTGCCATACTTCTCATGACTAAATATGAATAGGTAGGAGTGATCTTGTGAAACCTGCCAGCCAAGGAAACGTTGGATTTCTAAGTTCCCAGACCTGCAATACATTTCCTCTTTGGTCCACATTATCTAAATCCGAGGATCCGTAGCTAAATATCTCCAATAGATACTCTTGGGAAACGCGTAATTTGAATTTTAAGTTTGGAATAGTTGGGGTCGGCGCGGGTTTTTCGACGACCCGGCGGCGGCGCGGACCTCTAACCCGCATCATAATTATCACGTGATCTTGTGGCAGGGGTTGGGGGGGGGGGGGGGGAGTTGCGTTAAAGTCACCAAATATCACCAAGCAAGACTACCGAATAAGCGTGACTGCTGCGAATATTTAGGTCAAGCTATAAGTACTTTACTTGTAAATTACACTTGGTAGAATCTACAGGCTTTGTGATATTTTGTTTGTGTCTGGTTTTCTATTATCTTTAATTCTATGGTACCGACAGTTATCGTTAGGTTAGTTAGGTACAAGTCAAGTGTCAGGCTGATTGACTATCTAGGACATCTGAGACGAGTGGGCGTACGCCTGAGAAATACTAGGCGAACTAAATGTTTCATATACTATAGAGGTACCTACAGTCAGCACCGTTAGCAGCAGAATTAGCCGCAAAATTCTCAAAAAATTACCACTTTCAGAAATTGTATTATTTTCTGAGAATTTTACGTTATCCCTTTTCTCAAAATCACGACCTCTTCCATCCCAAACAAAAAAAATCGTATTAAAATAAAAAAACCTTGATCGTGATTCTGAGTAGAAAAAAACATACATTTTACAGAAAATAACGCATTGGAGCCCCCTTAAATATTTATTTTATTCTGTATTTTAGTATTTGTTGTTATAACGGCAACAGAAATACATCATCTGTGGAATTTTCAACTGTGCAGCAGTGAAACTAAATAATAAATTTAAATACAATTTATAACAAAATATTATAAACAATAAACAGTAGTCATACACTATTCAAACAGTAGATAGTCTCTCTCTCTCATGTCTCTCTGTCTAGAACCTGGCCAAACTCTCTCTTCCAAGCTTATGTGTCCCACCCACATGGTGATGGGATCAGCTTTCCGCACTTTTCGTCTCCACTTCGCCCTATCTATTCTCGACGTCTTTTTCAGACACCTGACACTCACTCATGTCCTTTAGCACCACGTCCTTCCATCTTGTTCTGGGTTTGCCCCTACCTCTTTTACCTGGGATGGAAAGCCGTAGCGCCAAGTTTCCTACGTAGTCGGGTGGCTTCCTCTTTACGTGGCCATACCATCGCAGCCTACTTTCCTGCATGTTGTCGGCGATATCGCGCACGCCCAGGCTTCCTCGCACGCATTCGTTGCAGATTTTATCGAGCCTGGTAACGCCGCACATCCACCTCAGCATCTTCATTTCGGCTACTTGGATAGTGTGCACGTGCTTTTGAGTGTCTGCCCACGTCTCGCTCCGTACACCAGAACGGGCCTTATAATGGTCTTCCAAACTATACATTTATAATTTCTTGAATCAGCGGAATAATGCTCTAAGTTTTCGTAAATGTATAAATGAAATAAATCATAATATATGTAGGTGTTTATATGTATGTAATGTACTGTTACATAGGGGTTGATTAAGTATTCATCCTTGCCTCGAGGCATTTGCATCTCACACGAATAGGTACGAGTACAAAGGGTCCAAGCTTATTCTAACGTAGCTAATATATGTAGCCTATATGTATAGGTACCTATCTCACAATTTAATACACCCATACTTAAATGACCAAGCGACCTTAGCGAGCGAAACTGCTTTTTTCTCAGGTATGGTAAAAAATATGTCCAGCGAATCTTCGGCTCTCCGGTTGCACAGGATTTCAAAGACAAAAATGTATAATTGATGGTGTAGTTTTAATGTACAGAGTACTCAATGTAGAATATCCCCTTAAAAAAAACACACACAATTTAAAAATAACAAATTTATTAATTGTGACCTTTATCACAAACTTTAATCTATACGAGTACATTAAAAATACACCATCAATTATACATTTTTGTCTTTGAAATTGTAACATTTCGTGGAGTCAACGACGAAAATAAATAACGAAAAATCTATAGGCTGAATTCTAGTAAAAATTACAATTGGTTTCAGTAATTATACCCGTAGCGTTTCTTTTGGGTCAATTGTGCCTGGGATTCGCTTGACAACCTAATCCCAAGAAAAGGCGTAGGCACTAGTTTTTAGTTTTTTTTCCGAAAACGAATGTCTTACAGTCACATCTTACAGTTGGTTATTAGTACCAGTCCTAAATTGATTCCAGAGATTCCATTGTATTGTAAGATTTGTTTTTTAGTAGTTTAATTAAAGGCAGACGTCCGAGTGGTCGTCACTGTCCCAGTACATGTCATCTTTAACCTAGTCATTAATAAAGAGGTGACAGCAGGAGCAGGGTGCCAACTATTGGACATTTAGCAATACCAGGACGTTAACCGTTCTTACGTTTCCTTTGCCTCTCGTAAAAAAATGATAAAAAAATATTTTTAACCCTCTTCCTGCCGGATACAAAAGTCGAAGGGCAGCCAGGTGGTTTTAGAAATCGTCAGAAAGGGAAATTGCGTGTTTGTATCGTGTTTGAGCAATTATTTGTCCTGTTTGTAGGTATGTCACCTACAGAGGCGTATTTTGAGATTTGGCGCCCCGGGCCTTAAGGGCCATATGGTCCGGTATCTGACTGACCGGCGCCCTGAACCCAGTGCGTGGGGCAGCTCACGCCGCCCCTGGCGTTCTACTGCCCCGGGCCATGGCCCTAGAGTAAATACGCCCCTGATAACCAAAGTAGAATAATATTAATTTTCGTTTTCATTGTGTCTTCAGTAAACATAATGGATATCTAAACTCTATCAGTAAACATAAATACCTAAGAAATAACCTTACTTACTTACCTATTCCTGTTATTACACTGAAAAATTACCATTCCTAGTCCTAGTGCCGACGCACTCTCACAGATGTTTACATTATCATTAATTATCCAACCAAATCTAAAAAAATATACTCTACAAACAATTTTTTCTACCCTAACCCGTTCGAGTCAGGTTTTTCCGCCACTTACAAACTTTTTGCCTCGCGTGCGGAGTGACAGACAGACAGACAGACAGGCCAATTTATAATATGTCCCTATCGCGCGATCTTTACACGCTATAACACTAGCCAACATAACTAGAACTGTTTAACTCAAATAAACCACTTTACAAACACTAGTTACACAGCTCAAGTAAAATTGTCGAACGTTTAATAATACCGATTTTGAACGATAAACAGAAATTGTTGTAATTATTCCGGGAAGGGTTCGTATTTTAAATTTAAATTTCGAATTGGACACTTTTTTCCGTTGATAGTAATCGGCGCGACGTTTGGCCATTTTTGACACGCAACGCAAAACTAGAAATTCTAGTTATTTTAGGATTTTTAGCTATTAGGAATATTTTGAACAGGAACTAAATAAGGGTGTTTTTCTTATGTTATAATGGTCATGAAAACAACGTAGATCTTGTTACAATGAATTAAGTAATAAGCACAGCCATCTGCTACCGAAATAAGTTGGTAACGATTGACACACGAGATTTAAAAATCGGTAATTTATACTTAGGTACCTTCGAGCAACAATTTAAAGGAGGCACAGAATCAAACAAGATTTACTGAAAATATGGCTCATGAAAATTTATAACCGGCCAGTCTTATACCATAATAAAACTGTGAAAGGAAGTACCGCCCGAGTCGTTTTGGCAGTACTATTGTGAGGCAATTTTTTTGCGCTGATTGTGTTTCCCTAGTATAATTTGATTGGTGTTAGGTACATTATTATTAAAGCCATTAATTCCTTAATAAATTTAACATGCATACAAATTATACATTTGTTATTTAAATTAATTATTATTCATTTGCTTTTTCATTTATTAAGGACCGTTCTACGAGTATAGGCCTCCTCCATCTCCATCCATACTTTCCTGTTTTGAGCTGCTTGATTCCATTTTTCCCCACTGTTATTACTATTTCATAAGACCATGGTCTGACGGTCTGTTAGGTGCATATCTTACGAGTATCTTAATTTTTCGTGTAAAAATTGAAATATTCCGTTTCCAAAACATTTTAGAAATTAGGCGAGACAGTTAAATTTTAAAAGTGAAAGTACTATATATACCTATGTTAGAACCCTTTCTTCTAAAATGCTCAATGTCTACAACTCTATAGTACGAAACAAAGGTGGTGTTTATATATTTTTTATAGGTCTCTAATGCAAATGAGTTGAATTGTGATGCAGATTCGTTGAATTTTCCCTCAGCCTCGTCCTACTTGCAAGTATTCCATCGCCGGCACGCAAGCACTCATAATTTAATTAAAATATTGCCGAGTACCTATTAGGTACAACACAAGGTTGTGTCGTAATACCAGCATCAGGCACAGAATAGGAAAATCAGTGATTACCTAACTAAATAATAAAAGTTCAAGTTAATATTAGATGAGTTGCTTGTTACGTGGAGGAAGACGAGCAGAGATGGACCAGGTTGATTTTATTATCTGTATATATAAATGTAATGTAAAAGTAAAAGGGGCCCGTGAACGGAGTCGTCCATGGTGGAAAGTAGAGTTGAGCCATTCTCAGTATTCTCGAAGACATTTCGTGTTGTATGGTAAAGGTTCTCGCTCGAGAATATGTCGCATAGTAAACGGAGAACGTTCTCGAGAATGGCACATCTCTATGGAAAGGCTCATAATCCAGCGTAGCGTGGCAATAAATAAATAAATTAAAATAAAATAAAATTAATAAATATTATGGGACAATCTTACACAAATCAACCTAGTCCTACGGTGAGCTCAATAAAGCTTATGTTGTGGGTACTAGGCGGCGATATATATATATATATATAAATATAGATAAATACCTAAATATATAGAAAACATCCATAACTCAGGAACAAATACCCGTGATTAACACACAAATAAATGCCCTGACCAGGATTCGAACCCGGGACCTCTTGCTTCATAGGCAGGGTCACTACGGACTAGGCTAGGAGGCATAGACGGGGGCCAAAAAATTTTACCTTGCATTAAATCCTACACTTTTGGAAGCTTTTTCTAGTTATTAAGTAGGGTAGTCAGATTCCTACTACACATTTTTCCCCAGTGACGTGATTGTGCATTCCAGGAAATCGAAAACATTATAGACAACGTCTGGAACACTACATTGACTAAATCCTACACTGGAGATCTAACACTATTGTATTTGTTTAAATAAGTGATGACTAACTTAAAGATTTCCCGAATTGTTTCCCTGAGCTTTCGTCTATAAGCTTCATTAAGTGACATTTTTTCTTTATATTTATAAAAAAGTGACTTAGAAATTCGAACACAATTCGAAAATTTGGTAGTATGGTACTAATACAGATCTAAGTGTTAAAGTAATTTTTCACCACGGTGACATGTTTACATCTATTTATTATGACAGTTTTTTAGTTTTTTTTGGCGAATATGATCACTTATCGCGTAGCGTAAATTGTCTATTTATTTAACATACACAATCAAAAAAATATCGTAAATATACTAAGTGCTTTACGAGCAATCGAAATAAACAACTTATAATTTAAGGCTCATATTTTAAAACTTTTTTCACCCCGTTTGCGGGGTTGAATGAAAAAAACGCTAAAATTACTTTCATTATTTTTTAATGTATTAAACGTACGAAGTTGCATGCCTCGAACTTAAAATTTTAACCCATGGAAATTTTTAACTCTTAGTTCTTGCTCCCTAAGGGGTTTAATTTTTCAAATTTGTTTCTTATTACTTATACACATTATAAATGGAAATTATAACTTTCTAGTGAAGTTAGAAAGAAGTAGTTTCTGCCTGGCTACAATCTAACTTTTCAACCCCGTTTCAACTCCTCTGGGGTGGAGTTTTGAAAAATGCTGAAATTATTTTTTTGTTTGGAGCTGAGTAGCCTACAAACGAACTTTCAAGTCTGTCACAATTTTTTTTAAATATTTCGTTACAAATTTTGAACTCCTTTTTAACCCCGTTAGAGGTTATATACCAGAAAACGCTGAAATGACTTTTATTATTTTTTAATTAGCAACAAACGTACGAAGTTTCAAGTTTCTAACTTAAAATTTTAAATCCTAACCATACAAACGCTTAAATTTTACTTTTTTTACCCCCTTAGGGCTTGAATTTTTCAAAATCGATCCTTATTACTTGTACAAATTAAAAATGTAACCTTATTTGCAAATTTCAACTTTCCAGCTTCAGTAGTTTCGGCTCTGCGTGGATCATTCAGTCACTCAGCCAGAACATAGGCATTTATATAAATATAAATAAAAATAATATTAAGAATTATAATTTATCAGTGTGATTAAAAAAATAGTGTAATACTAATAAGTAAAATGAGCCTATTATTTATTCCACCCTGATTATTACTCCTAAGTAAGCAACTACGCACCATACGCTATGCCCTTCTGCGCTTCTTAGATACCTACACGGTCAATGACCTTAGGTCCACTAATCGTATCGGCCACCGCACGTCTTATGTGTTATAGTTTCCGCCCCGCGCCCCGCTCCGCTTATGTTTATTTTTTGATTACTAATTTTACAATTCCTGATAATGCTCAGTGTTCGAAAATCATTTAAAAAATAGTAATAATACAGTCACCGCTGTAATTTTTTTTTAAACGAAGCGTAATAATTTTCTCGACAATATAGTGAAAAATCACCATTTGTATAATTAGTGTTTGATTATTATTGAATTTTTTAAACATTTTTATTATTTCTAATGTATTCTCAACTTGACAGGTGGTGAATATTTCAAATACTGTTTTAAATATTCAGGTAGTCCCTTGGATTAAAAATGTCTAGTGTAGGATTTAATGTTTGTGGGAAATAAACATTAAATTTTTTTTTTAAAAGAAAGCACAATGTAGTTTTTGGGAAAAACTTAATACATCTTTTCAATAAATGTTGTTTTACCAGATCCCAAGGACAAAATAGTGTAGGATTAAATGTGATCTCCTCGAACAACTTAAAGTTTAGTGACGGGACCAGGGCAATGCCACGAGCGTCTTGGCTACTTATTTTTCTGCTAATGGACTTTAGGCGGTATTGCATGTAATGTAGCCAATGTCAAGTATTAATTAAAAAGCGGGAAATTGGACGATTGTAAGTCAATCAGACTTTGGATACAATGTCTTTGATCGATATTTTATTTAATCAAATAAATTATATTATATTAGGCGACGTTGTTCGGTAGAGGCCTTGCTATTTGTAGAGTGATAGCTACTCCCTACAAACAGCACGAGGCGCTCCGACCCCGGCGACTACGGGTTGTTTAACCAAACAATGGTTACACGCGTTTAAGACTAATTCTTAATTAGCTGCACACTGGTTCTTTAGATCACCGAATACTATTTACAAAGCGTTTCCGCCATGATGAGCACGACCCATAGACCCTTGGCTACCTTTACGCCAGGAGCGGCAGAAACAGTGGCGTAAATACGGTGTTGGAGCAGGCAAAATGCCACGAGCCCCGACCTGAGGGGGCCCCCGTTCTGACAGGCTATGACATGACTAAAGGAGGACCCTGACATTTTCTGTAAAAGGGTCCCCATACGATGAATTTGCCACGGGACCCACTTAGCGTAGTAACGCCACTGGGCGGAAACCAAATCATTTGTGTATTTTTTTGTAATAATATTTAGTTTTTCTATAAATTATACAATCCTGTCATAATCATTCAAAATAACACGAATAGGGAGATGCAGTTCGGACAGAAATATAATAAATAAACTACAAAAACCATAACTATGTCAAACGCGTATTTATATGTCACCGAGGATATTACGTGCGATGTTCGCATAATTTATATGTACACGGCTATAAATATTATGGACTAAGAGTTGGCCAGGTCAGATATGATACAATAATGAGAGCAACAAAACCCGTCTAGTAAGATTGCAATATTATCCTTATTGCTACATACGAGCATCTGGCAGCTTTTAATGGGTGACTCTGACAGACTAGCAACATATTTCAGTTGGAAAAAAGTAATACCAAAGTAGGTAAAAAGTGCCGAAGTTGTGTTACCTACTTATAGAGGACGGGGTCTATATTTTAACATTAGATTAGATCAAAAAACATTGCGTATTATTTCGGAAACAGAAACAGTTGGCGACAAACTACGAATTACACTTTTGGCAATTATATAATCTAATTATTTATATAATTTGTCATAATACTGCAGATATCAAAACCAGAGTTCTAGGATTTGTATTCTTAAAGTGGTTTAAGTTCTTTGACCTCGACCACTTTACAGATGTCCAAATCTAGAAATTTAATAAGCATAGCCGGTATAGCAAACTAACGAGACATGGGATTTCGCCGCTCTCTTTGTTGTGTTATATCTGACTTGGCTAGCTCTTCGTCTATTATATGAAAGTTAACTGGTTATAAATACTTCAATAGGTGTAATACTTACTAATAGAAGAGACATTATATAAAGTGTAAAAAAAATCATACGAAAATCTAAATACGAGGAAACTTCTCAACAGATATACTTTTATCGTTTTTTAAGGTTCCGTACCTCAAAAGGAAAAATGAACCCTTATAGGATCTCTTTATTGTCCGTCTGTCTGCCTGTCCAGACCTTTTTTTCTGGGAACGCGTGGAGTTATCAAGTTCAAATGTACATTAAATACCGTTACGTTTGTACGATTACGATACGATACGCCCATTTAAGCCTTATTTTCTAAAACTTCGTAGGGGACCCATAACCTATAGGGTACTTTCCATAGACCTAGAATCATGAAATTCAGCAATAATGTAGGTCTTACAGCAGTTACAGCATAAGTAAAGGAAAAAGTCCGAAAATGGTTAATTTGTTGTTCCATCACAAGAAAAAAACCGTACGCTTAATTTATCATAATTGTAATTACATAGTTAGTTTTAAGTTGACATTTTGTATAGAATATGTAATGACTTGGTTTCAATAAAATTTATTATTACATAGTTAGACATGAATGTGTATTTGTGTTACCAATTTATGTTGCTACACCCTATGTGGGTCCATGTACATTATATTATGTATTTTTGGTCGCAATAAAGATCTCTTATCTCTACAAATTTACAAAACCTACAGGGTACGTACTTACCATATTGACCTAGAATTATGAAAATTGGCAAAAACGAAGGCCTTACAGTATAATTGGGTACTTTCCTGGGTAAAAAAATAATAATTATATTTAGTCCGTCTGTTAGATTATAAAAAAATATTGGACACGTATTTTTTATTTTTTCAATCAAACAAAAATTGGTGAAGATATAGCGCGTTAAAGTTTCGCGTGACGTCACATTATACTAAAAAGAGTACTAAAATGTGACGTCACGCGGAACTTTAACGGGCTATATCTTAACCAATTGTTGTTAGATTGACAAAATAAAAAATACGTGTCCAATATTTTTTGATAATCTAACTGACGGACTAAATATTTTTTTTTTTAGGAAAGTAGCCAATTAAAGGGAAAAGTCCAGAATACGTTTATCTGTTCTCTCATCATTTAAAAAAAACCGGCCAAGTGCGAGTCGGACTCGCGCACCGAGGGTTCCGTACAAACCTCTAGGTATATAGGGGTAGTAACTTTAAAATTATTAAAAATATTTTTATTATATGATGTAACTAAAAATGTACGGTTTTCGCAATTTTTCCTTTATCTGTGCTATATGTAGTTTCTTCGTGCCAAGTTTCAAGTTTCTAAGTTTACGGGAAGTACCCTTTAGGTTTTGAGTTTCTTGCGAGTACTCAGTTTCAAAATATGCGACTTAAATTGCTATTTCTTTTGATTGCGTTAACATAAAAGTTTGGTTTTGCTACATCTGAAAGGTCCTATAGCCCTGAGTATTTGACATGAATTTCAATTTAATACCTCCACGCGTTTACGAGGGAAAAGGTAGTAAGTTTAAAATTTAAAAAAATATTTTTTTGTATGATTTTACTTAAAATGTCTACTTTTCGTAATTTTTCCATTGTCTATGCTATATGACGTTGCTTTGTGTCAAATTTCAAGTTTCTGAGTTCACGGGAAGTACCCCGTAGGTTTTGCGAGTGCCGATAACTCTAAAATTTGCAGCATAAACTACTGTATCTTTTGATTGCGTTGGCTTTTAAGTTTGATTTTTTCACAGCTTCAAGGGACCATAGATTTGAGTATTTGATATAAATTTCAGCTTGATACCTCCACGCGTTCCTGAGAAAAATGGTCTTGACAGACAGACAGACAGACAGACAGACAGACAGACAGACAGACGGACAACAAAGTGATCCTATAAGGGTTCCGTTTTTTCCTTTTGAGGTACGGAACCCTAAAAAGCGTAAAAAGATTTGACCTTCAATCCAATTTCTCTTTTCGTTACATACAGTAATGTTCGATGATTGGTAAGGGGGCGATAACAGCAAAATTCCATCCCTCTCTTTTTCAGCGCGACTGAAAGGGAAACACTGCGTTACGATTAGTATGGAAGCTCATTGCAAATTTTACAAAATGATGAATTTAAAAAATCTACACATTAATTGAGAAATAAAAAATAATGAAGTTTTTAGTATTAGTGATGGAATTTTGTCCTTAATTACAGACGTATAAGTCAAGAAACTAAAGACATACTACTGTTTAAAGCTAATTTTAAGATGTAACTTTGGAATTATTTTCTACTAGCTTGTGCCCGCGGCTTCGCTCGCTTTAAATTTCGGGGTAACAAACCATACAAACTTCCACCCCCCATTTTAGGGAAGTGGGGGGTTAGAAAGAGACAAAAAGTAGCCTGTGTCACTCTCCATCCCTTCAAATATCTCCACTTAAAAAATCACGTCAATTCGTCGCCCCGTTTTGCCGTGAAAGACGGACAAACAAACAAACAGACACACACATACACTTTCCCATTTATAATATTAGTATGGATCGAGCCGATTTCGTCCAATCGTGTTCAAAGTCCAAATATAATGAATGTTTCATATATATTTTTTACTTTCCCAAAACAAGTAATAGCTAAAAAAACTGTTGAAGTAAAGTCAATTTGAGGTGGGTTGAATAGTGTGCGTGATGTACGGAACTCTCAGTACGCGAGTACGACTCGCACTTGGCCGGTTTTTTATATATATATTTATCGTTATTTATCATTTGGGTTATAGGAAATATCCAGTTCCATCTGTAAAACAAATTTAAACAGCGTGCCTATTTTAAAGTATATACATCTACTGTAAATTTTGATAAGTAAATGTACATCTATACAGTACGTACCTAGGGTACAATACCTAACCACTAGATAAATTTTATCACCATGATGCTTTTCCAACGGCCCCACAGTAGGTAACTAAGAAGCGAGCTAGTATCATGGCCGGGGAGCGGTAGTTTTTAATAAATTCCCGCACAGCGCGGCCATTTTTCATTGTGCTCATTACGGCAACCCTTTGCGATCCACCCCTGTAGCGTCAGCAGGGGAAAGAGAAAACGATCTCTGCAGAAATTGACTACAGTAAAATTCGCTTACGAAGAATTTGAAGCTAAGCCTAACCTAAGTCCTAAGTTGATCCAAAAAATGCATCTTAAGCATTGATTTATTATGTATTCTGCTAGATGTGACATCTAGAACAAATTTTGTGCGCCATGTTTGGCGGTTGACAGCTATGGCTGAATTAAAGAGTAGTATAGACTTGTAGTGATTTTCACTACAACTTTTGGGACAAAAAATTTCTTATGGTGTCATCTCCTGTTACTCAATGATCGAAATCGAAAGCGTATAATTCGGGAATTCAAGATGCAGGGACTGATATAAAATGGCGAGTAATCGTATTAAACGTGATCGTATGAAGCGAGCTCTACTGCAGTATTTCACATTTAAAACATCCAAAATTTAAACATAAGTAAGTACCTTAGAGTCCGACCAAGCTCACTCTGCATGCATTGAAATGATAAAATGTGTACTTAACTGCCATTATATACGTTATAATTTCATATAAAACACAATGATATTTACTATGGATGGGATTTAATCTAACATAATGGGCACAAAAAATATTTCCAAAGTTATTTCATAATCATAACCTCCCAATAATTCTCTTATGTTTATCTTTTTTCACAATCACTACATCTTTGTCAGTCTTGTGGTTAGAAAATTACAATTTGTGTCTTTCTCACACGGGTAACGGGAGCTCATAAGCACGTCCGCATCTCTCGCTTGCTGGTGCGCGACTAGAGACAATTGTTTGAATTCACTCATTTTAAGTGCTTCACTTTTGGAGCGTGCATAACCCATCTGTCATTATTATACATCATAGATCAAACATACGTTTATACTGACTCGTCCACACATTGTTTTTGCATAATCGGTGCAGAGTTGGCGTGGTCTCACTCTATGTCAAGTAAGTGTTGTAAGTAGTGGCGTTCCTTATAAAAGTCTGATAAAAATCAAAAATGCCATTGGTTACATAATAGTTTATGTAAATTGTCTCAATCCGTAATTTCACATATATGCTCAAAATAATGAAACAAAATAGATAAAAAAGAGTTTAGGTTTTATTAAGATAATGTTTACTAAATAACAATAAAAATGGGATCAATTGTTTATATATATGTATTTGTATATATGCAAATAGATAACATCGATCCATGTGTACCTAGGTAATTGAAGTTTTTAATTCTGCGGTAACATTCAATTGTCTAAATGGCTGCTAAGACTTGGGTATTAAGAGTACCACCGACACACCGCACACAATAGAGGAATCATTACATTAAAGTAGGTACATATGACACCACGTAGCTGTTAACAATGATATGTGGTCAACTGAAATGATTTTAAACCAATGATACAAAATAATATACCTCCTACGTACCTACCTAAGTAGTTACTCGAGATAAAGGCTATTTTGACCAACCTGTATTCACTTCAGCAAGTTCATGGTGCAGAACCCCCCCTCCCTGGCACCCCCAGGGTTCCCACAATGCCGCTGAAAGGGTGAAGACTTGCGCCTATTTAGGCAAAACAGCCCGTTGTTACGGGCGGCGAATAGAGACCGTCAAAAATCCAAGAAGGATGGCAAGACTACTCATATCCCTGAAAGGTATGATGATAGGATAGATTTTCTAGTCGGAGGTACCTTCTTACCTAATTGCAGTTGGGGAACTAAGTGTTTGCAATGATATTAAATTTCTTAGTCGAAAGAAATATTTAACCCTTTAACAGGCAAGACTGAAAAAAATCCTCAATTCTAGCCTCATCGCCAATGTATAGTCCTAAAAATTCTGTACAAGAAAAAATACAAAAAGATGATGTTACAGGTGGTCTTTTTTGAGACAGCTGCCCTATAAAGGGTTAAAAGGTAATTTGGCTTAGTACTTACAATTAAGTCATTTAACATCCCGTCCGCTAAAATTGGTCAATAAGGTTTTTTTTTAAATTTGAAATAATCCCGTACTATTAATGCTTATACTTACTTGACTTAGTCCTAAAAGCGGCCTAGGTGGGGCAGAGAGCGTCCACGATGCGCCGCCATCGCGTTAAATTCTGTCTTGAGCTGCGTGCTTCACCTCGGGCCATGATATGAAGGTAATCGGGCGCCTTCAATAAGCTTCAATTGATGCTATAATAAGGAGAAATGTTGTATTTTCAAGCCTATACAATACTACGTTCCAAAACAAAGATAGCTGATGTAGCTCAAACAGCGGGAAAACTAAAATGGGACTGGGCTGGACACGTCTGCCGTATGCCGAAATACTTATGGGCTAAAACAACCACCAAGTGGGTCCCACAAGACAGAACCCCGCGTCAGGGCAGACCAAGGAAACGTTGGAGCCGAACTTGATGCCTTTCGTGCTGACTGGTGGGAGATTGCACAAGACCGGGATACGTGGAAAAAGGAGAGGAAGGCCTTTGCCCAGCAGTGGGACACTCTTGGCTCTTAAATAAATAAAAAATAAATTGGAGAAAAACAAATTATTATCGTACTTGTTATGCAGTCAGTACTCGCACCGCGGCATTTTTCATCCCGGCCTGATTACATCCACTGTAGTGTTAATATAGGGAGCTGGAACTATTGTCGGTACCTATCACAGCCTATACATTACCCAGTTATATTATCTATAGGTAAGCAATTATAAGGAGTGGTCCGGAAAAAAAGTAGCCGTGCCTTTTTTGATTTATCTTTTTATTTTGTGCCGATTTAGAAGCAGTGTTTATATTTTAATAATCTCTAGATACAATCATACAAAACATAAATACAATCATACTTAAATAAAACAGCGTTTGGAAGTTTTCGCCTTTTGTATTCCATCATACACATAGTTTTTTGAACAGCGTCTTCTGACAGAATTTTTGAGGTGTTTCTCAAAAACATGTTTTTTCTTATAGTTTGATTTGATGAGCTATTTTATACCTTAATAAATTGTCTTTCTTCAATAGTAAACTTTTTTATCTGGCTTCATTTTAAGGTAGTTACAGTAATTTTTAATTAAATGTATTTGCCTTTTTTCATAGAAAATTATCTCCCATAGAAAAATCTTTGTCAGAGGTTAGATTAGAGAGTCTTCCTGACTATCCTAGCTAAAATACAGTTAATTAATGTAGCTTCTTGGTAAGATGAAATTCTGAAAAGCATAAAACGGGTTGTGAAAATGGAAATACAATTGTGGCATTGTAGCGGATGTCGATTGAAGATTGTCAAATTATGTTGTTCAAAAGGTTACAAAGTATGTTGAATTAAAAACGCGAAAACTTAAATATGCTCACATATTCTATTATGATTGTATTTTTATTTATTAGTATTGTATCTACGGATTAATAAAATAAATATACTGCTTCAAAATTAGCACTAAATTAAAAAAACACAAGATTGTACACTGCTACTTTATTTCAGGACCACTCCTTATGTAGTATAGTATATGTACATATAATATGTAGGTGCGGCGATGGCGGGTACCTAATAAGCAAATAGTGAGATCTGAGCTATAGCTAATTTAAGATTACAACTATTATTTACTGTACCTTATCCTCCAACGACCTAGATATTGTCATTGAATTTGGAACCCTTGTCCTGTTTCAAATTATTTCTTGGAATTTGTCCTATCAAATCAAATCAAATCAAAATAGTTTTATTTCAGACATAGTCCATATGTTGTTAGAAACAGTATTTTACTTAAGAGCTATGTTAGAATTCCTATAAGACTAAGATTACATACTAAAATACAATCTACTTGACATAAGTCAAGGTAGTTGTTACTACACCCATCCAATGCCACATTATTGGACAGCCAAATCTACCCGCAATCACCTTCAGAATACCATTCTGACTCGCTTACGCGACCCATCAGCGACGAAATTTTTTTGCGCGTGATCGCATAAAAATCGTTCGTCTGCCTTTGTGCGAACATTTCTGATGCACTGCACCATTTAGGGACATAAATAATAATAAGGGACTATATAAAGGACTTTATCTACACTCATATTGTAAGTTCTCTAAAACGTGTTCGAAAACGGTAGGCAATGGCTAGCATTACCACGACCGATTTTACTATGATAAGCTTTTTATCTGTGGCAGTAACGTAATTTTAACTTTACATGCTCAACTATTGATGTGATATGAGTTTTGATAACATAATGTACACCTGTACCCTCCCGCGCATCCGCCGACAGTCCGACACGCGCCTCCCCGACCGCCGGCACAATCGAGTTGGTCATGGCGGTGCAATGGCGGCCATTCTATGGTTTCCGAATACGGCATTTAGAATAAATAATATGAGTGTAGATAAAGCAGTGTATGCAACTGTACGTAATTAGGCCTTAAAACAAAAATTTTTTCTTCTACTTTTTCTCAGTCGCAATACGATTCCAATTATGCCCTTAAACAGATCACCACTATTTTTACCCTGTATAAATACGCTACTTCAGTTACTTGTATTAGGATTTTGTATTGTCTTGGAAATCCATACTAATATTATAAATGGAAAAGTGTATGCGTTTGTTTGTTTGTCCGTCTTTCACGGCAAAACGGGGCGACGAATTGACGTGATTTTTACCCGCGAAATGGCACTACCAATGAGGGTTTCCGTGATCGAGATTTTCACTAGATGGCAGCACCGTGACGACAGGTCTTTTTGGCAGTAGCTGTCAAAATCCACCAATCAAAAAATATATGGTTAAACATGATTGGTGGATTGTGACAGCTAGACCTGTCGCCACGGTGCTGCCATCTAGTGAAAATCTCGATCACGGAAACCCTCATTGGTAGTGCCATTTCGCGGGACTTCAGTGCGTAAGCTTAGTATGGATATAACCCCAGGATTTGAACTGAAAATTTTAAAGCTTGTGTTTGGTTTAAAAAATGTTTTAAAGAACTGCGGGCCTATCATATGAAAAATGTGGTTTCAGTTAAATGCCCTAAAATTTTGATATATTATAGATTTAAATGCCCCGAACAAAAGTCTCTATAGGTGCTTTGACATAGGTTATTGACAGTAGAAAATATTGAAAAAAATATGGTTTGCTACTATAATTTCAAAGAAAGTAAAGGAATAAAAGATGTTAAATAAATAGCTAATAATTTAATAATGTTCATTTATTTATTTATTTCAATATCCATTCTCCTAGAAACTAAGAATTCCCAAGGAGGGTTGATGTCAGGCAGGCGGCCGATCGTAAAATGTATGCCAAATCTTATACAACATGGGCACGACAGATGATAGTATATACGACAATGCTAGGGCGTACCCCGCAGGCGACGCGCAGGCGCAGCACCCGGCGGCTGCGAGAAATGGACGAGGGTTGCTGCACCAAGGACGGGGGCAGCGTAAGAAGCTAGTCCGGGAAGTAAGCATTCTTACTTCCCGGACTAGCTTCTTACGCTGCCTATATTCCAACTTTCTATCCTCATTAGGATAGAAAGTTGGAATATAGGTACGATGACTGGAAGAGGAAGGGAGTTAGCGGATGTTTTAGAAAAGAGGCGGATAAACGTAGCTTGTCTGCAGGAGACGAAGTGGAAGGGACAGAAAGAAAGAGAAATAGGGGCGGGTTATAAGTTTTATTATTGTGGAAGCGATGATAAAAGGAATGGCGTGGGTGTAGTGTTAGACAAGGATCTTAAAGACAAGGTGATGGATGTAAAGAGAGTGAATGATAGAGTGATTGTCGTTAAATTGTTGATTGAAAATTTGATGTTTAATGTAGTTAGTGTGTATGCATGCACCTGTTGTGATAACGGCAATACCAGAATGTGAGGAGATTTACATTGGAGGAGATTTTAATGGACATGTGGGAAGAATGAGTGACGGATATGAAAGGGTATACATGGGGGTTACGGTTACGGAATCAGGAACCAAGAGGGAGAAGCTCTCCTGGAAGCGGCTTTAGCCTTCGACTTGGCCATAGTAAACACCTGGTACCAAAAGAGAGAACAACATCTTATCTCATACCGTAGTGGCCAACATTCTACGCAGATAGATTATTTTCTGATAAAAAGGAGCAAAATTCATTCGGCTAAAGACTGCAAAATAATACCCAGTGAGAGTTTAGTTTCCCAGCATAGGTTACTGATTCTAGATTTGTGCCTTAAAGTAAAACGTTTGCCAAGGAAATCTAAGCCTCCGCCTAGAACGAAATGGAATAGACTGAGTGACAGAGAGTTAGTTGAAGAATTCCGAAAAAGGGCAGTCGATAAGATGATATGAGTGATATGTCGGAGATTAGAGTGAATGATTGCTGGAACGAGATGGCAGTGTGTATAAGGAATAAAGCGAGGGATGTCTTTGGAGAAACAAAAGGGAAAGGGAAGATTGATAAGGATACATGGTGGTGGAACGAAGACGTGCGATGGATTTTGAAAGAAAAGAAGAATGGTTTTAAAGAATGGAAAAGTTCGGAATACGGAAATAAAAAAGATCAAGGAAGTAAGAAGTCAGCTTATCTAACCAGTAAGAAGAAGGCAAGGAAAGCAGTTGCATTCGCAAGGGCCAAAGTACAGGATAAGCTGTACGATTATAGCTCGAGAGCGGGAGAGGAATGCAAGAGATGTAAATCACATGAAATGTATGAGAGACGACGCGGGAAAGATTTTGACGGATGACGTAAAGATAAAAGAACGCTGGAAGAGCTATTTTAGTAAACTTATGAATGAGGAAAATGACTGGAACGGAGTGCTAGAAAATGCTAGGAGTAACTTTGGCATGGTCAAAGAGGTGACTAGCGGAAGTGAAGAGTGCAGTACAGAGTATGAAGAATGGGAAAGCGGTGGGGCCAGACGGTATACCAGTAGAAGTATGGAAGTTTCTGAAAGCGGATGGATGGAAGTGGCTGATAAGTTGTTGCAAGAAGAGGCGATCCCTGATGAGTGGTGCACAACAGTTCACTGGTGCCCGTTTTTAAGAATAAGGGTGATGTACAGGATTGCAACAACTATCGAGGAATAAAGCTCCTGTCGCATAGTATGAAGATATGGGAAAAAGTGATAACGAGACGAATGAGAGAGGAAAGTGAGGTAACACAGAACCAATTTGGGTTTATGCCGGGCCGTGGAACCACGGATGCCATATTTGCGTTTCGCCAGCTGGGCGAGAAGCCTGTACGCTTGCGCAAAAGAATTTGCACATGGTGTTTGTGGACCTGGAAAAGGCATACGATAGGGTTCCCCGTAAGGTTCTGTGGTGGTCTATGAGAGAAAAAGGGCTGCCGGAGAAGTATGTGCGGCTTGTTCAGGCGATGTATGATAGAGCTAGTACGAACGTCCGGTCTGAAGCTGGAATCACCGATAATTTCAATGTGGCTGTAAGTTTACACCAGGGATCGGCTTTGAGCCCTTATTTATTCCTCCTGGTTATGGATGCTCTGACATCGTGCATATACAGGAGGAAGCACCCTGGTGTATGCTGTTTGCTGATGACATTGTGATTGTAGGAGAAAATGCAAGAGCAGGCTGGGAAAATAGCAAGAAAAGTTGGAAAGTGTTGGGCTGAAAATAAGTAGAACCAAAACTGAACACATGTTTTGTGACTTTGGTGGTCTATCGAGCTTTTCCCACATTGCCTTATATGGTGTATTCCTATCAGTTTGCTCCGAATTCCGGTACCTTGGGTCATTAATGCAAGGCGACGGCAACATCGACCGTGTTGTAAGGAATAGGATAAATGCGGGATGGATGAAATGGCGGCAGGTCTCTGGAGCAACGTGCGATCCGCGCATGCCCCTTAAACTTAAGGGGAAAATATACAAAACGATCGTGAGGCCTGTCGTAATGTATGGATCAGAATGCTGGGCGACGAAAGTGACAGACGAAAGAAGAATGCATGCTGCGGAAATGAGAATGCTGAGATGGATGTGTGGAGTGACAAGGAAGGATCGGATTAAGAATGAGTATATAAGGGGAAGCTTGAAAGTAGCACCAATAACAGAGAAAGTGAAGGGTGGTCGGTTAGCATGGTTCGGGCATGTCATGAGGAGGGATGAATGTAATATAGGCAAAAGAATGTTAGATATGAAAGTGGATGGGCGAAGAGCTATGGGTAGGCCAAGAAAACGATGGATGGATTGTGTACAATAGGACATGAGGAAGAAAGGAGTGAGTGAGGAGATGACGGGAGATAGAGGAGAATGGAAGAAGAAGACATGTTGTGCCGACCCCACATAACGTGGGATAAGGGTAGGGAGAAGAAGAAATTTAATTATGTTCATTTAATATAGTGATGTTGATGTTTTATTGTTGTATTATTGTTAATTGTAACTGTTAATCGAAAGTAATTTTAAATAAATGAATGATGTATTTAAAATGACAAATAAATTTTACTTTAGCGTTTTGAAGAAAAATTTCTATGAGAAATACGAGTCGGAGAATCTCAAGTCTTATCCATATTATGTACAATGTTTAAGGTCATTCACCCGAAATGGCACTACCTATTCCGATCACTGATTATTATCTATGGCAGTCTTTCCAAAATTAAATACCTACATATTGATTTAAACCTTCCTATCTCACCTTCTTAACGCATTGTTACGATTGTACCCTAATCAGATTTACTAACCTGTTAAATGTTTTGCTGCTTATTACCTACCTGGTACATTTGTAGTAGATATAACTAACCACTCCACCCTACTCATAGTGTTGTGTTCCTGCTGGTGATTAAGGTTGCCAAAGAGCTCAAAGAGGACCCAGTGTGTTGACGATGAGGGACGAGGGAGGGAGTTTTGTTCCTTTAGCCGTCAGCACAGTGAGTCCTCCTTTTTGTAAAGGGCATGTGACACCTCTGGAGTTGCAGGCGTCCCTAGGCTATGATAGCTCGCTTACCATCAGGCGGGCCGTATGCTTGTTTGCCACCGTTGTGGTATAAAAAAAACTACATTAACTACTATACTTACTCCATGCAGCTTCTACGTAGGTAACCGATAGTTAATAAGCGTCAGCTGTTAAGTAATCCAAAGATTGAAGACCACTCATTTGTCTAAAATCCCTTGCATTTTTGTATCCCGGCTGCAATCCTGAAAAATTACTGAAATCCTAACGTCTAAAATAACCTTCTTATTCTGGCTTTCTAATTTTCCCGTAAGTACAGTCGCCATCAGATATAATAATATCGGAGCGCCCAAGGCCCGAACTACGTCTCAATTGTCAAGGCGATAAAGTGCAGCTTCCGTTATTTTTGAGTGCCTTGGCCACTTCGATATTTGATAGCGACTGTACGTGGTCGACGCACACGAACCTCGGAAGCAAAACCCGTTAGATACCCAAATATTTTATTTATAACAAACGTCTTTGACGACCCGCCGTCGCATGTCGCATCGCAGTTATGTCGGCTCTAACCTGTCCTCGCAATGAAATACCACGATTTTATATTAATCGCGATTTTTTACAGTTAGTTATAAAAAATAATGTCGCAGGTGATGTATTTTATCACGACGCATTAACGGGCTAAGGCTAATAAACTTGTTCCATTTTTTTTACTACTACGATGGTAGCAAACAAGCATACGGCCGGACTGAGGGTAAGCAGCTACCGTAGCCTATGGACGCCTGTAAGTCACACAACACTGAGTAATCTAGGTGATATTAAAAGTAATTAAAACATCAATAACATATCATAATATTCTATAAAATACCTTTCAAACTAGACGTTTACATCCATTTTATGTTTTAAAAAAAGTAGGTAGGTTCTAATTAAAAACGCTGAATAATGACAAAATTTATGAGTGCGATAAGTTTTATAAATTTCTTTTAAGGTAAGTACCTAACTAATATGCCTATAGCGACCTTGCACGGCTCATGTTTGAAACATTACTGTGACAACACCTTATATTTTATACATCATGAATGCCAATAAACTTGAAACGAATAAGGTTAGGGCTACCTACTTTAGCCAACAATTAATCCTGGCAAGAATTTTACACAATCAGTTTATTCCATTACCAGCTTCCTTCCTAGTTCCCAGGACACCGTAAATGCCTGAAAGTGCCTGCGTGCCTTGGTCCTATCCTTAGCAAAAAGTTGAGACCGCCGCCGCTCCGAGTCGGAGACATTTGATAACCGTTCGCTCGATGACAGTGCATCTAGAAATCCAAGCCCTTGCATATGATCTTACGCTTGAATATTATTCATTTCATTAACAGCTTCCTTCCTAGTGCCCTGTACGCCTTCAATGCCTGAAAGTGCCTGCGTGTCTTGGTCCTGAGCAAAAAGTTGAGTCGGAGACTTGATAACCGTTCGCTCGATAACAGTGCATCTAGAGATCCACGCCCTTGCATATAATCATACGCTTGAATATTATTCATTTAATTAACAGTTTCCTTGCTAGTGCCCTGTACGCCTTAAATGCCTGAAAGTGCCTGCGTGCCTTGGTCGTGAGCAAAAAGTTGAGACCGCCGCGCCGTTCGAGGTCGGAGACTTTTGATAACCGTTCGCTCGATGACAGTGCATCTAGAAATCCAAGCCCTTGCATTTGATCATACGCTTGAATATTATTCATTTCATTAACAGCTTCCTTCCTAGTTCCCTGTACGCCTTAAATGCATGCGTGCCTTGGCCCTGAGCAAAAAGTTGAGACCGCCGCCGCTCGGAGTTGGAGACTTTTGAATACCGTTCGCTCGATGAAAGTGCCTCTTAAGAATCTTAAGCATGTTATTCTTATAGCATGTTATCATACGCTTAGGGATCGCAATCGATCCGGCGGTTTCGGTAATACGGTACGTAAAACTGTAATATCATTTTCAGTTAGTTCAGTATTCTCACTTCATCCAAACTAAAGAAAATACAATAAGTTTATTTTGGGCGTACCTTAGGCGTCAAGCCAAGGAAAACTTTCATATTTCATTGTTCCACCCCGCAATTGAACACCGACTACCGCGTACCCTGATGATGTCTAGCAGCTAGGGCGTTTTATTGCGCCACACGGCATCAAAGCCGCCCTTACGCGCCTCTGCGAACATACATGATCCGCTGCAGAAACGCGGCAGTTTCAACAACACCCTAAATTAAAACCATTATTGTATTGAACACGCAAGGCATTGTAAGCCCGTTGAGTGTGTAACCGTTGTGTGTGTGTAAGCCCATTGATTTAATGGTCTAACCCCAGACTTGTGGTGATAAAGGTGTGTTAAGCTGCCCAGGTTTTAAATGCGTTAAGTTTAAACCTACGAATGTTTCCGTCGAACGGGCTGTAATCTCAGTCTGTCAACCCTACCTCGGCGCGCCGCAGCCTCCCAGCCTTCACTACAAAAACGCCGCCGGGCTCAAAGCGATGCCGCGTCAGTCTGGCCCGCATGGTTGTCACTCGTAGGACCACCAGCTTACCTGCTATGTAAATCAACCAAAAATGCACTGTATCCTACGCAAGTAAGGTTGAGATTGCGTTCTGCGGTACTACCAAGTTACCTGACTTCTGCGGGCAAAGATATGCTCTATAGTAAAAATTTAAGGTTGAATCTTGGTTATCTGCATTGTGTCTGTCATTGATGCCACCAAAACCAGGTTTGATATAAGCTACGGTAGAACATTGGATGTATCAGACGGCTCACGGATAAGTTAAGCTTGTCACGAATACCGTTACTGATAAGATAATATTTGACATGATATACATACTTACTTACCTACACATCTGCGTGTCCTTAGGAACTCTATTCGACATGCCAAACTGTAACACGAGGATATCCTTGCGAGAAAAGTATGCATGTTGCGAGATGACTAGATAGGTACTTGTTTGACACATGTACACATGTCAATGTGTCAAAGTGGTCTCACTAGCGAGTGTGTTTACGGTTTTCAAATTGGGCCCCATAGCTGTGACCAGCAGTTTACCTCAACATTTTTTATGACTGACAGCTTTTTAATTACCTACTCTTTTGATTATCATTTTTATTACCTACTGCCACTCACTCTCTCCAGAGACACAGTTGTCTTTTGTAAGTGCATATTTACTTTCTAAAAAAAAATTGGATAACATGGTGAAGGTAGGTTCACATTTGTCTGACGTGTTGTGACGTGACGCGTCAGAAAAGTAATCGGTTTCATACATTTAATATGGTTGCGTTCACATTAGTCTGACGCAGTGTGCATCAAAGAAATGTGAACGCACTCATATTAAATGTATGAAACCGATTACTGTTCTGATGCGTCACGACACAACACATCAGACAAATGTGAACCTACCTTAAGTGGGAGTCACAATCTAAATCTCTTCTTCCTAGCCGATTAGTAAATAATATCTACTATATTTAGGTAGGTGGGCATTTTACTTAGCAATCTTCACAAAACTGACGGCCAATGTCAAATCCCATACATTTTGTCAGGAATGTGACGGTTCGACGTTACTGAAACACGACTTAAGTCCTGCTTTAAAGTAAGCGTTAAAATAAAAATGCTCAGAAACAAATTTATTTTTTTTAAACGGAGAGCTGACCACGTCAGATATCCATACTAATATTATAAATGGGAAAGTGTGTGTTTGTTTGTTTGTCCGTCTTTCACGGCAAAACGGGGCGACGAATTGACGTGATTTTTTTAAGTGGAGATCGTTGAAGGGATGGAGAGTGACATAGGCTACTTTTTGTCTCTTTCTAACCCTCCCACTTCCCTGAAATGGGGGGTGGAAGTTTGTATGGAGCATTACGGGGGGCAAAGGGGAACCGTGTTACCCCGAATTTAACGCGAGCGAAGCCGCGGGCAAAAGCTAGTGACACAATAAAGAGAGTAACGAAATCTCTCTAGTTAGTTTGCTATACTATACTTATTTCTAGATCCGGACTTCTGGCAGCTGTAAAGTGGTGGAGGTCAAAGAATGCAAATAACTTTAAGAAAACAAATCTTACTGTTCTGGGTTTGATGCAATATTCTGGGAAATTATGTAATTAATTAGATTATATCATAGCCAGAAGTTTCTGTTGGGGCAAAGTAGTGCCAAATGATGTATAATGCAATTTATACATAGTCGCCTACCGTTTTCGTTTCCGCAATAATACACAATGTTTTCTGTTCTAATGTTAAAATCTAGGCCCTGTCCTCTATAAATGCCACAACTTCTGCAGTTTTTACCTATTGGTATTACCTTTCTCCACCTAAAAAACTTTGTTGGTCTGTAACTCCGACCTCTACCCATTAAAAGCTGCCAGATGCCCGGATTGCTAGCAATATGAATAAGGATGGTAAATCAGTCGAACTAGAAAGGTTTCATTGCTCTCATTATTGTGGCCAGGTGGACCTGGCTAATGTCTCATCTCAGGAAATAAAACAAATCACAATAAATTCCACATCTTTATATACAGGACCGTACATCGATACATACTTACAAATAATTAACATTACTCTACATACAATTAGGTTAACTGATGTACCGAAACCGAGCCACTACGCTATTCGTACAAAAATATTTTATCTGTGGCGATAAAACAATAGACAATTCTTCAATTCCTCTAATGTATATGAAGTCCATTAAACGAAGGATTTAATTTAAACAAAAAAATCCTTATTATAGTCTGGCCAGCCAACAAACGCAGTAGCAATGTACAGCGAACAAAAGTATGACAACACTAAGAATCAGTGAAAAAAGCAGCATTTAATTTTAGTTGGTATTTCATTTGGTGACATTTACGGTGTGTAAAAAGGAGACGGATATATTTCGTCTGATCTGTCATCAACTGCAACAGATAATCTGGTTGAGGCAATTGACATATGCCTTAAAAGTGAATTTAAATTTTATTGGGAACGTTGTAGGAGTTCTATCTCACTCGCGCTTAAGATGAAAGAGTGAAATGCACTACAAACAAATTCAATGTGAATTTAAATGTTCGTAATGAGAAACGGTGTCTCATCACAAAGGGTTGCCACATGTACGTATTTTGAATTTGCCGCGCGTTTCTACTGACAGAAATGGTTTGCCAGACTATAAGTCTGAGTTTGTTTAGATACGTGCTTAAACACGTGGTTTTCTTTTAGATTGAATGATCGGTATGTACAGTTTATTGTAGTTAAAGCAATGACGCGTAGTCAGAATGACCACGAGGCAACGGGATGGCTCAACAAGCATGCTAATTTTCAAGCGGTTGCCTGACACCTTTAAAAAAAATTCTTCGCTCTCGTACAGGGCGCCAGTCGCACCTGGAGGCGTGGCATTAAAATTTTATTATATAACCTAACCAGCGTAAACACTTCTCCATTTCCGCCCCAGTCCAAGTTGGGTCAGTTCGGGTTGCACAGGGCGGTTCCTCATCGCTTCGGGAGCTCAAACACCGCGAGCCATCCGGTTGCCTCGCGGTCACTCGCGTCATTGCTCTAAATATTGGGAGAGAGAAGTGTCGTGCTCGTGGTTCAAATGGGAACTTATAAATCCTACATTTCTCTTTTGGCACAGAGTATAATATCGAACCGAGGATTGAATCACTGCATTCGACAATGTTGTGTGAAACATGTTCAATGTTGTGCCTGTCGTTAGGTACTTGATTTTAATGGTGAAACCACACTTCGCCTATGCGGACAAATATTCGTGTTGCGTCTCTTTCTTATTCTATACAATAAGAAAGAGACGCAACACGAATATTCGTCCGCATAGGCGAAGTGTGGTTCTAGCATCACAGGTTTGTAATTTTCTACGTATCCAAATAATCTAGTGTCAGGAGTTGTAGATTGGGGTAACCACATGAATACCGGCAACTTAAACACGCTGTATATAATATCAGTTATGATTAGTCCTTTCCAAAGAACATTTGGCATAAAGCAAATATTAACGAAAACTTGAGTACTTTTATTTACCCTTCTGGTTTACCCGATTCTGAATATTTTTATCTACACCCATATTATAAATCCTTTAAGTATTCTGCGTTGCGGAAACCGTAAATAATAACCACCATTATTGCAACCAGTAATGTAACGTCAGTGTATTATCTGTGCCAGTGTCGTAATAATGTATGAAAATTCATTAAGACATCGAACGTAATGAAAAACTAGCCCTCCTCCCCGACCGCTGTTATCCTCCTCACCGAGTTCCCCGACCGCCCGCCTGCCCAATCCAGGTAGTCAAGGCAGTGCAATGGCGTAGATAAAGATATGTGTGTAGATAAAGCAGTGTATGTAACTGTACGTAATTAGGCATGACAACAATGCCCTTCCTTGTGTAGCAGTCACACTAACTACTATTTTGTCATGACTTCTAAACACAGGACATTAGGACATGAATATAAATGTTGTTAACCCCCGACGCAAAAGAGGGTTATTCTTAGTTTTACCGCTATGTGTGTCTGTCTGTGGCACCGTAGCGCTAAAACGGTTAAACTTATTTAAATTATTTTTATTTTATTTGAAAGCAGGTTTTCTAGACATGTTTGTTTGTAATTCGGGGGTTTCCCAAAATATTTAATGTAAATAGTTATTTTCCATGGTTCATAGATACTACGGCCCGTGGTTATTTAATCTAACGGCAATAAGTTAAAAATATGGTAAAGTAACAGACACCAACATTATTACTTACTGTGATTAATTACTGGCTCTTAGATAGTTCATGTTTCTAAGAAATACATTTGATTTCCTTCATTCATAAAAATAGAGATTGTAAAATATTCTCCAAATTATTTTTGTTGTTTGTAGTAATGTAACCTTTTTTTAGGTACCTTTCTTTTTAACCTGCGAGTTAGTGAGGTTAGGTACATACAAAAATGAATAAAGGAGTTTTAACTATTTGGGTCTACCTGCTACAAATTCATGTAAAATACACGAATATTCTACGACCTAAGGAAAATTATACGACTTATATCTAAAATAAATACTTAAAAAACGCAAGGAACATAGAAAAGGGCCAGATTTTGGTAACTTATTTTAACTAGGCATTAAAAAACCTTTTTTCTATGTAAGTGCTGTTACTAATCTAGTAGGCACATAAATTATATAAGCAGAAAAACCTAAATCTTTAAGGACCTTATAATGTCGCTTATTAATATCATCTCATCAATGGTTTTGTGAATAGTTAATTGAAAAGAAACGTACTATTTTCATCGCTCATTCTATGGGTCTAAAGTTAAAATCTAGAATACTTATACAAGAAACCAAGACTGTATTACGTAGCTACTACACGGCATCTAATTGCTTTACTACAATATGATTCGGGTTTAGTAATACATATGTATTTTGCCTTAAACGTTAAAAAAGCACATGTTCAAACGCATTCTACTCAAGAGATTCAGTTCTGTTTTATTTAATTTCTTATTTACTACGGCATCAGAACCATAGCAAAACTTACCTATATCTAATACTTCTCGTTACTGTGTATTGGTCTTTTAAAAGGTCACAATATTTGCAGCAAAACATACAAAGTAAAATCTAATTTAAATTAAAAAAAATACAATTCCCTCTCCATAGTGACAGTCACGGGAAAAAACAAAAATGATTTAACTATAAAGTGATACTCTTTTTACAGACCAATAATATACCAATGAAAAATATTAAATAAATAATTTATAAATGTCACGTGATGCATTATACTATACGTTTACAAAATATTAATTACATTCGCATTATTTAAATATCAATTAATTATTTTTGTGATAACAAGTATCAACAGTTAAATTCAATTGTGCGTATTTTAATGTATCTTTAAAATTAATATAATAGCAATTCATTTTTAAAAAGCTTAAGTAAGTATATAATATTCAACATACAGGTTTCATCACATCTAATTAAATTAAACAAATGTAGGTACAATGTGATTGATTATAAATTTATAAGTGTTACTAAGAGTGAAATAATAAAATGAAAAAGTAGTCAAATTCCTCTCGTAAATGTAAGGCGACTTAACCAAAAAAATAAAAGATCAGAACTAAATACATTTATTTCGAGGAACAATTTAACGGAAAAAATAACTATAGTTATCAACACTGGCCGTCACCTTGCTTTATGTTCACGTAATTTGAGGCTTAAAGAATCGCAAAATGATCGGTCAAAAGTGTCAGTCCATTTGATCCATTACTTACACATTATACAAGCAAATACTTTCTCAATTCTATTTTATGAATGATCACCTTATTCTGGTCAGCAGGGCTTGTAACCGGTATTTTGCTCCATACTAAAATACCGGTTATTTTTTTCGTTCTTTCGTTTACTATTTCATATTTAATCGAAAAATCTTACAATATAAAGTCATAACCTAAAAACACTACGAGTTCTACGTAAAAACCATAAAATATGTAAACATATTGGGTTATTTCGGGGTTTTTTGTGAAAACCGGTTACAAGCCCTGCTGGTCAGGGTTTAAAAAAAGTACAAGCTTCATTAACAAATTATTCAATACAATTGTATGATCGCAAGTCTATACGTCAACCGTATTTGCTTATTTGTCCTATCTGAAGAACAATTATTATATTTATGTAGTATTTAAAAATTATTAATTCAGTGAAAATAATTAATATTGACAGCAATAACAACCTTATTTCAACGTCACATGTGTTTGTGACTCCAATCCTAATATTCCAAATATGTACATGCGTTTTATATTTTGGCAGTGACCAGCTGGCCTTTCCAATATTTACATTTCCCACGTCGCGTGACTAATTTATATTATAAATAATTTAACTAACACTTAGGTGAAATACGATGAATAAACTTACTAGAAAAACAGTTCAGACATAAAGAGAGTTTCAAAGCCTCCAAAGCCTTGCGCAAGTTTTCAATTTGGTCAACCGAATTTACTAAGAGTAGGTTTTTGTGAAGTAGATGTTCAGAAAAGTCAAAAAGGCTCATTTAAAATGTGTTATCTTCATTGTAAACCAGTAGTATCTGAATAAAATGCAGGTACTGATTTAAAAAAGCCTAATACTCGTAAAGTTATACCTAGATAAAATAGGGTAAGACGTGACATAAAAGCTACGAGTCTACATTTGCAATATTTCCCGCGAAATAGCAAACTGGAAATACGTTGGGGGATAGTTAGTGATAGTCTATGTGTATGGGATTCTTCGTTCAGTTCAATCATGACGCATAGGACCTTAGAGGTTTACAGGACTACCTTGTATAGAAAAATGTTCATTTCCATCTCGATCTTTCTTCTTTTCCGGACTTAATGTTGCTTTTCAGTTTTAAATCGTATGCCAGGTAAATAATTTTTCTTTTAAATTAATGAACTTGCAAAGTTTAAGGTAATTTAGAAAAGTAACTATCTGTTTTTTTTATATACACACAAGACTACGACTTTATCTGTTACATATGGTTAATTCGTACTCGACCCGACTGAATAAAACAATAGCCTCATTAATATCTAAAGGACGCGTTTTTACATTTCTGTATTTAATAAATTTCGCTTCATGATTGCTGGAAACCCACTATGAATTTGTACTACACGTAGTACAAAGGGACTTACGAGATATGTCCCATAGAGAACTATTTAAGTTCCTAACGTCTTTAGCCAAACCTCGTGGAAGTGAGCAGGTTATCACGGGCGCGCGTCGTTGGAGGATTCCACGTCGCTGGAGCTCCTGGAAACCGATTTCTTCGGCTTGTATTCTGTGATCACTACAGTCACGCCGCTTACTGTTACCTGGTGGGATTAAAGTCACATAGAACTCGGGTTAATAGGATAGTATACTTTGACATAATGATGGTAACTAAGTTAGTGTCGTTTTCCGTGAAGGTAATGTACCCCGCTGGGGAACGTAATGAATTGATGGTTAAGAGTCGTAGAAGCACACATCAGCTGTGGATATTATTCGTATGAATATGCCACACTATGCGAGGTCAAATAAGTCTAGAAGTAAACTATTTAAATCATCGTATTGTACTACTACTAATCTTGCTTTAGCAAGGATATTGCTTCTTCTTCGGAGAGTTGTTTAAACACGGTCGCTTCTATCAGGTGAGTTAGTACCTAGGGATTATGCTAACTGTCTTATCTTAGAGTTGATTACGATCAAAATTACTAAGATGATGGGCGGCCACTGCACTGTTTTGGACTTCTGTTGATGACGATTCTACTACTGTGGGATTGGCTTTGCACAACCATCTTGGGCGATGAGAGGCTAGTCTATCTAAATTACATAATTGTCAATAGTTGTACAGTTGCACCTTTCTGGTCTATGCGGAGCTGCGGTCGATGTTGCTGAGGCGAGGGGACCTTAGCTTCTTTTTGATCGAGTTAACTAGGAACTGTAGGTTCTGTGGGATCTGAGGGACTCCACAGTCCCTCCACAGATTTGCACCGCCATTTTGGGGACGCCGAAGATTACTAAGTAGAGCACTTAATTTACAATATTGTACCTCTCTGGTCTGTGCGGAGCTACGGTCGACGTTGCTGAGTCGAGGGGGCCTCCGCTTCTTTTTGAGCGAGTTGGCGGAGCGCGGCCGCTTTTGGGAACTAGTGGGGGCGGTGCCGGCCGCCTGCGCCGCCACCAGCGCCGGGTTAATACGCGGCTTGCGGGTCGATGTGCCTGCACATAACAAATTAAATTCAAGCGGAATAGACTTGTAATTTTGCAAAGGCATCATTTGGCACCACTACACCAATTTTTTTATTTGGATTTTTTTTGTAATTTCAACTCGGAATCACGAGCTCTTTCGATCCTAGTAGGCCAAAAAGTGTCCCAAAACTTTCATATATTTTTCGTTACTTCCATTCTGTTACCGCCATAAGTGTTGAAGCTTGTAGGAAATTTAAGAATACCCGCGTAAATCGCTAAATCGGGCTGTTACCACCGACCAAATAATACTAGGGATACACAATCGGCCCAAAAAAATGGCCCCACAATATACCTAATAGTACAGTAAACCGTCAAAGAAAGGTCTTTGACTGTCTTATTACGAGATAAGACTGGCCGGTTACAGTTTTTAGCAGCCATATTTTTCTTAGAGAATTCAACCCGGGCGGAGTAGCCATGTCTGTCATTTCCGATATAAAAAAAGTCTGCCGATTTTTGCGGGGGAGGGGAACGTCAAATGTATGGCTATTCGTACGTAACGTATAAAATTGGGCGTATGTTCAGTCTTTATTTTAAGTTTCGTTATTAGACTATTTTTAGGATTGTACTACTACTAGGCATTCTATTATCGTCCTTAAATGCAACATATTGTATTAAGCCGTGTAGGTAATTATTCCGTGAAATGAATTTAGGTTGATTTTGATAGGAATTATTTCCAGCTAACATGGTCAATTAAATCATAAGATTATAACTACGACAAACTAAACGAAACTGGGTATTTACCACCATACCGTGTTGATATCGAAAACATACCTAAATATACAAAGTATGTAAATATACGGGCTCTAATGGTAAATATAATAGTAGTTTATGCAACAGTTGTATAAGAGGGGTCAAAAAAGGTGAGTGGCGTGGGTAACAATTTGAGCCGTAGGCGAAAATTGTTAAGAAAAACGCCACGAACATTTTTTTACCTACTTATACGACGTTGCATACAATACTTTTTCTACGAATACACTTACTTTTACATAAAATGCGAAATTGAAATCTTCATAGATATCGCAGTTATTTTGTCAACAAAATCAACAATCATTTAAGTTTTACCTTTTAAAACACTATTTTTCAATAATACTAACACAAATACACACCGTCGTTATTTGATCAATTATTAAAGAGCTACAGAGATTAGTAAAAATACCTAAATTACTTTCAAAGTTTGCAATTCGCCCCAACAAACGAACGGGAAACGTAAAAAACTACGAAGTAGGTCTGTGGTTCTTATATTTTTTTCTTTTTTAAAGTTTTTTTTTCTAAAAACGCTGCGTTTATTTAGGTTTCTTAGGTTGGCAGTAATTTATTTTATATTAATAGCCGTGTTTGCACGCGATTCCGCGATACTATTTTGGCGCTTTTATAGAACAAGTGTTATTTTGGGGAATAGACTAGATAGACTTTTCATCGAGTGTATTATCTATGTTCTTATAAAGGTGTTAACGAATGTATAAATGACAGATAAAAGTACAGGAGTAGAAAAAGTAACAAATGATTTCGAAAGCTGTTTCTAATACATTAGAGCCTTTAAATGTATATACATAAATAAATATGTATGTATTATATAATGTATGTCCTCTGTTGCGAACGCAAGCTTGTTTTGTATGAACTCTTGCAGTTGCCAAACGCTCGGGCTCGGCTCGCGTTCGGGGGATTCTTTTATTTTAAGTACCAATGGCAGCACACCACATACGCTTAGGCGACGTCAATCAGGCTTAAGTTTAAAATAAGTTGTACCTTTTAGTCAAATTTGCCAATCACCTCATCTTAAACTTCCATACAATCAACCACTTTCGCTCTTAATTTATCCGTTTTTGGCACTGGCACTACCTTTTGTAAACCAGTACTAAGAATTATACATCTACTTGTACATCGAAGTTTTTATTTGAGTCGTGGAGTTCCTGTTCACGGCGGCTACATCATCCATGAGGAAATTTAACGTCAGACATGAAGAAGTAACGAGAGGTATTTTGTGACTCAGTCTGGAATTATGGTATTAAATAGCACGGGCTTCCATTCAATCCATTGTCATATATTATGTAGGTACATATCAATAGGAGTTCTTTTGTTTAGTAATACAATAGAACAATTCAAGCCTCAATGAACTTTGACAACAATAAACTCAAAATACAAAAATAAACAAATGTAGGTAAATTAGTGACATAACTACAGCTACGGTTACATTTTCCATCCAGAGAGCTTTCCACGGGAGTTATGGTGTTATTTCAGTAGCTTAAGAGTGAAAACGTGCCTGAAGATCAGGCGACCCTGTCATTTGTATGTTTTAAGACTACCTATATGCCAGTCACCTTGTACATATAATATCAAGACGAGTAACAAAGACGACAAACAATGCCTTTGTGAAAACTCAACCCATTTCCAGATTTACAAAACTAAAACGTCTTATGTCTTGTTAGCTAATAAAATACCCATTCTTTAGGCGTATTTTATTGTGTTAACCTTAATTCCGCAATTTCATGCCATTTCACCAATAAGAAAAGTTACCGTGTTGTGAGTGGTCAAAATCAATTTTGCTATAAAGTTTCATTGGGCAGTAGTAAAATAACTGAAATGTCAAGTTGAGTGAAAGTCAACGTGTAATAAATACGCCCAAGTTTGACAAGTCCGTAATATTGTTGAGTAATTTACTAACTGATTGTATTATAAGAAATATTGCCATTTTTGGCGCCCGTGTGAACACCAGATAAACGGCGCACATCGGCATTATAATACAGATATATTAGCGAATTTTATGGCTTGATTAAACTGATATTTTCACAAAATGACAATTTTAAAACGTTTGACATGACATTAGGGCACCACGATGGTTAGGTCCACCCCCTTTGGCAACCCTGTTTTGGTGCAGGTTTTGACTTTTGAGCGATGGTTACGCTGTCTTACTTATTATTCTTCCGAGTGAGTCACACGTAGACGGAACGGATCTCGCATTTACGTACGGTAGGTACGTTACTTACAAAGAACCTCCTCCTTTTTTGAAGTCGGTTAAAAACGGACATAAGGATTCTAATTAAAATGGGCACGATATCTCTTAAAAGATAAAAAATAAGCTACCCAAAGTACCTAGGTACCTATTAATTCTACGCAGACAAAGTCAGAAACGAATGGATAATTGATTTAAATTGATTATTTTCAATAACCTAATTAGTACTATAGGTAGGACGGTGGGTTCTTGTAAGTAAGTAGTTTATAAACCTCTCTCGTTTCTAATCCTAGCATGTTTCTAGTTTTTTTTTTAATTAAACAGTATTCTTACGTATTCGTAACTTCTAAAATTGAGCTAATGGTAAAATTTGTTACAACTTTCCAGGTAAACAGATAAAACCGCCCTATGTAAGTTATCTAAAAAATAACTATTTTGAATTTGCTCCATAGACTATATAGGACAATACACTCAGCAGCAAAAATAGCTAAGCGGGTGAGGTGTTCAAAATGAACTTGACACCACTTTATTTTTAACAGATTAAGAGCGCTTGAAGGTTATTTTGAACTTGAACACCTCACCCGCTTAGCTGCTTCTGCTGCTGACTGTACAAATATACAAGTGCATACGTGAACTTGTGTCCTACATTACCTGCGAAACGTCACTACGGGTCAATGAATGCATTAAACACCCGACCAAATTAAAAACACGCGATCATTCAACGCCGCCAGTACAAATAACTGCATTTCCATTTAGTCGGGTTATATAACGACGGTGGCGCCACTCGATACGTCGACCGATTTCAGAACAAATTTTACGAGGGAATTTGTTTACATTACCGATATCGGTATACTTTTTATTAGATTTAAAATTCAAAGAAATTAGGATGAAAAGTAAAATTGTGTGAAATAACATATTGCCAACGATTATTGCTAGTATTGGTATGGATAAAGACAGGTACAAATTCTTATTTTACTAGAATGTGAAGAATATTAAACCTATCAAAAAAACATAGTACAGCGACGTAAACATTACACAGACACCGTACTTGCCAATGTACGACGGTAGTAACGATTAGAGACGCCTCAGACAACTTTAATCGATATTCCAAGTTCGACATATAGGTTAGCTTCACAACATCAAAGAATTTCGATTAATCACGCCACCAGAGATGAATTCGCTTTGCGGTTGATACAAAAACCGCAAGATTCTCATACGTGGCTCGATGATGCATAGAAATGTTGAAACTACAGGTCGTTAGCTTGCAATAAGGACATTAAGGACAAAGGGTCAGTAACACGGTCTCGCTACTATCATAATTACCTTTTCTGACGTCACACATCGAGCACTTGAAGGCTTCTGCATTGTTCCTATACGTGCAGACGCTGCAGTCCCAATAGTTTTCTTCAAGAACCTTAGAAGGCCTTTTGGCTCTCCGAATTGCATTTTTTTTGTCCATTTTCACTAACTTAAGTCTAATTATAGCTTACACACTTTAATCATGATACTTTAGAGTATCCACAGCAGTTCTTCACGCACTTATTTAATATATTCCTAATAGGAATCATTTTTTTGTTTTACTGTGCACGAAAACGTACACCACGGATCGCCAATCGCCATGACAGCTCGTCATTGTTCGGTCGGTAAAACAGAGCAAACGCCACTTGCCAATAGTGGGCTGCTTTACCGACGGAGTTTAGTTTTGCTGGGGGAATGTAGATGGCGATACATGCACAAAAATTTAACAATGATTTACCATTTTTTGTAGTGGAATTAACACTCTGTATTTATTTATACGCATGTAGTACATATGTATAAATAAATTCAGTTAGCTGACTGTACATATTATTTACAGTCAGGCCAGCCAGCTAGGTAGAAAAATAATTCATTCGAAACCTGTTACTTCTTTCGAGCCTAAAACTCTACATAAAATAATTTAGGCACCTAAATATTGTTCCATAGTAGTACCTGCCTATATGAAAATTGCTAGGGCGGAGGGCAGAATGTAAAGATTGAAATTAACTGTGTCTGAAACCGCTCGTTTCATATTCAAATGAGGACATGTGCCTACTTAGTTAGTTTGGCCATAATAAAAATATAATATATTCATGCGCTAGTTACCGATACACGGTAAAATGAAACTTGCACTAATACCTACCTGTGGCCAACTTCTTTTGCATGCAAAATTATATGCTAGACCGTGGCAATTTAATCATTATAGCCTAACTAAGGTAAAGTAAAGCTGCATAATATACGTGCAACTTTTTAATACTCTATGGTTACATAGGCCATAGACTAATTTCAGAGACATATCGTAGCTTTTTATGGGTATCCTAGACGCAAAGACCATGATTAATTCACATGGACATACCTACTTACTTTAATTGGGTATAGGTAGGTCCAGGAGTGCGATTTTTGAATCTCACCAAGTGACTAATTCTCACCGATGTGAGTGATTTACTTTCGGAAATCACTCACATCGGTGAGAATTAGTCACTTGGTGAGATTCAAAAATCGCACTCCTGTTCCAGTCCATTACGATTTTTATTTCTAAGTAGTTACTGTACTTAGTTAATAACTTGATACCCAGAACCAATAACCTTGAAACAGTTGCTGAAGAAAAATAAACTCCTCATCTCAGTGATTTTCTCGGTTGTGTCCTTATTTTTTACATTAGGAAGAGTTAGTTAGGGTATGTATATGTAGAGACATTTTATTACCTAAGTAACAGCATAGGGCACCCTGTGAAACGCTCTCTATTATTTCCCAAACCGAAATGTATGATTTACACAAACTCGATTATGGAATAGATATAAATATAAAAATAAATATAATATTTCTTCATTCAAGTCTTCAAGCTGCCGTCCAGTCCAATACAAGAAAGCAAATTTGGACTGAACTAAATTAGGCTTTCTCGTCGTCTACTTACGGTCTATAACAGAATAAAAAGTAAAAACAAATGAAAAACGCGCCACAGATAAAAAAGGGCTTTCATAAATGGCTAGCAGAGGCAAAATTCTTAGAAAAGCTCTCCTTTTTTCACCCGCCTTCTATAGGAGCACAAACTTAAACATGCCGTTAAATGCAGCGCTAAGTCCTGTAAATTAGTTTGAAGACGTGTTAGTTACCGATTATTCCACTGGTAAATTTAAGTTTGCTTGTTTCTATGTGAATTTCTTGGTTCTACCTGAGCGCAATTTTACTTAATGTTAGGTTTCGTTCAATTTTAAACATGCCCCGAGGTTTGTGCAGGTCGGATTAATCATATGTATAAACTGTTTTTAACTTTTTTAAACGTTGCGTGAAATTGTCTATGGATTTAATTGCGAAATTGATTGTTTCCGATAGGTACCTGATTGTTAGTTTGGCCAACTAAAATTAACAACTGTTAAGTTTTTGTTCCCAATAAAAGCAATAACAATAACGATTATATTGTTATTGTTCTAGTTAAGTGGTGGGTAAATTATACTTACATCAATTATACCTATATCACATTATGCCTGCTGCATATATCTTTAGTCGAATGAAGGTCACGATGTTCACTTTTTTATTTAAAAGACAATTACGAATTTTGATAACTATTAACAATTTTTTATTTAATTTGATTTGAACATTTAAACATAATGCATGTAAATATCGATTATATAGTCTGGCAAACCATTTCTGTCAGTAGAAACGCGCGGCAAATTCAAAATACGTACATGTGGCAACCCTTTGTGATGAGACACCGTATTTCATGACGAACATTTCAATTCACATTGAATTTGTTTCTAGTGCATTTCACTCTCTCATCTTAAGCGCGAGTGAGATAGAACTCCTGCAACGTTCCCAATTAAATTTAAATTCATTTTTAAGCCATATGTCAAATGCCTCAACCAGATTATCTGTTGCAGTTGATGACAGATCAGACAAAACATATCCTTTTTACACAACGTAAATGTCACCTAATGAAACGGGCGAAAATACCACCTAAAATTAAAAACATAAAATTTGATGATCATTGCTGCTTTTTTCACTGATTCTTAGTGTTGTCATACTTTCGTTCGCTGTACATTGCTACTGCGTTCGTTGGCTGGCCAGACTATAATTACTATATTTTGAACTAATCTTCTAAAGTACGTGTACCATTACAAATATGTATTACAATCAGGGATCGTTACCGGTATTACTAAAAATGAAAATAGCGCCCGAGTTTCGCAATGTGTACTTACTTGATATTCTGAAATGTGATTTAGGTAAACGTAATAAATTATCAGATTAACCGAAGAATATTCAAAAATATTCATTAACAACTGAGATACCGAAATTGAATACCGGTTAATTTGTATGAAAATAATACCGGTATACGATCCCTGATTACAATCAGTGCAAATTATATTTCACATTTCTCCTTACCTATTCAATAGGTAAGGAGAAATGTTTCGTTCCGACACTTCCGACAAAATAAGGTACTTTCTTACAACGAGTTTTGTAGGTGTAATAGGTAGGCATGTAAGTACTTACTTACTTATAGCAGTTAGCACAACCTGACACGCTTCATCATATTATTAAACCCGACGCGACGCCTGAGATGTGCAAAATGGTTTTAAATAGTATTTAAATACAAAATACAAATACTTTCATGATTTACTATTTCAAATGCAAAATACAAAATACTTAAAAAAATGTATTTCAAATACACTCGCGAGCAAATAATACGGGTCAGTGACAAAAACCCTTATATTTTGCAAATTAATAGCGGTATGTGCAGGAAACTAACTGTGTATTAAAGATAATTTAATATCGAATTAAATTGAACCTTCAATGTTCTACAAGAATTCTGGAAAAAGTTTTATTTAAAAAAAAGTCGAATTTGGTACCAAATTCAAATTGAGCTTATTTCACTTTTGATTGTTTTCTCACTTTTGTTTTCAATCTGTCAAAGCAAAATGATAAAATGCAGTTTTTGTTGACTTTGACGGTTATTATTGAATTACTATCATGTCGCTAACACAAGATGAATGTACACGTATCGTCACTTTGTTACAAGAAGGCAGAAGTCAGAGATATACAGCAAGAAGAACAGGCGTGTCACTATCTACGGTGCAGAGGGTCCTCCAACGTTTCCTACAAACTGGCAGGAACCTTCGAAGACCAGGAACCGGCAGGCCGAGATGTACTACGGCTAGAGAAGATAGATTTATTGTAACAACAATGCTCCGAAATCGGCATCTCACTGCAGTTGAAGTCAAAAACCAACTTCGGGAGACCCGAAGAGATGACATCAGCGAGTGGACTGTAAGGCGGCGGCTTCGTGAAGCTAATTTGACCCCACATAGACCGGCAAATGGCCCAAAACTTGACAGAGGGCATCGAACTGCAAGGAAACTTTACGCACGCGAATACAGGCGATGGAGTGCCGAAGAATGGGCAAGAATTATGTTTTCTGACTAATCCAGATTTATGCTCTATGCACATATATGACGGGCGGCGAAGAGTTTACAGACGGCCAGGTGAACGTTTTATTCCAGCCTGTTTTGAAGAAAAAGTTGCTTTCGGCGGTGGGTCTGTTATGGTTTGGGCTGGAATCTCTTCAGAGAGTCGCACGCAATTAGTTTTGATAGAAAATGGAACGTTAACTAGTGCCAGGTATGTGGAAGAGATTCTTAATGAGCATGTAGGCCCATATTTAATTAATATGGGTGAAAACTCAATGTTCAAGCATGACAACGCCAGGCCACACACCGCACAGATTGTGGAAGATTATTTTGAGGAGGTTGGCATCGACACTATGAACTGGCCCTCGAGAAGCCCGGACCTAAATCCGATTAAGCACGTATGGGACGAGCTCGGAAGGCGTGTAAGAAATCGAAACCCCGCCCCAGCTACACTTAGAGACCTGAAACAGGCGTTAGTGGAAGAATGGGCTAATATCCCGCAAGAACGCATAAGAAACTTAATAAACAGTATGCCCAATCGTTTAGAAGCTGTAAGAAGAGCCCGAGGAGGCAATACGAAGTATTGATATGTTTTACTTTTTTTTTGTTTTTAGTTTTGTGTGTGAGGTACCACGGTTGCTTTTTACCTATAATTAATTGATATCGTGTTGTCTATGTTTATTAAAGAAACAAGTGAATATCATCTCTAACTCTTGACGTTTTTTTTATTAACTATGCATTTATCTATAATATACAATTTAATTCAGGCTCCTAGCTTTCTTATTTTAGGAGATATTATAGTTTTTCGTACCGACCCGAATTATTTGCACGCGAGTGTAATAAATGTATATATATTTTTAAAGGCTTATAATTTTCCGGGTATCTAAAACATGAATCGGCAACTTTTCTAAGGCATATAATAATATAAATTGGCCGTGAATTAATATTTTAGCGATAATATTTTTTTATAAGCGTCAAACATGTGGCATCATATTATTGAAAAACGGCAGCAATATATAGCTGACCAAAAAATTTACCGGGAACTTGAAATAATAGGTTGGCAACAAAAAATATTAACTTGGCATCTATTATTCAAAACAGGCTCGGTTTAAATATTTGTTGCCAGCTATCTGTTTCTACCTAATTAACCATTTTTCGTGTATCAATTGCTGGTATCATTTTAATTACGGGAGCACTAAAATTTCAGGAAACTGGAATATTTTTAAGGTTCCATACCAAAATGGTTTAAAAGAAAGCATATCCTACTCTGTCTTGTCACAATGTCTATTTGCTCCGAAATTGCTACATCGATTGAGCTAAAATGTTGTAGGTTGTATGTCCCCGGGTGCTTTAAGGGGGTAATTAAGAAAATTAAATAAAATGTTTGGCAAACCAAAGGGTCATCGTTAGTTCGTGTTAGGTCGCGTGCTTGTTTGCCACCGTCGTGGTATAAAAAAAAATTGTCTGCGCGACCGGTATGCATGTTGGTTAGGTAACCCGGTTGGCGGACACATGGCCGCTTACTGACACCCTGTAGTGAATTTTGTTTTTTACTTCATGTTTCACATTATTTAAAAAAACTAACCCTTTACTGCATACCAAGCTATTTCTGGCCGTTATAGCTTTCAACTTTATTAGTAGTGTGTAAATGAAAGGGCTTGTTTTGAGAATGTAAATTTTTATTTTTTGTCATAAATACGAGATATTTAGGTGAAGGTGAAGAGGTGAAGTTAAGAATCGGACTCAAGAAAAAATATTATTAAAACTGTGTGATGTATGGAACCGTCGGGGCGCGACTCCGATTCGCACTTGACCGGTTTTTAGGGCTCCGTAGCCAAAATGGCAAAAACGGAACCCTTATAGTTTTGTCATTTCCGTCTGTCCGTACGTCCGTCCGTCCGTATGTCATAGCTATTTTACTCGGAAACTATAAGAGACGTATCATACTAACATATAAACAAAGTGTATTTTTATGCCGCTGTATAGTTACGTAGTTAAATTGCAGAAGAAAATATTTTGGGGGGTGGGGCGCTCCATACATGTAACTAAATTTAATAAAAGTTATTTATTACTGAATATCAACATGTTGCATATCAATGAATGGTTCTTTAAAAATAACATCGAGGTATCTTTGAACATTTTGTGATTAAGTGAATATTTTCAGAAATAATCACTGCGAAAGTCAGAAAAATTGCGCCTCCCTGTAACTCTTGAACCGTAAGTCCAGAAAATATGAAAAAAATTGAGAATATGCGCCTTATCAGTAAACATCGGTATCAACGTTCAAATTTCGTGGCACTTGGTAAGGGTCGCAAAAAAAGAAATACATAGGTATCATTGTTTTATTTATTAGTAATAAATAACATTTAATTTATTTTTATTCTTAATCGTACTTTGGTAAACTGTACATATATTTAAAGAGGTTTATATTCTTAATACGTCATAGAACCTCAATACTCATTTCATTATCCATTTGTAAAAAAAATTCTAAATGCCAAATAGGCAACAAATGTCAATTTAATTGTCATGCAAAATAATATGTGGTAAAATCTTCAACGATAATAGTTCTTAAAAACACTTACAACTACAATTTAGCATTGATAAATCTTTACCCAACTCCCTATCAGACTTAAGAAAATGGATTTGACGCAGTATACTGATTTTATATTCACTAACGAAGGTGCTTGCTGTACTATTTGCGAAATGAATATAAAAAAGAAAAGGTACAATATAGAGAAACATTTGAAATCAAAATCTCATCAAGATAAATTATCTGATTCACGCTGCCATTTACAGGATATAATACGAGATAATGCTGATTTCGAAATTAAAGACGATATCGTATATTGCAAATTGTGTAATTCGAAATTATTTCCCTCTAAATCTAGTATCGACCGCCATTTAAAAACAGATTTACACAACAAAATTCATAAAAATAATGCACAAGAAAAATTTAATAAAGATTTAACAGAGTTTATGATTTTTTCGAATATACCGTGGTCAAAATTAGACAATCCTAAATTTAGAAATTTTGTAGAAAACCTTTTAAATCATAAATATGGAAACGATATTACTGTGCCGAGTGAAACAAAAATACGAGTAAAATGCTTACCTGAATTGTATGAAAAGAAAAAAAATGAATTGAAAGAGAAATTACAAAATAAAATGATTTACCTGTGTTGATGAAACATCAGATTCCGTGGGAAAAAAAGTGGCAAATATTTTGATCGGAGCTCTAGATGGAACTAGTACCCAGCCACATTTATTTGCTTCTAAGGTATTGGAGGCGACTAACCATTCGACAATAACCAAACTCGTTGAGGAAACCCTTGAAGATCTTTGGGGCGATGAATACAAAAAAAACATGGATAAATTATTATTTTTTATAACGGATGCCGGTTCCTACATGGTAAAAGCAGCTAAAAACCTTGTTCAGAAATATAAAAATATGACTCATGTAACATGCATAGCACATGGATGTAATCGAGTCGCAGAGATAATTAGAAGTCTTTACCCGACCATAAACAGTTTGATTGACTGTATCAAAAAAATATTTCGTAACGCTCCTTCAAGGACAAATTTATTTCATCAAATGTGTGTAAATATTCCTCTACCACCCCGACCCGTGATAACAAGATGGGGAACATGGTTAAATGCTGCCTCATATTATCACATGCATTATGATAAAATCAAATCTGTCATCAATGCCTTAAATCCGCGTGAAGCGAGTGCAATTTCTAAAGCAAAAAAAATTTTCCGTAACCGGAATTTAAAAACTGAGTTACTATTCGTCGATACACACTTTAGTATAATTGCTAAGTCAATAAAATTATTGGAGGATCCAAAACTGAGTCTAGCAGAATCATTAAACATTGTTCATGGTTTGCAAAAAAAAATATCAACGTTAAGGTTACATCAAAATGCCAGAAAAGTTTATTTTAAATTAAAAAGTGTATTAAAGAAAAATCCTGGTTATAAGACTGTACAAATAATTAACCAACTATCTAAAAACAACGAGGCTGAAATACCAGAAAGTGTAAATAAAAACTGTGTGCAAAATTTTCAATGCTTGACATACCTTCCTATTACCTCAGTCAGCGTGGAAAGATCTTTTAGTCATTTAAAATGGATATATTCTTACAGACGTCAAAGATTGACAGCAAAATCTATGGAACAAATTTTAGTGATCTATTCTAACTCGTAAAATATTGTATGCCACACCTGGACATAAAGTGGCTTTTTCCGCACGCTACACGTACGGATAGAGCCGCTTTCTGGCCAAATGTGCACATATTTTTCCAACACGGGAGGTAATAAAGAAAGCCCTCGATCGCATAATTACGTCCCTCGCTTGCAGCTTGGGCCGCAACAATTGCGATTGCGCGGCCTTTCTTTGTTTTACCACCCTAATTAGGAAATGTACTATTTAGGGGCTTTTTTATTTACATGTACAAAATAAAGGTTAAAAATACTAAGTGATTTGTTTGTATTTATTTTTCTGCCAACCGTACATTGCCACGAAATTTGAACGTTGATACCGATGTTTACTTATCAGATACATTCTACGAATATTGTTTTGAACATTATCAATTCACCCAATTTGAGTTATCTCCAAAAAACTTCTTCCATAGGCATCAGATGCGATCTTTTGGTATTAGTTTGGTCAGGCCTATGAATCATGCCCGCGCGAGCGAGTTATATACCTACGTTTTGCGCCTCCGCCGAGGGAGCTAAAGTCAGTGGGCTACCAACGCGCTCACTGAACGCACGTCGTACCGCGCGCGACGCTACTCGGAACTCGGAACAATGTCATCACGAAACAAAATAATTTATTGCGATGTGGTTGGATGTAAAAATAGCAAAGCTAATAAATACTTATCGTTTTTCGCTCTGCCGGCGGATGAGGAAAGGTAAGTAGGCATACAAACTTTTTTTTATACCACGTTGGTGGCAAACAAGCATACGGCCCGCCTGATGGTAAGCAGCTACCGTAACCTATGGTCGCCTGCAACTCCAAAGGAGACACATGTGCGTTGCCGACGCTTTACAAAAAAGGAGGATTCACTTATGTTATAATAATAATAGACATGTTATCTTTATTAATCTCTCAAATAAATATGATGATATTGCTAAAAGGCGATTAGAATAAGATTGAGATAGCTGTCAATCCATATTAATTTTGACAGTGTGTGGCAAATCTGTCAAGATTAATAATACTCTCATCCCAGCAACAAAACATCAATCAATATTATCCTCATGTAACTTTAATTGTTATGCACCATGCGAACCACTTCAACACTGAATCAATGCAAAATATATATTTCCTTAACTATAAAATATTTCCAAGCATAGGCAACTCTAGCGATTGTGCGGGTGCGCGGGAGTTGTGGGGTGCCGCGCGTTGAAGGCCGCTCCATTGTATTATTGCTTAGGTACGTAAACCGTAGGTATTTGCTTTTTCTAAGAGTGATTCATATCTGTTCGTAAGAACTATTATATAATCTGTGGTTTGGTTCTTATTCCATTGAAGGTACGGAACCCCCCATTATGCGTGGTCCGACACGCACTTGACCGGTTTTTTAATAAAATATCTTACTTTATTTTATGAAAACGGGTAGCAACGTAAACTTGATTTTTGCGCGTAATCCGCGGGTAGCCTTCAAACCATCGGCTAATTAACGATCCATTTCGCCATTTTTTTTTTCATCCCTAAGTATGAGGGAAAACTACGACAATCGCACGATTTTTCTAATCTATAAAAATAGAAGTATAGGTAGATATTTAGGTAATACCTACACAAAAGGCACTTAACTAGGTTGGTATTTTGGAAATACTATACAAAAGGCACCTTTCATTTTTAGGGTTCCGTAGTCAACTAGGAACCCTTATAGTTTCGCCATGTCTGCCCGTCCGTCCGTCCGTCCGCGGATAATCTCAGTGACCGTTAGCACTAGAAAGCTGAAATTTGGTACTAATATGTATATTAATCACACCGACAAAGTGGTAAAATAAAAAGTGGAAAAAAATGTTTTATTAGGGTACCTCCCCTATACGTAAAGTGGGGAGTGTTTTTACTTTATTTGAAAGCACGTCATTTCATTGTGATTTTGTAGAAATTACAGGTACAATAAACACCTGCTTATACGGTTAAATTACAAACTTAGTTCAGAAATTATTAGGTAATTTTTTTTCAAAAACTATTCAACCTATCAAGTTCAAAATAATTTTCCTAGAAAGTTTTTACAAAGTTCTACTTTTGAGATTTTTTTCATATTTGTAAAACTTATGGTTCAAAAGTTAGAGGGTGGGGGACACATTTTTTTTATTTCTGGAGCGATTATTTCCGAAAATATTTACATTATCAAAAAATGATTATAGTAAACCCCTATTCATTTTTAAATACCTATCCAACAATATAACACACGTTAGGGTTGAAATGAAAAAAAAAATCGCTCCCCACTTTACGTATAGGGGAGGTACCCTAATAAAACATTTTTTTCCACTTTTTATTTTACCACTTTGTCGGTGTGATTGATATACATATTAGTACCAAATTTCAGCTTTCTAGTGCTAACGGTCACTGAGATTATCTGCGGACGGACGGACGGACGGACGGGCAGACATGGCGAAACTATAAGGGTTCCTAGTTGACTACGGAACCCTAAAAAGCAGCCCATATTGAAATAATGTACGGCCCCAAATTAGTCGCCAACCTATTAATTTTGGTACCCACTTTAATTTTTTATAGCTACCCAAATTCAATTATTTAGCAGCCTGGTTAAATACATGCCATTTTTAGGGTTCCTTAGTCAACTAGGAACCCTTATAGTTTCGCCATGTCTGCCCGTCCGTCCGTCCGTCCGCGGATAATCTCAGTGACCGTTAGCACTAGAAAGCTGAAATTTGGTACTAATATGTATATCAATCACGCCAACAAAGTGGTAAAATAAAAAGTGGAAAAAATTGTTTTATTAGGGTACCTCCCCTATACGTAAAGTAGGGAGTGTTTTTTTTTTTTTAATTTCAACCCTAACGTGTGATATATTGTTGGATAGGTATTTAAAAATGAATAGGGGTTTACTAAAATCATTTTTTGATAATGTAAATATTTTCGGAAATAATCGCTTCAGAAGTAAAAAAAAATGCGTTTGCCCTCTAACTTTTGAACCATAAGTTTTAAAAATATGAAAAAAATCTCAAAAGTAGATCTTTGTAAAAACTTTCTAGGAAAATTAATTTGAACCTTATAGTTTGAATAGTTTTTGAAAAAAAAATACAAAATAATTTCTGAACTAAGTTTGTCATTTAACCGTATAAGCAGGTGTTTCTTGTACCTGTAATTTCTAAAAAATCACAGTGATTTGACGTGCTTTCAAATAAAGTAAAAACGGTGAAAATTGGTTCACGCAATATAGAATTATCCCATAAAAATCATCCTCCATACTTTAAGCTCGCGCGCAATAGGTTACTTAATTTGCCGATAGATGTCGCTGTACGTGGAACGCTCATATCCTACATGGCGGTGTTATTTTAACTCTTAAGTGGGTTCACTTACTGTGACGGACGGAAAACTACGGAACCCTACACTGAGCGTAGCCCTACACGCTCTTGGCCGGTTTTTAAATACAAATACATACTTATACTTTTTAGAATTCCGTCACTAAGATGGCTTAAGTAATCAATGTGATCATATATATTATAGCCATTTTAATCAGTGAGTAGAAAAGCATTTGTTAATCAAATTTTAAGTAGAGGTGAGTTTTATGTTACGCTAGCAACATGCTGAGAAGAGGCCATTTCGTGACACCTGTTTTATTCTATAATTATCTGTAGTTTATTTGTTCTGTCTGTAATGTCGCGAATAAAGATATTTCTATTTCTATTTATTATGTGCCGCTAATTAGTTTTGTAGTTAAATGGTTAAGATATTTTGTTTGTGTCAGCACTCTATACATGTACTTACCTACCTAATTCCTTTTTTATTTATGCTCTGATAGTGAGTTGTTATTTATCTATCTATAGCTCAGAGAAATAAACCAATGGAGTGGTAATTGTCAGGCGTCCCCCTCTGTCAAAACTACAAGACCACTGGTCGTAGCGGTTATATAAAACTAGTTGTCGCGCGTCAAACGCCATTCAATGAATGTCAGTCAGCGCGGAACGATCTGAGGTAAAAATGCCGAATTGCTGCGTGTTTTCATGTAAGAAAAGATCTGAATTATCTAGTTTACAGAAGGATAACGTTTCTTTTCATCTCTAAGTATAATTATGTCTAAATATCATCAAATAGTGCACGAAATTAGCAAAAAACTAAAAAATATTGTCAATAAAAAAGTGTTGCCACTTAATGGTACTACATCTGCTTTAGGGTAATTTTTAAACTTGACTCTTCATAGTACATTGTACCATCGCGTTCATAATTGCATACCCAATTTATCAATGAATTCATTCATAAATTGGGTATGCAATTATGAACACGATTACATCGAGGGAGGTAAGTGAAATATTGCAAACAAGAGTAATCGACTCCAGTGCGGCAGAAATACATCCGCCATTATGTCATTCATTGTCATTGGATACTCCGTGGGTTAGGCAGAGACCCATTCGGCATACAGCCATAATTGTAAAGCATTGCTCAGTTAAAAAAGCAGTGTGTATGTGTGTGTGTGTGTTGTTATTAAATGGTTTCTAAACATATTTTAATCGACTTTAAAATTATTAAAATTTGTCTATGGTCTCAAAAATACAGCTACCATAAACAAATTTCCGTTTTAATAGACAAATTTCAGCTAGTGTGATGAATTCCGCACTGAATTCCGCTCTAATGTGTGGCGCCCCTTAAGTGAAATATACTTGTAGATGCTTGAAATAACGATATTCATGTTTAGAAATTAATTCGTTCCTTTATTTTCACCATACATTTTATGTAGCATTTTAATTTTGTATGGATTATACTTAATTTATTATAAGGTACGTTATACGTACTTATCCCCTTAAATAGGCACTTTTAATTTCCGACTCTGGTATCACTGTACCTAACAGGTAAGTTTTAGTGATGGGACAGCACAAAAATAAATGTCGATATTAACATTAGCAGTATGATATACTTTTTATTTATAATAGAAAATGGAGAAGAGATAATAGAAATAGAAACACAAATTGGAAACAGATGCCCATTACAATCAAAATATCAACTGCGAAGGACTCTGGAACATCACGATGTCGCTAGTGACTGATTAATCATTCAACTGAAGAACAAATCAAATTACTTTAATAAATATTTTGATTTGTTTATTTTAAGTAGACACACTACTATATAAATTACTAGCTTTTGCCCGCGGCTTCGCTCGCGTTAAATTCGAGGTAACACAGTTCCCCTTTGCCCCCCGTAATGCTCCATACAAACTTCCACCCCCCATTTTAGGGAAGTGGGGGGTTAGAAAGAGACAAAAAGTTGCCTATGTCACTCTCCATCCCTTCAACTATCTCCACTTAAAAAATCACGTCAATTCGTCGCCCCGTTTTGCCGTGAAAGGCGGACAAACAAACAAACACACACACTTTCCCATTTATAATATTAGTATGGATAAACTTATATAGATGTCATATACAAAGGAAAAAGTGACCTAGGCCTCAGGCCCAGCCCTGGGCACCGGAGGCCTAGGTCACTTTTTCCTTTGTATATGACATCTATATAAGTTTATGATTAATCATTGTTCTTTACAGTGAAAAATTCACTGATGTGGATAGAGGAACGTCTAGTGTAATTGGAAGCACATTGGAACGGTAATCTAAACACGTGGGTTCGAATCCCGTGATGTTCCAGAGTTCTTTGTAGTTCATTGTTTCATTGTAATAGTTATTTGTTTCCAATTTGTAGTATTTTCCACTAAATATAAAAGCAAATACACATCAAAATATAAAATTGATAATATAAAAGTTATTCTAATTCAGCTTGCAAGATTTGTCCTGAACAAATAGGCAAACTAACTTACGTAGAATACTAACATTGTAAGTAATATGCTGGTAGAAAAACTTGATATTTAATCACAACTTAACATTATAATTTTATCAATAGCTAAAACTTATACGTGGTAAAGAAACAAAAATATATAACAAACCTACGATCAATGTTTCTCTGCGTCCATAGGAAACACCTTAGACAACCCTACACGTGATCCCTGGGTGGTGCTAAAAGAGTTACAAACTTGGCAGCTCTACTGTCCTACCTGGACCTCGCAGCACTCACTGGATTTTCTTCATCATCTGCTTTCCCACTACCCTAGGGAAGAAATGCCTATCTATATCCAGTGACATGTAGGCATACGATAAATAAATCTACGATAAAATGTGACATTTTCAAGTCAAATGTACATCATTATCGGTTGTCAATAAGGCGTTACCATAAAAAAATCATTTAAAAATTAACTCTGTTAACAACCGACAATGATGTACCTTTGACTTGAAAACGTCACAAATATCGATACTTAAGTATAATATTATCGACGCGTTCCTCGCACTGTCTACGTTTACTTAAAGATGATATTATCTCGTTCACGTACAAGTTGTCTGTGTCTGTGTTTGTACTTGTGTGAGTATATTTTTTGCTAGTGTTTGATAATTTTATCGTGTGTGTGTGTAGCGACGTCAATGGAAAATGCATTAGTGTTAACAGTATTTGTGTGCGTTTCCTCGTACCCCGCGCCGAAATTGGCAGACTTTTTGTGATATAAATTAGTGCGCGTCTCGCATCCGGTTGGTTTAATAATCAAAGATCTATAGAGATCCAAAGGTGATTTATTTTCGTCCCGGGGAGTTTTACTTTTCAAGTACATAATTATGTATATTTTATAATATTACGATGAAAATTCGGTACATGGATTTATATTTACTTAAATATACATCCAATTTGTACGGAATTTTACGAGTATTTACTCGTAATATGATTTCCATTCTTATAATCATATCCTGGCGGTAAGACGTCCGACTTTCAATCTGGAGGTTTCGGGTAACGGGTTTCGTACCCCGGCTTTGTACCACTTAGACTGAGATTTTCGGAACTTATGTGCAAATATATAGTCTGGCCAGCCAACGAACGTAGTAGCAATGTACAGCGAACAAAAGTATGACAACACTAAGATCAGTGAAAAAAGCAGCAATGATCATTAAATTCTACGTTTTTAATTTTATTTGGTAGGTATGACCCCTTTCATTAGGTGACATTTACGACGTGTAAAAAGGAGACGGATATATTTTGTCTAATCTGTCATCAAATGCAACAGATAATCTGGTTGAGGCAATTGACATATGCTTTAAAAACTAATTTAAATTGAATTGAGAAAGTTCTATCTCACTCGCACTTAAGATGAGAGAGTGAAACGCACAAGAAACAAATTCAATGTGAATTGAAATGATAGTCAAGAAATACGGTGTCTCATCACAAAGGGTTGCCACATGTACGTATTTTGAATTTGCCGCGCTTTTCTACTGACAGAAATGGTTTGCCAGACTATATTTATCGATTGATATTTACCAGTCACTTTTCCGTGAAGGAATACATCGTGAGGAAACCGGAACTAACCCCAATAAGGCCTAGTTTCCCCTCTCGGTTTGAAGTTCAGATGGTAGTCGCTAAACTAATGCCTATGTTACCATTCATGGGATTAGTTCACCAAGCCAATGCCAGGTTCGATTGAGCCGTGGGAAGAAGCCGGGACAAACGCTAGGAGGATGATGATTTCCATTCTTATCTTAGCTCTCGATTCCGAAAATGACGACAAGTTACAAAATATCTCGTCAATGGGTGCCTTTATTCCGTCGGTTACGCGGTGTCCTAGGAGAGCGAATTCAATGCAAAGGCGAAGCTGCGCAAATGAAACAAACTGTCGACAGCGATTGAAGTGTTCTACGTGACCTAACTAAACGCGAACGCGATCAGTTGGCTTGATATTTTCGCGCGGCGTTTGTCTGAGCGTCGATTTGCGGGGTGATTCGCGCGCACGTAGGACAAGGCTGCCACTTATTTGCATTGAATTCGCGTGTCACTGCATCGGTATCGGAGCGCTTCGCAAATGTGTTCGCTACCGAATCTACCAATCACCCACGTAGGAAACGGCCTTAGCAATTTAACTATAACCTGGTTTGGTAGATTATGGTTAGATTGCTAAAGCCCAATTATACCAACATGATACTGACCTATTAAAAAGTATTTTGTATTTAAAAAAAAAATACAAAATGGCTCCCAAAAAGTATTTGAAATAAAATACCAAATGCCTTTGTTAAAAAGGTTTTTAAATACATAATAGGAAATAAGTATTTTGCATTTTGTATTTGCATTTTAAATACAAGTATTTCAAATACATCTCTGCGCGACTCATACATGAAAAACTCAAAACAGTAAATCTAAACAATGACAATCAAAAATAAAAAGCAAGCTTTTATTACCATTTACCACAGATACTCAATAAACGGACTCATTTTTCATTCTCGGATCTGTGGCACAGAGTTGTGGCATCCCGACGTTGGCGCCAGTGCACAAAGTGCGAGTTTTGCACGATTGTCATGTATCTTGTTGGGGGTGTTCAATTTGGTGTTGCGAGATTTTTGATGACGGCATAGTCTTACATATCTATGTATAAGTAGGTGCTTGGTTTGTAACGGCTAACACATGCACAAAGTAAATTAAGTATACATAAAGCCAGCTAACAGCAGCCTAAGCTAGTTAAGTATAGCTAAGCTTATTTGGTTTTGGTAGGTTTATTGTATTATTGTTTTATTGTATTAGTGTTAATGTAATTTAATTTTTTGTATTTGGTTTTAATTTTTTTATTTTTATTTTATGTAATTCTATGGACTTTTGGTCTGAATTAAACGATTTTATTTTGAATTTGAATTCAGCCTATTAGATACCTATATCGTTGGATTGTAAAAATATGACTTTGAAATTATACTTCGTCAGTGTTTCAATTCATTATAAAAATATAGACATCTAATATTCAAAGGATCACAATCTCAATACGTTTTGCAGTAGGAGAACTGCGTTGCGAGACAGGCATTTTTGTACATGTTGGTGTTTTTGATGGGATCACATTCCTTTCGCGTTTATGCTTATGCACATTTCCATACCTGTTCTCACATAGAAACTCTTACGCATGCCCATATCCAAGGGTATTACCTAGCCAAGAGAGTACCTTACTTAGGTACCTAACCTATACCATCTAATTAGGTAGTGTAAAAAAAACTAAAATTAGTTATCGCATATATTTATACGGGATTACAATGTTACTTATGCGGTTTGTATAACTAAACAACCCGACTGATATTGCGTTATGTTTTGGTTTTCAGTGTCTTTATATACTAAACACTAGAAGTGTTCAAAATTTGGAGCTTGTGGGACTTATAGCTTTATCGACAACAGAATTAGAGGGGGGTCGAAAATGGGTTGAATGGCTTCGGGAAAAGGATGGTACCTACGGCACGGCCTTTGTTGTTGTTTGTTTTGCTTGACTTAGCGGGGGCACCACCGTCATACCTACCGTGACCATTAGTACTTTTTAATTAAAATGTTCACATTAAATTTTTGCACGGTAAATATGTATTTGCCGTGATTATAAGGTAACTTGAATGAATAACTACATTCGCGGCGAACTGTAAATCGTTTTCAGAAGAGCGAAGTATGACCAAGCCGTGCTCAATATCTGCAAAAAAAGATTTCGTTACTGCTGGATTTCAACGTAACAAAATAAAAGTAACAACGTGGTAACAACGTATGTAAAACTATAGCAATTATTTAATTCGGTAGTTAGGTATTTAGGATATCTACAAGGATTTTCCAAACGGATTAATGAAGGCGGCTCGGCTACCAAATCCCATTATGCTACCAGTAAATGGACTAAGGAGACCTTCCCCAACTTTTTATATTAAATGACCTTTATAGATTTTTTTATAAAGTACAGTTATGGAATTTATTCGAATTAAAAAAAATGCCAATCGATCCTGTTTCCAGCATGAGTTAAAAGTGTCAAACAGACAAACCCAGCTCAGAGCACTAGAAAGCTACAAAACAAAAGTAACTTTTTCCATATATTCACTATGGAAAAATTTGATATAAATATATTTATAAAATTTATTCTTGAATTTAAAAAAAATGTGTTGCTATTTTGATCAAAATTGATTGCTCAGTAAAAATTGCAAATAACCCATTCAGAATAAATAAACATTAACAATGAGAGTTCGTAGCCAAAAATAGCTTACCCTTGTGAACGCCCTGAGGTTCACGTCGGCGTAACTGGACGCCGTTAGCTTGCAGGGTTTCTGAGCCCTGAAATATTCGAAACCCTTGAAACAATATTCAAAGGCAGCAATATAACAAACGAATGGGTTACGTTTCGACATTTAGTCTTAAAATAGGCACAGGCTTTATTTTGGGGACTTTCTTTCGTAATAAAATAAAAAGACAACAACAACGCAAAACACAAGTAGGTAGATACTTAGAAATTTAGTATTATTTTACACGTAGTAGTAGGTACTATGTATTTGCCACATTTCTAAACACTACATACATTTTCTATTTTTTTTAATCGAATTATATTTTATAAAAAGCAACAGACAAAAATAATATTACCTTATTTGTACCATGAATAGTCGCATAGCTGTTTTAGTGTTCACTGTATACCATTTGGAATTGTACATGGCCATGCTGACTTCCATACTCTGTGGAACAAAATATCGCTTTATATATGGTAATATCGATCGATTTAGGAAAAACCGTTGACAAAACGTTGACGTATTATCAGTTAAATTTATTAGGTGCAAGAAGTTTTATGTGTTAAGTACTTAAATCTTAGAAAGATAAATGTAAACAAGGTACTTAATATTACCGACGTCATTATCATGTCTCCGAAGAAGCAGAGCAGGAAAATCTGCAGCAAACTCATCAGCAAAAATGTGAGGAATGACAACACGAATGCTAAGTCGTCTATAGCCTTGAAAATAAAACGTACACTGTATTAGTACTTGACCATTCACAATTATCATTCAATAGCATTTATTTATAAACTATTTGTTTTTAGCATAGCTGCATAGTAATGTGTAAATAATATTAAAAACGAAACAAAAGCCAAGTTAAACATACCGTGACGTTGAATCCCGTCAGGCATATCAGAAATGAACTTGACACAAAATTGAACAGCGTCGATTGCGTATAGATGGTTTCCAATAGAATCACTGACCTGAAAACGTTTCGAAAAACAAAAGCCAATAGTAGACTTCAAGCGGATTTTAAGAATTTACTAACCTTACATGTTATCATTAAGTCAACATATTGGATACCCCCTATAAAGTATAAAATGCTTCATAAAGGTACAAACATGGACTCGTAAATGTACTGCATCGCATTATCTACTGAAATAAATGACATATTTACGAAAGAAAATTTACCAAGGCAAGGGCTTTAAAAATAAATAGATTTACTAATATACTCTAGTTGTCCCTTCTATCATTGTGATGTATATTATTCAGGTTCTAAACCCTAGACGATAGCTTTGGAATACAAACTGCATGATTTCCTGATGGCGGACTACTAATTTCTTAAACTTTTCCTGGAATACATGTTCATCAAATTGTCGTTCAGGAATAATGGTTTCAATGTCGTGCTGCAGCAAGCGAAACTGAGTGCGGATGCAAGTACAGCAAATATAGAAGAGGCTGTCGACGCCACCGATTTCCAGCACCACTATACAAGCTGAAAAAAAAGTTTTACCAACACCGGTCACGTAGTAAAGACTTTATTATACCTATCTGTTTTGCTACAGTATGAACATTCTCTAAAATTTTTGTTATGACAAATTAAAAAGACGACAAATTAAAGGGACGACAAATTAAAGGGACGAAAAAATCAAGGAAAACCAACCAGACCAAACTTGGTGCAAGTACACAAATGGCCAGTATTTTATGTCATAAGAATCAAATGGGTAAACAATCAGGAACGGAAGCATTAGCTCAATCTGACCCGATTTCTTATATTCCAGGCCCATCAGGAGCGCTGGGCTTAGACTAAACGCTATCACTGTCATTACGTTCCAAAAATTCAAAGCGCTTATAACAACCATTAGAAATTTCTTTTCTTCAGCTACGATCACGTCCTTATCTTCACTGTCGCTTACACTATTCTCCATATCCCGTAAGTTCTTAAAGAGATTTTTTATTTTGACTTCGTTCAGAATTAAGAATAGGGATTTCAAATTCGCAATCATGCATAACGTTGTACACGGCGCTATGTAAGTCAATTCAAGTAAGCTTTTCCCATTCAGAGCCCCTTCTATTATCCAAAATATTTCGCCAATTACATCTGTGTTCAACCAAAGAAAATTTATTATATACAACGATCGGAATTTTATTATATGCTCAACAGTATTCCGAATTGTGCGCTCTAAATAAATTCCGGTATATTTAAAAAGGAATTCAATTTTTTGCAAAGATTCATCGAAGAGTAACGACATTTTGAACCTCGAATCACGACTGAAGTTTCTGTCAATTTATTACACGAGGTATAGATACAATTTATTTCCATTTATATTAATAAGTTACAAAATGTAAATGGTGATTAAAGATAATTAACCTACAACCTGTTATTAAGTCATAACATAATTAATTATACGTTGAAAATATTTATATAATATATATTTACTAAATTTACTGTAGATGTGGTGTTTCTATTTAGGCAATTAATATGTATGTACTTGAATTGTTGAATAGGTTTAGTTTTTTTTAACTTAGCGCAGCTATTTTTTAAATCTTAGCTCACAGTTCCTATACTAATACATATGAATAAACAACAGTAGATTTTAATTATTTATGATTATGACAGTAGGTACTTATTGTAAACGACTTCTTAGGATTCTAATTTATTGCCTACGGATTCGTAGGCAATAAATTGTCATATTTAGAGATCGGTATTTTAAATAAATAGTATTTTACAGTGAGAGGTTGTTTTTGTATCTTTTGTAGCGATTGTAAACTCCAAATGTGCAATTAAGTTCGTATATTACAGCCTAGAATAGTAAAATATAGAATTTCAACTTGTTCTAATCTCAAACGCAAAAGAAAATTGTAGCCCGGGTTCGTTATGCCATTTTTTTTGTTTGATAATATTTTCTTTGCTACAAATATATTTATTTTAAAACTAATATCGTGAACATTAATCACAAATATCATACTGTGTACAGAAAATTAATAATACAGGTTGATACAAGAGTTCAAGACATGACACTAACTAAAGAAATACACTTTTATAATTATAACACTATAATTAATTAGTGGTTATTTTAATGTCAGGCAAAAACAGTCACATAACAGTGCAACGGACGCTGCTTAGGCCGGAAAAGTAATAGCATCCAGCCATCAACTAAGTACAGAAGTACAAACCTGAGATTACGCAGTTGAGCGTCCCTCGCACCCCTCACTTGTTGCTCAACGGGACTTATTGTTGCAGTTATACCGATGCTTCGAACGCTGGAAATGGAGTTTTTCCACAAAGTAAACAAAGCTGTAAAAATGTTTCGTACTTCATCCAAGTGTATTCGGTACAACAGTGTGCGTACACTACACGTACATTTCTGGAGCTAGGGAATGTAACCAGTAAACATTAAGTAAGATAATGAATTGTAACCGGTTTACCGGTAATTTCTCTTTTTTTAACGGTTTGCATTCTCTATTTCTAGAAGAAGAAGCAAAGCGGGCACGGTGATCAGATTTGATCTTGACACGCTTCTATTGTTGATAATAATAGTGTCGAGCTTATTACAGTATGTAAAATAAAGTAGATACACAGACAGATTGTCATGTCGTCTACTATAAAACCCTTTACTTCGTTGCGTTTAAAAAAGTAAAAAAAGCGTGAAGTTCTTGTTCCTTTAGTCGTCAACACAGTGAATCCTCCTTTTTGTAAAGGGTCGGCAACGCGCATGTGACTCCTTTGGAGTTGCAGGCGTCCATAGGTTACGGTAGCTGCTTACCATCAGGCGGGCCGTATGCTTGTTTGCCACCGTCGTGGTATAAAAAAAAAAAAAAAAAAGTTAATTATACCGGTGGGGCCTGTAACTAAAGCAAAAAATTAAAATATACATTCTTCTCCTCAAACTACGCAACGTTTGTTTGCCGACTTTGAAAAAAAACTTGCGGTTTGAATTTTATTACATTTTAAAGTTAATTCGAACACGCAATGTACTGAAATTGATTATGTCTGTAGAGTGACTAGACTGACAGGCGATGTCAATTAGACGGAGTTTTAAGTACATTGAAAATACTATTTACTTTGTTTGAAAAAATAACAATCTAAAAACTTTATGATTTTAAAAAGTTGCTACACAAAAGTTGTCTAGTTTGAGGACTAGAATCTACGTTTTAATTTTTTGCTTTAGTTTTTTTTTTTTTTTTATACCACGACGGTGGCAAACAAGCATACGGCCCGCCTGGTGGTAAGCAGTTACCGTAGCCTATGGACGTCTGCAACCCCAGAGGATTTACATGCGCGTTGCCTACCCTTTAGGAACCTATACACTCCTTTTTTGAAAAACCTCATACTGTAGCCCACTGGGAAAACCTCGGCAGGGAGTTCATTCCACAGCCGCAGCGTTACAGGCCCCACCCTATATATACATTTAAATAAGCCATGAACCGATTAAAAGATACATAATTAAAATACCAAATAATGTGAGAAGCTACAAACATTTTGTAATAATTAAAGGTTTTGGATATAAAAACGCTTATTACGTCTAAAACTAATTATTTTAATTATAGCGTACAGGCAGCGTTCAAAAAGTAGTGTTTATTGTAAACGGTTGGAAACGGTTAAGAGCGAACAGAGCGAGACTGATTGAACTATTAGGTCATCTATTTAGAAATACCTACTTACCTATATTGTTATTTCTTATACACAGTATTACAGTAGATACTAAGGCACTGTGGTATGCATACAATATTATTATTATATTAGAATAACGTTAACATAGAGTTGTGTTATACAATAACAATCTTAAATACTAACTGAAGACGGCCGATCATCCATCGCCTCACATAACCTCTTACATTCGTCATATAACTTCTTCCAACTACTGGCAAAAACCTTTCCTAGTAGTATGTCGTTATCTAGGCGATCAAAAGCATTTCTAAAATCGAAGTACAACACGTCCACCTGTATCCCTTTATCCAAGTGCTCAGATAGTCTACCAGGGTTAAAAGGTTCGTCTCTACTGAACGTCTTGGCCTAAAACCATGTTGGGAGTCACAGAGATAGGGCTGTATTTGAGAGGCTACATGCCTGTTTAAGATTGATTCGAATAACTTTGCAATCGAGGAGAGAATCGCTATAGAACGATAATTTTCAACCTTAGTTGTATCGCTCGACTTAGGAATCGGCCGCACTCGTGTTAATTTCTACTGATTTGGGTACACCCCAGTGCGTAGAGCTAGGTTGAAAATATGAGCTAAATAAAGGAAAATATCACTTCCTCGGACTAGACTCGAACTGGCTGAACCTTGTCTTTCTGAGATGTTTCCATTTCTCCTTTATTGCTAATATTTTGCCCATTGTAGTGTCATTTACAGACGTTTGTGCTTTATATCTACCTCGTAATTTATCTACTTGCGTAAGTACTTAGTTTTTTCATATGTATGTATATTTGAAGGCGTTGTGACAAATACAGTAACCATTTTTGAAGGAAGGAAGATTTCATAGTATGAGGAAGTTTTAGGCGGAGGTTAGTAATTTGGGCATACAAACCGGTTATTTTAGCATGAAAATAACCGGTTTTTCAAACATGGGCGAATTTATTAAACGTTAAAGTTGTCATTTCAGTTATTTTAATTTGAGCATCTATATACTACCTATCTAATGAAACTCCATTGCCAAATTGATTTGACTCACAACTCGGCAACTTTTCTTATTGGTGAAATAGCATGAAACCTTTGCGGAATTAAGGTTAACACAATAAATTACGCTAGAGTGGATTGGGTGTTTTATTGGTTTAAATTTTAGTTTTGTAAAACTGAAAAGGGATGCGTTTTCACATGAGTTTTTATTTTATTTTACTCGTCTTGATATTATAGTCCATTCATAAGGCTGTGGTTCTATCAGAGATGAGCGAAGGTGTGCGTTGCGAGGAATGTGTTTAATAAGAACCAATCCTACAGCTGCGTTAAGGATAGTTAAATGCAATGATTCTATTGGTTCTTAACAAACACATTCCTCGCAACGCATCCTCGCTCATCTCTGGTGGAAACGCAGCCTAAACCCCCTTTCTTTAAGGTAACCTACATATGAGGATTAGGAAATTTTAACCGGTTATTTTAATTATGAAATAACCGGTTTCGGTTAAAACCGGTTATTTTCATAGTATAATAACCGATTTGCATTACCTAAAGAGGACCGAGGAGTAGTACTTCGACATGTAAAATGAATCTTCTGCCTGTACCCATTTATTTTGCGACAGCTCTGAGATATGATCGCTGGTAAGCGAAACCGCGGCAGCGGCACGGGGCTGTAGGCAGACAGCCATATTATACACACCCAAACACAACCCAAACCGAACCTTGCTACGTCTTAATAAGGTCTAATTCGAGTGCAAAAGGTTTGGCACTAGGCAGGCGACCACGATAACAACGAAAAATTACTGTAGGTATATTAATAAACCCTATGAGTACAGTTTTAAAGTTTACAACAACTGCAAAGTTAACGTGGTTCTCAGCTACTATAGCAAACGTGCGTGAAGCATCCGTGCGATGCGTTCACCATTTCTTTTAAGTGTTATAATAACCGAATTTCATCTCTAAATCTAATACGTTAAGAGTGCTACTGAAGGCATAATCAAGTTTACAATAACCACATTGCAATAGAAAGAAACTCAACCGAAAATAGAGTGTAACTAGTAAAGAATAAGAGTTAAGTTGTGTGCATAGTTAGTTGTGTTCTCTTGGGAACGAAGAAAATGATTTAATTAGGAACATTGAGAAGAAATAGAAGAATATACCCATACAGCCATTTTTAGTCGCAGTTACTACATTTTTCGGTTGAGACCACTAATAGTGGGGACGAGTCGACACAGTCGCATTTGGTTATATAGTTATGTCGCCGTGTAGTAACATTGTTACCAGTTTGCGACCACTTATAGCGCTAATCATTCATTAATTCACTCATTTGCTGTCACTGCTATCAATCATCTGTCACTGCTATGGCCTCCTAGCCCAGTCGGTAGTGACCCTGCCTACGAAGCAGAAGGTCCCGGGTTCGAATTCTGGTCAGGGCATTTGTTTGTGTGTTTATCACAGATATTTGTTCCTGAGTTATGGATGTTTTCTATGTATTTAAGTATTTATCAATATTTATCTATTATATATATCGTCGTCTAGTACCCATAACACAAGCCTTATTGAGCTTACTGTGGGGCTAGGTTGATTTGTGTAAGATTGTCCTATAATATTTATTTATTATTTAATCATTTTATTAAGATCTGACACAACGTTGACGTAAGTAATATTGTTAAATATATTTGTGAACGCCATTGCTGTTATGAATGAAAGTATTTATTTTAAGTTTTATCGTCCGTTTTTTGTGTTTCCATGATGTTAACATTACTGCGCAAAAAAGTAGGTACACTGTGTTATTTTATTTAAAAAGTTGAAATTTGTTAACGCGCCACTAAAATAATTGATATTTAACGATTGTAAACAAATGTAATATTGATTTTACTAAACATATTTTTACATTTTCAGACTTAAAAAGCCTCTCTTAAGGTATAGTAACGAATGTTAATAGCAAAAAAAGCTATTGTGGTATTAGAAAACCATTTTACTATAAAATATTTAATAAAGAAACTATTTTTAAGAACATAAATAATTTAGTTAAAATCGGTTACAAAGTTACCACATTATGTCGACACGGTGTTAACTTGAAACTTAAAGTAGTAACGACACTTAAATTTATAAAATGGTGGCACACCCTTTTATGTTTCCAGAGATTCTTAAACTTCGGGAAAATACGAAAATTACATTTTGAATAGTTTCGACGATGGAAGGCACTTCACATATGATATCGCTTGTTCCCAGCATGTGGGTCGTTGATAATAATTTTTAGTAATATTCTTTTTTACCAATGGCTATAAAACAGCAAACTCAATTTTTATCTCATGTATACAATTCTCATAATCTACCGTAAAGATATTGAATTTAAACTTTCGTAAGACATTTTAACACCCTACCAGTAAAACTTTATGTTTTAGGACCAGCCTACTGTGCAATAAATAATATTAATCTAATATAATCTCATGATTTTTGTAACAGAGTGAGATGTGAACTGACAACAATGTTTGGGAAAGTTTGAAGGTTCTAGTGACGTTTACAATTTATACTAGTAACATAGTGCACGAACATTTACGTAACGTTACTACACTTTGTGTGGATTTTGTGACAAAGTGTCTACACAGTTACTAAACATTGTTCCTAAAGGGTACACTGGCTGGTCACAATATACACGCAATGTATATACAATGTTTCGACGCAAATGTTCAGTAACGTGTGGACACAATGACCACACTTAATTACTGAAAAGCATTTTGGTCACATTGTGTGTACACTGTTACACACATAGAAACCAAACCAAACACAGTCACATTGTGTCGTAACAGTTACGAAACATTTTCTACTTGCAACTACTTTCAAAAATCTGAGACCGAAAATGGCTGTATACACACTGGGTAGACACGGGATGGTGGGATTTTAGAATCTGGAATCATGGATCAACTGATTACATCGTATTGTTTACATTATAACATAGGTACACAGCGTTTGTTGGAAACAAAATGACAGAGGCACCTAGTAATGTTTTATTAAGTAATTCTTAACACAGATTGGAAACATGTCCATAGTCCGAAAGACTCTGAAATACGCAGGATATTACTACTTACCTAATTCTTTTTTGTCGTACCATATGTATAAGTACATTAAAATTGAATAATTTTCACTATCATAAGGCCTTTGCCCAGCAGTGGGACATTACAGGCTCCTAATAATAATTATTATAAATGGAAACGGCTTATCAAGAAAGTCAAATGGGTATAGTTTTCAAAATGTTATTTAACATTAACTTTCCCAAAGGAATACGTAGGTACCTACTTTTCTGCAATATCAATATTTGTGTACCTAGTTAGGTGTAACATAATAGTTGAAGAAATAATAAAACACGTTATTTGTAATAGATTCTATGTTATACCCCGTGTTATTTTTCTTTTTATTTCAAGGGTACATTCCTGAGCTTAAATTAATTAAGTAAGCATATTTTTCAAAGACACCAGTGTCCTAATTCAGCTCCATTTCCGAAATAATCGATAGTTATTTTTTTTTACTTTCTGATTGATCCGGGGATCAATGTTACTCTGCGCCCGTAGGAAACACTTTAGACAACCCTACACGTGATCCCTGGGTGGTGCTAAAAGAGTAACAAACTTGGCAGAAGCACTGTCCCATCTGTACGTCGCAGCTCTCACTGGATTTTCTTCATCATCTGCTTTCCTAGTACTACTACCCCAGAAAAGAAATGCCTGTCTTTATCCAGTGACAGTTAGCCATATGATAAATAAATAGCTTTCTGATTGTATGAACCTACATTAAATTATTCTGGGGCACTGTAATAAATGATGCACCTGAGTGTTATAGATGGAGAGCTAGTCCTTTATAAATAAGATAACTTCGGCCGTTTTTACCTATTTTTGTATTACTTTTTTCCAATTCAAAAACTTGGTAGTCTGTCACTCTGACACCAACCCATTAAAAGCTGCCAGATGCCCGGATCGAGCAATAAGGATAGTATTGCAATCTTAACTACTAGATGGGTTTCATTGATCTCATTATTGTGTCATATCTGACGCGGCCGCTCTTATCTAGACCATTAAGTCAATAAAATATACTTCCTTTGTATCTCGGATATAAGTACTTACTATTAATGTTCGAAATTACATTGACATGTCATAATTTTCAGTTGTTTGGTTTAGTTAATTATAATACCCTATATAGTTACATTAGGGACCGCGCGTTAACATTTTTTTGTAAAAAAAAAGATAAAAAAAAACTGAGTATGCCAGTTCCTTTCCTTAATCGGACTTAACTATATGCTAAAATTAGCGGATATGAATAAAACACAGTGTTTTTTTTAATACCACGATGGTGGCAAACAAGCATACGGCCTGCCTGATGGTAAGCAGCTACCGTAACCTATGGACGCCTGCCGACCCTTTACTAAAAGGAGGATTCTTTGTGTTGACGGCTAAAGGAACAAGAAGGTCCCTCATCGTCAACCCACTGGGTCCTCTTTGAGCTCTTTGGCAACCTTACTCACCAGCAGGAACACAACACTATGAGTAGGGTCTAGTGCTATTTGGCTGTGGTTTTCTGTAAGGTGGAGGTACTTCCCCAGTCGGGCTCTGCTCCAGATTTGGGCGAGATGACATTCGCTGAACGTGCCCTACCACACTTAGCGAGATGCCATTCGCAGTGCCCATACCTCTCTTTTTGGCGTAGTTTAAGGACATACCCAAGTCCGGTCATAGTTTAAGGACATACCCCGGGTCCATATCCGGGTCCAGGTGTGTATATCCTAAGATCGTTTTTAATGAAATCTATTAAATAATAAATTAGCAGATTCATACAAAGAAAACCAAGTAAGTAAGTAAGTAAGTAGGTATATGATATAATAATCGAAATCAAATGTACCAGTAACAATTTATACTTTAGTATCGTTACCATGCGGCAGTAGACGCAAGGCCTCCCTGTACCCAGTCTCGCTAGCACCATGACCGGTCCCAAAATGGCCTCGACTCGTGGCCTCGCCCGCGAACAGGACTCGCGGGGCACCTGACGAGTCCGCAAGGGGCCTCGCGAGCCAGTCTCGCGCGTCCGGATACTGCGGAGTGAGGATGTTGTCAAATGTATAGCTGCCGCGGGTGTAGGGGTGGAGCACCAGGTTGTCCTAAAAAGGAAATAAATTCACATGAAAACGTGGTTTTTAATGTACAAATGCATCAATAAAATAAAATATAATAAAATAAATAAATATAAAATAAAATAAAAATAAATTGCTCTGAATAAATAAGTATTTGCTTAAGGTAATATTTTGTAACTGGCGATTCAACAGTTCTTGTTGCTATGCCTACTTGAACAAACGTAATTTTGAGTTGAGTAGAGGTCATATTGTATGGACATTTCGATATGACTCGTTTTTAGCAGCATATAATATTCAGTTGCTTAATCTACGCGATACCATTGAAAAAAGAAACAAAAATGTACCGGATAATTGCAGAAGGTTGTGGTACAGTTATTTTCAGGGTATCACCCAAGAACCTCTGAAGTAGCTCGACGCATTTCGTCTTCACAGTGTTTTCTGGCAGCGTTTCTATCTGAAGATAAATATTTTTCAAAAAAATATTCTAAGGGCAATACAATATGGCCCTGTAAAAAGAGAATATGAACAATGAACACATAAAGCCCTCATTATAGTACAAGTCACCGGCAATAGTATCTTCCTACATGAAGGCCGCAAAAATATGTGACACGCTCTTATGGCCCTACGAATAAGAGCGTGTCACATATTTTTGCGGCCTTCGTGTAGGAAGATACTACAGCTAAATTAAGCTGTAATCGGTTTTTGGCATTTTGGAAGCAGTTTTAGCTGTCATTTGATGCGATGTAATGTAGATAATTGAACTCCAATATTCGCTAAGCGTGGAAAAAATATTAAACAACAGCAGATTAGACCTTCTACCTTCCATTTTAAAAGACCTCATAATTCGAAGGAGATTAAAACAGCGATTAGACATGGCAATTTGTAGGGCCCAACATGTTGTGTACCCTGCCTCTCCCTCACCCTCCTTCAGCTCCCTACAGGCCCAACCTCCTATTACACCTCCCAACACAACATGTTGGGCCCTACAAATTGCCATGTCTACTAGCCGTTTAAGTGGAACAGCTACTGCAGGAGACCATACAGGGTGTAAAATACTGGGGATCCGTTTAAGGGAATATTTATTATCGTATTACGAGTGAGAAAAAGTAGGAAAAAAGTTTTTTAGAGGCAAAATTTTTTTTTTGTGTGGGACACCTCAACCCAGCCGGCCAACCCTCCATCATCATTAAACACTTAAGAGCCATGCTCTTGTCGGTGCAACTCAAAGTGGGCTCTCCATTTGCTTCGGTCCCAGGCCTCCTCTTTGATCTCTTGGTACGACCTGACCTTAACATTATTTTTAACCTCCATACAAAATAATTTTTTTTTCGCCCGAAATTTTTTTTCTTATTTTTTCATAATTAGAATACGATACCAATTATGCCCTTAGAAGGGTCACCAGCATTTTTATTACACCCTGTATAATAAGTAATACATTTTTAAACTTTTTTGAGAAAAAAAGATAAAAGATAAAAAGATAAAAGATATTCTTCAATTTAGGCACATTACAATGCACTTATGAACGTCAGAGAGAAAAAAAAAAAACTACCTTCTGTTCTAACCCTACACCTCTAACCCGAGAAGAATTATTTATGATCGGCAAGAAACTCGGCGGGACTTATTTTTTCAAAACAGTAATACAGTAATATTACATCTTAAAGATACACAATAATGCGTAGTTCTATAAGAAGTGTTTTCTCGTTAAAATTTACCTCCTGCGCAATATTTCCGCTGGCCCAGAAAGTCAACGTGTTACTGGACCCCAGGGGTCGATGGAGCCCCAAAATCTTCGTTGTCCATTGGTCGGCAGCCGGAACTTTTTTTCTACTCTATCAGCATCCTTCCATATAAACAAAAACCTTGAAGAAATAATGCTGTGTGAATTTATACGAACTATTATATAACTAATATCCACACTAGGGATGTTACGGAGGTGGTTTTATCGGAACCGAAGCCGAAACCGAAGTTTTTAAATTTGTTTTAACGAAACCGAAAGCGAATCCGAAACCGAAAGCGAAACTGAAAGCGAAACCGAATCCGAAACCGGAGCCGGGGGTGAGTAAACAATCGTCATAAAACGGGTGGGGTTATTCCCGGGGAGATAAGTCAAAACCTGTTTGTACTCCTAGGCACACGCCGCGCGCCGCGGCTGCTGACTTTCGGCTCCGTTAAAACCTCCGCTTTAAATTAGACGAAACCGAAGCCGGAGCCGAAGGTGTTCGCTTCAAAGTAGACGAAACCGAAGCCGAAGCCGGAGGTGTGAAGTCAGGCGAAAGTTTCGGTATATCGGAAACGAAGCCGAACCTCTAATCCACACTGTCGAATTAGGATAAGGATAGCCTGTAAGGATGGTGGTGTGGATGTACATTCGCCATCAGATATATCTGAGCGGGCAAGGTGGTCACAAATATCTGAATAACGCCTCTATTGTCAATAAAGTGTATGTTAAGACATTTTCGAGTACCTTGGCCGCTCCGATATTTTTGATGGCGACTGTAATAAATAAATAAATATGGAGGTATGCGAGGTAAATTCAATTATGAAATGAAAGCTTCCTTCAATATATTTATGTACGACACATCTATGTACGTACCTAAGTCGGAATAGTAGGGGGTGTTGAGAATGAAAAAAGTCTACACCGGAATTAACGAAAAGTAAGAACAAAAATTGTGTTGGAGTACAGCACGGCTAGCACGTCTTGCAAGAGCGACTTAAGCCGCGAGTAGGGAAAACCTTCCCGCGCCTGTCAAAAATTCCGCTTTCCGGTAGCATAACATCACAGTTATCTGTGCATAACATGTACCCGCGGCTGCAACTGACACGAAGAGAACTCAAAGTTGTGCTAAGGATTTAAGTTCAAAGCCGCGAGTCACTGTCATTTTATGACAGTGGCATTTGATCGCGAGTTTGTCGCTTCTTTTACGCGGAAGTTGTGCTGCCAACTAGCGACAACGCATGAAGTCGCGCAGATCTGTCTCTTGTCGCGTAAGACGTGCTAGCCGTGCAGAAGAGACATTTTTTCTGCTGTGTTTAAGCCAAATAAGTGTTCAACAAACCTCGACACGTTCCGCGGCCACCAGACTTCATCAAACGATAAAATGACTTTATCCAATACGCCCATGCTTATTTTATCGATCGCTGTCTGTTTGTCTTCGGCCAAAGGCGGTGAAAAAAGCGAAGCATGTCTGAAAATACAATCATTATAATATTCCCTTTTTTTCTACTTGGCATGGTTATTTATTTATCGTATGGCTACGTGTCACTGGATTTAGATAGGCATTTCTTATCTGGGGTAGTAGTAGTGGGAGAGCAGAAGGTGAAGAAAATCCAGTGAGTGCTGCGAGGTCCAGAGGGGACAGTGCAGCTGCCAAGTATGTTACTCTTTTAGCACCACCCAGGGATCACGTGTCTAAGGTGTTTCTAACGGACGAAGAGTAGCAATGATTCAGATGCCCCAATTTTAAAAGGAGAGTTCTGTTTAGTAACTTTCGGAAATTTTAATTTGAGTATGTTGTCGAGCATTTAATAGCATCTAAGAAAAAGAAAATGAAAGCAGATTGAATGTGTACTACTATCAAAATAACAGCCGAAATATCTTACTTGGCCTTGAGCACTCCTAGAGACACGGTCACTATGACCGATTCAGCCTCGTAGGAGCAGCCGTCGCTACACTGGACGGTGACCTTCTCGTTGGGATGTTGCGGGGCTCTGATGACCGCCACCTCCGTGTTCAGCTTCACGTCCAGGTTGGGTAGACCCGGACCGCCTTTGTATGTGTTCTGAAACCATGTACCAATACCATCCTACATTGATGGTTTTGATTGGTTACCATTCGAGTAAAGAGTCTACGTTTCAGCTGAGGTACAAATATAAATGCTTTCGTATGTCCAGACTAGATGTCTGAATATCCGGCTTTTCTCCTTTCCAGGTTGCATTTCTCAGAATCGATTCTCGTAAAAAGTGTTTAACTATCGAAACTTTTTACATCCAAAGATGAAAGATTTTTTTGGTGGAAATATGCACATAGGACCTAAACGACATTGCCTTTTATGGCGTTTGTGACTTTTCTATAAGTAAAGGAAGCCTGAGGCAGTGGATTTTTCTACTTTTCCATTTTTTCTAAGCATTGTGGTATCCTTAGCTGACGTTCTGCTTAATACAAAATTAATAGTAAAGGAAGTATTATTTTATCACTTCATATGAGAAGTTTACTATAATAATAAGGAAGGCCGTGAGGTCTACATCTCACAGATCGAATCTATACATATAATAAAGCTGAAGAGGGTCGAAAGTCTGTACATGGAAGATAATCGAAAAAAAGTTGGCTGGGGGGGGTACTTAGAATCGATAACAGAATACGTTCCAACAATTTTTAGAATTTTTGTCTGTTTATCTGTTTGTCTGTTTATCTGTTTATCTGTTTATCTGTTTGTCTGTTTATTTGACCGCGCATCACGTGAAAACGGCTGAACGGATTTTGATGAAATTTTGTATAGAGATAGTTTGAGTCCCGGGAAAGGATAATATATAGTTTTAATCCCGAAAATCAACCCTGGTGGGGATGAAAATGGGGTTGAAAGTTTGTATGGAGAATTTTTAACCGCTGAAACGATTTAGATAAAAATGAGTATGGAGATAATTTGAGTCTCGAGAAACGTCATAGGATAGTTTTCAAACCCTTGTGGGGGTGAAAAGGGGGTTGGAAGTTGGTATGAGATTTTTTTTACCGCTGAACTGATTTAGATGAAAATTGGTATAGAGATAGTATGGGTCTCAAGAAAGGACAAAGGATAGTTTTCAACCCGAAAATCAACCCTAAAGGGGTGAAAAGGGAGTTGGAAATTTGTATAGGGAATCATTAACCGCAGAATCGATTTAGATAAAATTTGGTATGGAGATAATTTGAGCTCTGGAAAAGGAAATAAAATAGTTTTATCTCGGAAATTATCCCTTAAGCGGATGCAAAAGGGGTGGAAGTTTACATGGGGAAGAAACAAAAAATAACCGCTGTACGTATTTAGATGAAATTCGGTATTGAAATAATTTGTAATTTTTTGGTCAAGGTGTTCATATTTCAAATTCAAATTCAAATTCAAAAATATTTATTTCAGACAACATGGTCCATTTTGTTAGTATACATTCTAAGTTGTTAGTAAGTAATCATATTAACATACTTAAAATAAAACATAAAACATCTAAAACTTATATTCTAAATTGGACTTTACCAGTTTGATCAACCCGTAGACTATCGGGCAATCAAATCTACCGGCAATCATCCTCAGAATGTTGTTGCTACTGCATATTTATAACATGTTACCCGTCGATGCTTTAAATTTACCTTTACCCGCTCTTAAGAAATATTTGAAAATGTCATGAATGTCAAAGGGTTATTGCAGGTTCGAGGACTATATATGACGGACAAAGTTGCATGGCCCAAACCAAAAAACTACTACAAAATCATCTAACATTTATAGGACACCGTTTAGGTAGGAAAACATATCAAACGTTTTGTGAAGCAGTCAGATTAGGATTTTATTTTTATTTATAATTAAACAATGGGTGCATTATCTGTCTCTCAAGATGTTTTGATATGCCTTCTTGAAGAACTACGCACTATTTTGTATCTTTAAGATCTAATAATGTATTACTGTTTTGAAAAAAATAAGTCCCGTCGAGTTTCTTTTCGGTCATAATACTTCTTGGGCTCAGGTGTAGGGTTAGAACCGGTGGTAGTTTGGAACGAAGTTCCTTATCGGCCGGTTCGCGGATGGGGGGCTAGGCGAAAAAAAGTCACGTGACCGTCACGAAAAAGCGTTACGTCACGAAAACGCGACACCCATACGATTGAGAAACATGTAAAATGGAATGAAATAAAAAATATACAAAATAGAATAAAGTGAAGTGAAGTGAAGTGTAGTGAAAAGTGAAAGTGAGAAGTGACAAAGTGATAAAAGTCGAGAACCTAAAAGTAAAAAATGTCGAAAATGTCAAAAATGGCAAAATAACTAAATTACAAAAATTTCCAAAATTTCCAAAATTTCCAAAGTTTCCAAATATTCCAAAATGTCCAAAATTTCCAAAATTTCCTAAATTTTCAAAATTTCCAAAATTTCCAAAATTTCAAAAAGTTCAAAAATTTCATATAATTTAAAATTTCATAAATAAATAAATTTCCACATTTTCAAAACTCCAAAATTTCAAAATAATTAAAACTACAAAATTTACTAAACAGTCAATAATAATATAAAATAAAATAACATAACTTCGTTCCAATCGCGTGTTTCACGACACTCGTGTATTTTATTTTTCTCTGACGTTCATTAGTGCATTATAATGTGCTTACATTGAAGAATAAATATCTTGATCTATACCAATATCATAAATCCTCTATCGGAACCGTATGTATTACCACCATTATGGCAACCAGTAACGTAACATCAGTGTATTATCTGTGACAGTGTGGTAAAAACGTATGAAAATTCATTACCTACGGTAACGTAATGAATATCCGCCCCCCGACCGCCGGCGCAATAAGGTTGGGCATGGCGGTGTAATGGCGGTCATTCTAATGTTTTCAATGGATATGAGTGTAGGTAAAGCGTTGTATGCTTCTGTACATAATGAGGCCTTATTACGTAACAGTTACATAAACTACTATTTATCTCTTTTTAGGGTTCCGTAGTCAACTAGGAACCCTTATAGTTTCGCCATGTCTGTCCGCGGTCTAGCTCAGTTACCGTTCGGACTAGAAAGCTAAAATTTGGTGAGGCCTGATAAGAAGGTTCAATATAAACTATATTGAATAAAATCGGTTCAGCCGTTTTTGAATTATCAGTCAAAAACGCACATTGAAAGGAAGTGCCGAATAGTAAAATGACGTAAGCGCCGCCGAATATCCCTTAATAAACCACCTTTTGAACGGATGCTTTGTAACAGGGCGGCATCTACGAAACTCTACACTGAGTACCGCCCGACATGCTCTTGGCCGGTTTTTTTTGCATTGTTATCCCGAAAATCACCCCTTAAAGATTACTAATTCCAATTCAAGAAAATCCCCAGCCAGGTTATACGTAGCCTATAAAAATTCAACGTCTAAAAGGGGGGGCGGGTAGCCCCTACACTCGATTGAGTTTAATTTGCATGGGTCATGGACCCCCCCCCCCTCCAAGTGCACCACAAATAGAAAAAAAAAACATTTCTGCAGTTGTGACCCCCCCGCCCCCCCCCCCCTACCCCAATTTCAACCGCGCCTGTTCTTACCTTTCATGCTTAGACTGATTTGACGGGAGGATCGATTTGGAAGACATATGCCGTGGACATGAACGTATAAATACAAAAGTGGTCCTGTATCGTCCGATATACATCTACTACTCTATGTCGTTTAAATCATGCCAAAAAAAAAATAAAAAAATAAGTATTAATTTTTGAGAGTAGTTTCATTTAGTGGTAATTGTAAAATATTTTATTAGGACTACTGTCCTCTAGCGTATCCATCTGTCAACTTTACTTCAAGTTCCGCCTCCAGGGAAGCGGGAGAGAAATTAGGGGTGAATTAGCCGCTTACTGACACAGACCGAATTCCATGCGGGCGGAGCCGCGGGCACAGCTAGTAGTTTATATAGTTCTTCTTCAGCGCTCCATCCAAATGTAAAGAAACATGTGAACTTACTAGTGTCATATCAAAGAAGGTTTTATAGCCATATCGATGCCAGCTCACTGACTGATGACCTTCTAGATCTTCATAGTCTCCGCCAGTAGTCAGCTCATTCCAGTCACTAGAGCCTGTGTGGTGGAGTCAGTGAAGTATTAGACACTTATTAACCGATAAGTTAAAAATCTACAACACAGCCAAAGGAAATTTGAATTATCTCTTCAATCAATCTCTTCATCTCTTATTAATTAGTGCTATTTTGTTTTAATAGCTGTTGGATCTCCGTAACGTAAATAAATGTCCGTCTGTCCGTTTGTCTATCCGCGGTTTAACTCAGTGATCGTTAGTACTAAATAACTGAAATTTGGTATGTGTATGTCTATATTAATCACGCCGACAAAGTGATAAAACAAAAAATGAATAAATATAATAATCGGTAATTGAATAAAATCGGTTCAGCCGTTTTTGAGTTAAGTTGTCTTTCCATATTAAAAGGACATAAGTGTATTGTGATGTGCCGGCAACTACGGAACTCTACAGTGAGCATGGCCCGACATGCTCTTGGCCGGTTTTTATTACTTTTTTCTAGTTTCCGGGCTTTTATTTTCATCCAAGGTTAATAAATACCTTCCCAGTTATCCACCATCAGCTCCACAAACCACAGGAGCCCTGTTATGAAGTCCTGGTCCTTAAGTAGATGCGGCTTGTTTTTTGTGATGTCTTCCAATATTCTAGAAATGATAATCTAATAATACTAATAATAAACAAACACTCATCAAGTTCGGATAAAAATTATTGCAGATAAATATCATGCCAGTATTTCACCATTCTGCCCCTGCTAAGCCCTTAACAGTAGGAAATAGTGTTCAATTTCTGGTGGTAAAAACCCTTTGCTTCTGGCGGATCTGGGGGCTTAGCTAAGATGACAATCGTTCGCAGAAAACGAATCGAAACGCTATCCGTCTCTCTATCGTACTAATATGGAAGAGAGAGCGAAAGCGTGTTAGCGTTTCGTTTCGTTTTCTGCAAGCAATGGCATCTTGTCTACAGGGCCTGGTCCCTCATGGACGACGATGAGCTGACTTATGAGTTCCGTGTCTACGAGTAAACTCTACTTAAATATTATACAGTTCGCAACACCTTTTACAGTTGCAAATAGTTCAGGCTGTACTAGGTACTCACTTTCTAGTGGTAAAATTCCCCTGTGCTTCCGGTGGATCGGGTCCCTCATCGTACACGTGCAGTATGAGCTGGCTGATCAGCTCCGTGTCAGCGGGCGATCCGTCAGAGTAGAACGTCGACGTGCTCGTGTCCTGGTCGATGGTGGTGATATTGTGCTGTGTGGCAGCGTCATATACGCGGCTGTTTTTGGTGCCCACGATCCTGAAATGGATATAGTTTCCTTGCGTTCTGAGTTAGGGAATGCACGGCGAATGCTAATCTAGCACGCTATTAGTAAATCGCTGGGTTTGAAAATCGTAATACATAATAACTAACAGGCATATTAGTGACACGTTTGGTAGATCTACAGACCTACTACTACTATACTAGTACTATTTTTAAAGTGCCACCTTAAAAATGCCCCAGCCTATGCACGACTGACATTAGCTAGGCCAAAACAATCTCTAACTCCAGCTAGACCGCTCGTTAGAGAGCGCATAATATGTCCAAAGCCGAGGAGTACTATTAGTTATTCTGTGGCCGAGGATTCATGCATGTAGAGAAAGTTTAGTTGTCACGGTTAAGTATACGCAGGAATCTTCTCAGCTAGGTGAGGGTGAGATTTACCTCTAGGTACTCATTCAGATCAGATTGAACTCGTTTCAGTTTGGAAAATCAATCTTACCATTCAGCCCCCAACTCTACAAGTCCGTTCCCAAACGGTACAGTATGGCCTCTACAACCGACACGGGGCTGCGCCTCCAGCGCGATCACCCGGCGCCCCGCACGGGTCAAGGTAGACTAGACGCGGCTGTCGCGCCCGCGGAGCCTAGCCCGCTTTAGTAAGCTATACTGTAGTGTGTAGTATGTTGGACAAGAGAGCCTTACCATTCAGCCCCCAACTCTACAATTCCGTCCCCGAACGGTACAGTATGGACCCTGCCGCTGACACGAGCCTGCGCTTCGAGCGCGAGCACCCGGCGCCCCGCACGGGCCAAGGTAGACGCGGCTGTCACGCCAGCAGAGCCTAGCCCGACTACTATAGTGTAGTGTGTTGGACTAACTAGAGAGCCTTACCATTCAGCCCCTAACTCTACAAGTCCGTCCCCGAACGATACAGTATCGACATCGACTCTGCCGCCGACGCGGGGCTGCGCCTCCAGCGCGAGCACCCGGCGCCCCGCACGGGCGAAGGTAAACGCGGCTGTCACGCCAGCAGAGCCTAGCCCGACTACTATAGTGTAGTGTGTTGGACTAGAGAGCCTTACCATTCAGCCCCTAACTCTACAAGTCCGTCCCCGAACGGCACAGTATGGACTCTGCCGCCGACGCGGGGCTGCGCCTCGAGCGCGAGCACCCGACGCCCCGCACGGGCCAAGGTAGACGCGGCTGTCACGCCAGCAGAGCCTAGCCCCACTACTATGGTGTCGTAGTGTTGCGGACTAGAAAAAAAAACAGTCAGTAGTAGTTCAATAAGATGTAGTAAGTAACTTGGCAAGGTTAGCCAAATATAGGTATTAACTAAAACGTGACTTACTTTTCTGCAGTGACGACACCAACCACAAACAAGAGAAGCCTTAGCTCCATATTTATATAATCTGCATAAACTCCAGACCTTTAGGTGTAGATATATAAGTACTGGCCGGTTATCTACTGGTCGTGTTTATGTATTAACAGAACTGGACCAAAACTAATAGAAATATACGCTTAAACTGTGGATGTTTCAAATAATATTAATACCTTAGAATATCGATTGTCCCTTTTATACTTTATCGTGGACGTCAAAGGTAATTTCATGTTTTCTCTAGTAGGGGACCTAAATTTACTAATACCTAATTAGTAATTACCTAACCTATGGGACTACTATGGAGTTGTATATAGACAGAGTCGAGTATCTATTTTATAGAGACACACAGTCTAACAGCTTTTTGAGGCTCCAAGTCTGAAGCGCCATCTGAACGAGAGCAACCCAAAATATACGAGGAACCGTATATAGTAACGCTATTCGTTACTAGATGTCGTTTCCTCCTACATTTTCGATAACTTTTAATCAGAAACAATTGTAGGTGGTGCATGGCATGAGGTGCACGGGGTGCACCTAACTAATAATAGTTTATGTAACTGTTACGTAATAAGGGTCCTTAAAATACGAGTGTGGTTTTATGTAACGAGCCGCAGGCGAGTTTCATAATAAGATCACCCGAGTGTTTTAAGGCCTAATTACGTACAGTTGCATACACTGCTTTATCTACACACATATTATAAATCCTGAATGATGTGTTCGGAAACCAGTAGAATGACCGCCATAGCACCGCGCCATGACCAACTCGATTGTGTCGGCGGTCGCGCGAGCGCGTGCCGGCGGTCGGGGAGGGCGCGGATCTTGGTAACGTTACCGTGGGTTATGAATTTTCATACGTTTTTACCACACTGTGAGAGATGTTACGTTACTGGTTGCCATAATGGTGGTAATTACATACGGTTTCCGAACGCGCAATAAAGGATTTATGATATTGGTGTAGATAAAGTATTATAAATATTATAATCTGTGCGGGTTACGTTTTTGTTCCTTTCGCGGTTGAAACGGCGGGCTGTTGGGGAGCGGATGCGAAAAAATTTGTACGAGACTTAGGCCATCGACTTCGACAAAAGGGAGAGGACCCCCGCTCCGAGTCGTTTCTGGTGCAAAGACTGTCCATGGCTATCCAGCGTGGTAATGCTGCAAGCGTTAGCAATAATTTTAGTTAAGGTGTGTTTGACTGAGTGTATTATCTACTAATAAATTGGAATTTTCACTTAAATATTTCAGATCATAATAGTTTACATTCTAAGTTTGACTCTACCTACTTAATAATAAATCTCTTTATCTGTGGTATTACCTAATAATAAAAAGTAACTGTCATTATACCGTCCACACTGTCCACAGTAATAAAAGTGATTGCATACGTTCTCATATATGTATTTAGGTCCTCTTATTCATCGAAGCGACTTTTCTAGGATGTATCGATGTAAGTATGGGACTGTCAGATAACACCCGGACCCGGGGTATGTCCTTAAACTACGCCAAAAAGAGAGGTATGGGCACTGCGATTGGCATCTCGCTAAGTGTGGTCAGGGCACGTTCAGCGAATGTCATCTCGCTCAAATCTGTAGCAGACCCCGACTGGGGAAGTACCTCCACCTTACAGAAAACATCAGCCAAATAGCACTAGACCCTACTTATAGTGTTGTTTCCTGCTGGTGAGTAAGGTTGCCAAAGAGCTCAAAGAGGACCCAGTGTGTTGACGATGACTTGAGTGACCTTCTTGTTCCTTTAGCCATCAACACAGTGAATCCTCCTTTTTGTAAAGGGTCGGCAACGCGCATGTGACTCCATTGGAGTTGCAGGCGTCCATAGGTTACGGTAGCTGCTTACCATCAGGCGGGCCGTATGCTTGTTTGCCACCGTCGTGGTATAAAAAAAAAATATCACTGATTGTAGAATGTTTGGCGAAGAGGAAGAAACAATGAAACAATATGTGAATGTCACGCTCTAGCCAGACAAAGAATGACGGACTTTAGAATTGGCTATCCAGATCCAGAGTACCTCAAAGCACTGCCCTTGAGCTCCATCACCCAACACATGGAGATGGTTGAAAAAGCTCTTGAGTAAGTGTACTATGGGGCAATTACGCAAAAGATCCCTTTGGGTCGAAGTGTATCCATATATGGGCCCCCGAATCAAATACGATAAGTATATATGTATTTCTAAAGCTGCGTTGGTATGTTCCGTCGAATCCCATCCAGTGTGTGACCTCTTTAGTGTTTATTGATATGACCTCGATAACCTGCAAAAGACTGGGTAACAATCTACTTTAATATAATATATGACTAGCCCCTGCCCGCGATTTCGTCTGCGTATTAATCCGTTAAAACTTTCATTAATACTACTCTCAACCCCGACGTAGAATTAAAAAAAAATCTTATCACAAGCTGCACTTTATAAAATATATAGGTATATTATTATGTGGCGATCTATGCAAAAGGTACCTACAATATAAAATACTGCAAGATAATCCCTTGTGGAATTCTCGTGGTAGATACATGGGAGATTATGAACAAAAACATTGGCAAGAGATTAAGGTGGCCCTTCCCTAACACCACATCACACCGTTACCTAAAATAACACCAAGCACTAAAACCGTGCTCGTAACGGTACTGCCCATGCTGTCCAAAGGATAACTTTTATAAACCTTTACAAAAGTCTATATTTCAATTACGATCTTATAATAGACTATATAAGGTTCAATTTGCAAATGTAACATTCCATTTAAATATGACCTTCCGAAAATACCCTTCACACGACCAAGCGTCCCTTTCCCAAGCAAAATCCTTTGTCGATTTTTTATAAATCCTGGTAAAACTGTCAAATACTGGCTGGCGGCGTTTAAAAAGAATTGGGATTCGAAATTCGAATCGAAGGCGGAAATATCAAAAGATTTCGAGCGTTGTCGACGGTTGCTTATAAAAGGTTTCACTGGAATATGGAAAAAAATTCTATGCTTCGCTCCGCGTTTGAGTCTGGCCGCTTAGAAACTAGGACGGTTTTTTTTTACAGGTCGTGACAGTCCATATTTTTAAATGCTCTAAGATAACTTAAATAAAAATAAATAAATAAAAAAGCTTTATTAATTCCATAAACTTACACATTACAAAGAAATTCATTGAATAATAAAAGAGCAGGACTATCAATTTCAACGTCATTAATCAATTAAATTAAAATAATGTATCCTTATTATGTTAATATCATGCAGCAATTAATTGAATAAATAAATATTTTGAATATACAGAAGTTGTACTTCGTTTAATGTACCTAATATGGACGTCCTTCGGGTAGAAGCCTCCTCCAAAGATTTCTTAAGTGTCCCTTTTTTGTTTTGTTCGTCCAGTTTTGGCCCGCTACCGACACTATTTCGTAAGATTACTTGCCAGTACGTTATTCGCTTTTTTTCTCAGAATAGCTGACATTAAAACTATTAGGTACCTACGAGTAAGTAGGTTAACAAGTCCTTACATTGCTTTGCGATAAGTACTTTACTTAACACGACCTCTTATTTAAACGTGTAACTATGTCCTTATACATACTCCTTCTAGAACGACAGGAACATTTACCTGTTTTATTACAAAATTATTAAGTTCTATTTTAATTACATTGTAACTAAGTAGGTAATTTACCTTTTTTTATTTTTTATTCTATTACCAAAACTTTTTTTCCGCCACGGTAAATTAGTAGTTTGCTTCGTTTGAAGTATCATACCGAGATTAAAGGACTTAATTAAAACAGCTCTTTAATTTTAAGAGGTCACTAATTTTACAAACATGCGATATCAAACGGAATAACCATAACATGTAATTAGATATGAATAAGTATTTTTCTCTTTAAGCGTATTTGGTTAATAATTAATTTAGGCTCTAATTAACAAGTAGACACTCCTTTAAATATAAGTGTTTCAGGAAGATACTAGTCAGAACAGTTATCACCGTTTTCGTGACAATAGCAAGTTACATTGCTGTCCATTACATTATTGACTTGTCCTTGACATTTTGATCAAGAGCAGGAGCAGACATTTTGATTTATATTAACTGCAAACCACTCAAAATGTCAGCAAAAGAGTTTGAGAAATCCCTGAAATTTACTAGATTCGCATTACTCATCTCCGGCATTGTAATGGAACCCGGAAGATGGAATTTTATATTCAAAATAATATGTCAAATAAATTTTCTGTGGATTTATTCGGACGTACTTGGTGAACTATTCTGGGTTGTGGAAGGGGTACAGCTAGGGAAGAGCTTTCTTGAACTCTCCTTCATAGCACCATGTGCAACAATCACTGTACTTTCTTCAGTAAAAGTACTATTTTTCTACATCCACCAAGACACTTTTATTGAAGTTGTTAATAAGCTTAAAAGTATACATCCAGTTACTGCTGATAAAAAAATGACACACGAAAAAACAATTGAAGGCGAAGGATTAAACGATGTCGTTCTAAGAAACGTCGAAGAGTCCACAAAATTTTTGAATAATTTAATAAAATTAGATTTAGTAATCTGTATGGTGGTGGTAGTTGCTTTTTGTTCCCTGCCTGTTTCGACAATGGGGTATGAGTATTGGAAAACAGGGACCTATGAAGTCACATTCCCGTTCAATGTCAAGTACTTCTTCGATCCATACGGAAAGACTGTATGGCCTTTCGTCTATTTTCATCTAGTTTGGTCAAGTCAGTGTTTTTATTACAATATATATTGAAACACTTAAAACAACAACTCAACAGTCTAAATTTGAAATGTATACACTAACTTTTAACCTTTCAGTTAATGTTATAATAAAGTAAATAAAGGAAGAATGCGACTAACGCTTCGTTGTTTTTTATTAAAGTCATAAACTATATTATAACAATTTCATATTGAAATATCGAATCTCATCTTTGTATTTAATTCAATGCAAGCGTATAGGGTCCTTCTGTGGTTTTCTACCTCCTAAACAGATCAGACGATTTTTTATTATTTAACCGAAAGCAGTCACAGTCACCGTTATTTTTATGCAGCAAGAATATCCAATGGACGTAGAATCTTCTCTACTTACTTGCATCTTTTTTTATTATTTAAAAAATACAAGTATGTTTAAACGAAATTTCCAGCTTTTGTAGCATTCTTCAACACCTTTGGCACGGACACGTTCTTCTTCGCGTTCTGCGTGTACGTGAGGATGCATTTTCGGATCCTGCAGCGGAGGTTCCAGGACGCAGTGAGCGACACAGAGGGGAGACAGTTTAGAGAGGTCGTTAAAAGGCATCAGGATTTGATACAGTTAGTAAATTATATCTTAATAGGCCATCTATTTTTTTTTTTAGTTTCTGTTAATAATAATGCTATTATTGTACAGAATTATATGTATTAGTGTCCGATAACATGGTCGCAGATCATGCCTGGTTCGCTTGGGCTATTCCAAGATACGAGCTAAGGCTTTAGCGGTTAAGCCAGTGATTTCGAAAAGGACTGTTATCTAACTGTGCATCCATCAGCTAGGGCCTAAACATATTGTTAGGTCTGTTGCCTCGCGATGCTTTTCTGTCCTCTTGGATTCCAGACTATTTTGAATTCAGAAGAATTTGTTGTAATAAAGGATTCTCGGACAGGGTGAACTGTTTCTTTATCACTTGGTCTATAACATAACTAATGCTATTTCATTTTCTATGTTTAAGCTTAGCAGATCAAGTGGAAACCTTGTACTCCAAATCCACCCTCTTCAACATCGTCACCAGTTCCGTTCTCATTTGTCTCAGCGCGTTTAACGTTACGGTAAAGAATTTCGTTTTGTGTTAAAATCCTGACATAGATACATATTTATTTACATATTACTTACCAGTGTTCGGTGGCAGTTACATAAAAGATCAGCCACTAACGAGCGAGATGTCATTTTTATGCACCAAGAATATCCAATAGATGAAGAATCTTCTCTAGCTACTTGCCTCTTTTTTTTATACTACGACGGTGGCAAACAAGCATACGGCCCACCTGATGGTAAGCAACTACCGTAGCCTATGGACGCCTGCAACTACAGAGGTGTCACATGTGCGTTGACGACCCTTTACAAAAAGGAGGACTCACTGTGCTGACGGCTAAAGGATCAAGAGGATCCCTCATCGTCAACCCACTGGGTCCTCTTTTATTGCACCAAGAATATCCAGTGGACGAAGAATATCTTCTCTACCTGCTTGCCTATTTCTTCTGATTATCTTAAAAGTAACCCAAGCATTGATGATGGTATTCTCACTTCTCAGTCGGTGGATGACATGGGAGTAGTGATTTCGTTCATAGCTTTCCTCGCCATGAGCCTCACGCAGATTTTCCTCATGTGCTACTTCGGAGACATGCTGATGAAATCGGTAAGAAAGAACATCGATATTCCTAACCTAACCCATTTTCAGGTTATTCTCAAAGTTGAGCTTTAGTTTAATATGAGCACCCAGATCGTTATAGTTTAATAAGGATAGAGGTACAAAGCAATGAGCAGATTTCGGGGCCAGGGTGTGAAAAAACAATATCTTTAGATTCTTTACATGTAGTATAGTACCTAATACGCCAAGTCATCAAAACAAAGTCTGTCCTAAACTGTGTATGGTTGCAAACAAAAGAGAGTTCGAACTAATTATTTCCGGGGATTTTTAACCTTAATAGACACCACCACATGACCAAATTTTGGCTTTGGATATTGAGTAGATACACCACAAATTTTAAACATAAACGCCACAATAATATTTACTGGATATTTCTCCTTTTACCAAGCCTCCTAGGAAGGTATCTTCCTACGAGTACCAACACCAACAACCTATGTACAAAGCAATGTACCTAAAACTAAGTTCCACCATTTTTAAAAACATTTTTAGACCTTGGTCTTGTTCTGATTTCAGAGCATGGAAATCAGTGATGCCGTCTACAACAGCGCCTGGTACCAAGCGGATCAGGCTATGAAAAGGAACGTGTTGTTCGTTCTCACCAAGTATGTCTTTGCCATAATGTGACACTTTTTTTTTTTTTTTTTTTTTTTTTTTTATACCACGACGGTGGCAAACAAGCATACGGCCCGCCTGATGGTAAGCAGCTACCGTAACCTATGGACGCCTGCAACTCCAAAGTAGTCACATGCGCGTTGCCGACCCTTTAGTAAAAGGAGGATTCACTGTGTTGACGACTAAAGGAACAAGAAGGTCCCTCAACGTCAACACACTGGGTCCTCTTTGAGCTCTTTGGCAACCTTACTCACCAGCAGGAACACAACACTATGAGTAGGGTCTAGTGCTATTTGGCTGTGGTTTTCTGTAAGGTGGAGGTACTTCCCCAGTCGGGCTCTGCTCCAGATTTGAGCGATGATATTCGCTGAACGTGCCCTACCACACTTAGCGAGATGTCATTCGCAGTACCCATACCTCTCTTTTTGGCTTAGTTTAAGGACATACCCAGGTCCGGACGTAGTTTAAGGACATACCCGGGTCCAAAACTTTTTTGGGAAATGTACAATTGTTGTACAGAGTAGATTCGACCAATAAAATCGTAATTGTACATTTTAGCTCAATTAAACGCGACCCAGTATTCTAACATGCTATACTCCTAATTGACAATTTTATCTGTTTTGACAAATTGGAGCAGTTTTTCGTTCAGGTAACTTCATAGCATATCCTATCCTTGGATTAGAGTCTCATAGTTTCTCATCTACAAATTTCCATGTCCAATGAAAGACAACGTGTACGGTGTGAGTTCTGTGAGTCGAGAAAGTTCACACGCAAGCTGAAAGTTAGAGGCACGCAATCTTACTTACGTCATTGAGATTCGAGAATGCACATTTTAGAAAATTAATATTAATAGTAGATAAGTATATTAACAAGATGTAATAAAAATGCTAGTGATCCAAAGATTTCACGCGATCCAAAAAAACAGAGTTTTGTATGGACAGTTGGCTGGCCGGGACGATGTGCCCCAAAAACAAAAAATTTTCGCGTCGAAAATTTTTATTCTATACTTTTCCTAGTCGCAATACGTTACCAATTATTAAACTTAAACGGACCACCAGTATTTTTGTTACACCCTGTATATACCGGTATTCATTTAAACTATAGTATAAATTTAAACAAGTTTAATTAAGATAGTAACTACTCATCATAAGTGGCCAGCCACAGTGGCGAGCGACTGGCGGTACGGGCGACGCTACGAGCGACCAGCAGAGCGTCAGCGTCGCTTCGAGCTTCCAAGGAGTTTTAGCAGCGTTTACAGAGGCCCCTCCCTAAAGTTTGCATTTGTTTGCCATGGACGCGGCGCCGCACTGAGGGCTATTCGGCTTAGATAAAAAATTAAATAAAAGACTTACGAGTAGTGAATTTTTTTCGAGGCGAATCTATGGAGCGTACGCTCCATATGCATACGCTCCGCGGACATATGGCGTGGAGTTTCTTGAAAAAAAATCACTAGTAAGTTTTTTATTCAATCGGACTCAGATTTTTGTTTATAGTCAAACTAAACGAGATAAAGACATTTTAAGAAAAAAAAAACGGGTGGCACTCCGGGAGTGCCGGCAGAAGTGAAAACTTGAATATTAACTTTGTGCATTTTTGATATTTTGGAATGGTTAGGGAATAATTTTGCACGAAAATTTTGCTTTAATTATCAGTATAAAAATACAATATTCATTTATTGCGCTATCGTACACAAACATGACAATTTATATTAAATTAAAAATTTAACACTTCAGAACTATTACAATTATTTAACATTAAAAAGTTTATCTCTCAGAAATATCAACTTCCATAATTTCAACGACTCTTACACCATCATCATTACTAGAACCATCATCGCCAGTCTCTAAAACTGATACGATAGGTTTATGGTAGCTGAAATAAGAAACGAACAATTTTGATCAATAGTCAACGCTTCCCGCTTCGTGCGCAACATTAACATACAGCGCGGACTCAAAAGGCAGAGCCTGGACGCCTTCGTGGGTCATCTCGCGAACTCCATGTTCGCACGCGCCGACCACTCCAGACACCAGCATCTTCAGGGCATCGCGCCGCTCCACGCACGCCCGCCGGATTGCCGCAAGCCGCGCCCGCTCCCCAGGGAGATAGCGCAGCAACAGCAGCTGGAGTAAACACCTAGAGCCCACCCCTGGCAGCACCAGGGACCCACACAGCCGCTGAGTGGCAACCAACCGCCCAAAGCCGCTGAGAGGCCATCAAAACAACAACAAAAGTTGGCATATGAAGCCGCGCCTATAAAGGCAAAACAGCCCCGCCCGTAGTCACGGGCGGCGATTTGACACCGCCAAAAATCCCCAAAAGGGATGGAAAGGCCACTCATGCCCCAGAAGGGGGCAATGAAAGATATGACACGATGTAATCATTTTTCGATCAGATCACGTGTCAGTCTTACGAATTTTCATGAATTTTATGTTATTTACATTTATTTTTAATAAAAATATCAATTTTTACTTTAAGCCTGACCAGAAATATATGATCATGCACCATGATGCGGAATTTCATTGGAACTAATTTCTTGCACTGGCAATTATTTTACTGACAGAATGATATGCATGTGTGAGTGCATGTGATAGGCTGTCAGTGTCATTGTCGCGGTTTATTTGAATTACAGTAAAGTGTTGAATATTAAATAATACAAGACAAAAATATCCCAAAATTATTCATAGTCAAGAGCGAAACATTGTAAATAGTGTATGTAATAAACAGCTGTAAATAATACGCTCGGGAAATGGAACTATTTCGCTGTGAAACATTTTCAAATTAACATCAGAGCTGACAGGTAAACAAATCAAGATGTCACTATACCATAGAGAAATAATACGCTCTATGGCTATACTGAACTGTTGCCATATAAATCAGAATAATAGCGCCCTCTTGACAATAATCATATATTTCTGGTCAGGCTTTACCTATATTTCAGTGAAAAGAAAACTAATTTCTGTAAGAATATATTTTGTCGTGTGTCAAATGCCGCTTTTTCTTAATTTATTTACTTTCGTCCTCCTTTTGAACAACTAATCTGTCAAATATGCCGGACGTAAACATAGTTCACAATTTCCGAACGCACCTCTCACTGTCAAGTTGTCAACCACTAAAATATGTAATATGGATGGTATAGGAAGGATGGAACTTTCTTATAGAAAAATGGTCGAAAAAGTGTCCAGCGGTATAGATAAATTAGAATTGCATATGTAGTAGTATTGTATGTTTACAGGCATTCTATATTTGAATTTTCTATTTTCTCGTACTATCAGCATAAAAAGAGGTTTGTTATATATTGAAGAAGTAAATACCAAAATAATGTCAGTGTCAAATTGTGAATATTATTTACGTTGTGCATATATTTTTACGTCTGATTTTATTGTATTCTCACAATTATCAGAATCATTTTGTGTCAGCCCGTACGACTAAGTGTAAGTTACATAATTTTCAAAAAATATGGCAGTGAGTAATTTTGGTCCGATTGAGAGTCAAAGTAAGCAAATTAACTGTTATAAATATTTTGAACTTGAACTGAAGAAAAATTTAAATTCCCCTTATACCGCTGCCCAGTTAGTTGAAAAAGCTACAGGTGTTTGTCTTTCTACTGTTTATAACATTGTTTCTGAGAGCAATAGTGAGAAATTCGCAACAGCAAAGAAATTCACCTCCCCGAGAAATAAAAAGTTACGTACTTGTCCGTCATCAGCAGTAGACGATTTTGATCAGGAAGTCATCCGGAGAACTACATACAATTTTCATCTGTCCCATAAGCAATTTCCAACCTTAAAGGCACTCCACTCTGTGTTAAAATCCGATATAGATTACAAATTTGGCATTTCCACCTTACGAAAACAAATACAAATATTAGTATTTAAATGGAAAAAGACCGAGGACAACCGAAAAATATTAATGGAAAGACACAACATACGACTGCTAAGAATAAATTACCTTACCAAAATTGCGGAATATCGGTCTGAAGATAGACCACTAGTTTATACTGATGAAACCTACATCCACACTTCACATGTGTCCGGAGAGACTTGGACCGATGGAACAGAATTTGGTGTAAAAAAACAAATCAGTACAGGCCAGCGGTTAATAATAGTGCACGCAGGAGGAAAATATGGTTTTATTCCCAACGCTTTGTTAATGTTTAAGGCAAACCAAAAAACGGGAGATTACCATGACCAGATGAACTTTGTTAACTACGAAAAATGGTTAAAAGAAATATTAATACCGAACCTTAAACCGAATAGCGTACTTATCGTAGATAATGCGTCCTATCACAACAAACTTTTGAATCGTGCTCCAACGTCAAATTCTCATAAACAAGAAATGATGGATTGGTTGACAGAACACAACATTTCGTATAGCCCGTTGATGTACAAAACCAGTTTGTATGATTTAATTAAACAAAATAAAGAGCCGTTTCGTGAGTACCACATAGATGCAATTTTAAAAGAACATGGCCACTCCGTTTTACGATTGCCACCGTATCACCCAACATTCAATCCGATCGAAAATATTTGGTCCATGGTAAAAGGATATGTAGCGAAAAGAAACGTTTCATTAAACATGCAAGGCAGGAGTTTAGCAACTGAACGAATGAATACTATTACTGCTGAGGACTGGGAAAATATTTGTCGCCATGTCGAAAGTGAAGAAAATAAATATCGATGTCAGGAAGGGGAAATGGATCGAAATTCAAACAATCTTATTATCAATACTTGTGACAGCTCAGATGAAGAACATGATAGCGACTAAAATAAAAAAACAGAGGACTACTACTTATTCCATTTCTTAAGGGTATGTAATTTTATTAAATTAAGAGAAAATTATTCTCCTTTTGTTGCAAACGGTACAACCACTACAAATGCAATTCCATGATCTCGATAATTCATCTATAAGCACTAAACAATAGTTCCAAATATCTCCGGGTGGCAAATATCTCCGATATTTAATAGTTATATGACTTTCTAAATAAAATTAAATTTTTCATCTCCGCAAATAATTATTTTGGATTTAATTTTTTTTAATTAAAAAATTAATTTAATTTAATTTAATATCATTGTGGCGCCATCAGTTTATCGCCTTTTGACGGACACTTTTGTAACATAGAGCTTCTTGTACCATCCATAATATGTAATATGGCCCACCATTAATCATTAAATTAACACTTTAAAATGCAAAATACGCGACAATCCGAATTTTGCCATCATCATCATCATCATATCAGCCGAAAGACGTCCACTGCTGGACATAGGCCTCCCCCAAAGAGTGCCACAATGACCGGTCCTGCGCCTCCCGCATCCAGCGGACTCCCGCGACCTTCACCAGGTCATCAGTCCACCTTGCGGGGGGTCTACCCACGCTGCGCCTTCCGGTTCGTGGTCGTCACTCGAGAACCTTTCCGCCCCAACGGCCATCGGTTCTACGAGCAATGTGCCCCGCCCACTGCCACTTTAGTTTAGCGATTCGGAGGGCTATATCGGTTACTTTGGTTCTGCTGCGGATGGCCTCATTTCTGATGCGATCACGCAGAGAGACTCCAATCATAGCCCTCTCCATTGCCCTTTGGGTGACTTTGAGCTTTCTTATGAGGCCCATTGTAAGCGACCACGTTTCAGTACCATATGTCATCACTGGCAACACACACTGGTCAAAGACTTTCGTCTTAAGACACTGCGGAATATTGGACAAAAAGATGTGCCGTAGCTTCCCGAACGCTGCCCAACCGAGTCGGATTCGTCGATTGACCTCTTTCTCGAAGTTGGATCTACCTAACTGGACAGTATGTCCTAAGTATATATTATCGTCCACAACTTCGGGTGTAAAGTCTCCGATTGTAACGGGAGTTGGTGCTACATGGGTATTTGACATGATTTTCGTCTTATCCATGTTCATCTTTAGATCAACTCGCTCGGAGGCTTTACTGAGGTCATCGAGCATCGTACTCAAATCCTCCATGGTCTCAGCCAAGACTACTATATCGTCAGCAAACCGAAGGTGAGTGATGTACTTGCCGTTTATGTTGATGCCTAGCCTTCTCCAGTCCAGAGTCTTGAAAACATCCTCCAGTGCAGAGGTAAACAGTTTAGGAGAAATAACATCTCCTTGCCTGACTCCCCGCTGCAACGGAATAGGCCTCGAGTTCTGGTCCTGGAGTCGGACTGACATAGTGGCGTTCTCGTACAAACACTTCAGCACTTCGATATAGCGATAGTCCACTTGGCACCTCTGGAGAGATTGTAGTACAGCCCAGGTTTCGATCGAGTCGAAGGCTTTCTCGTAGTCCACGAACGCTAAGCAGAGGGGCAGCTTATACTCCTCAGTCTTCTGTATAACCTGACGGAGCGTATGGTTGTGGTCTACGGTACTAAAGCCTCTTCGGAAACCGGCTTGTCCGGGAGGCTGGAAGTCATCTAGCCTGCGTGCGAGACGGTTCGTAATGACTCTTGAAAACAGCTTATAGACATGGCTCAGAAGTGAAATGGGTCGGTAGTTCTTCAGTAACGCGTTATCGCCCTTTTTGAAAAACAATACCACCACACCTCTGTTCCATGCCTTAGGCGTTCTCCCTTCTAGTAAAACGGAGTCGAACAACTTCTGAAGGGCCATAAGGACCGGTTTACCACCCACCTTCAGAAGTTCGGCTGTAATTCCATCTTCGCCAGGTGCCTTATTGTTTTTGAGCTGTTTAAGAGCCATTCTAATCTCGTACAGGCTGATGTCCGGGATGTCTTCGGTATAATGTCGGGTCAGTCTAGCTCTAGGGTCTTCCGCCAGATCAACTTCAGGTCTGCTAGTTGATGTGTATAGCTGTCTATAAAAGTCCTCTATCTCCCCCAGAAGCTCGGGTCTGGATGAAACGATTCTACCATCCTCAGTTTTTATTTTGGCGAGCTGGCTCTGCCCAATAGACAAATCTCTTGCGAAAACTTTAGAGCCCTTATTCTGCTCAATGGCCTCTTCAATACGATTTGTATTGAATTGGCGCAAATCACGGGTAAGGGACTTAGAGATCCGTTTATTGAGCTGTCTGTATAATGACGCATCTGCTGAGGATTGCAGAACCATTTCTCTCCTTTCCTCGATGAGCTTCTGAGTGGAGTCAGAGAGCCTTTTGGTTCTGTTGCTCCGCTGGGCTTTAAAAAACTTAGACATAGTACTATGGACAGCTTCCACAAACCCGTCGTTGAATTCGTCCACATCGCCGCCTAGACAATCGAAACGGTTTTGGAGTTCCAGCTGGAAGCTCTCAGGGTTTTGGATTTGAAGTGCTGCTGGACGGAGCGTAGACTTCATCAGTCGAGAGCGCTCTAACTTAACACATATATTCAATGTGCCTCTCACCAGACGGTGATCACTTCCGGTTTTAACCGTATTGATCACAGAGACATCATTGAATATATGCTTCTTCGTCGACATGATGAAGTCAATCTCGTTTTTAGTTGCACCGTCGGGACTCATCCAGGTCCACTTCCTGTGCTCACGTTTCTTGAAGAAGGAGTTCATCATGTAGAGTCCCTCCTTCTCCAAGAAGCCAGCCAGTAGTTGGCCCCGGTGGTTCCGACTTCCAAATCCAAATTGCCCCACTCTCAGCTCTTCACCATCTCTCTTGCCCAGTTTCGCGTTGAAGTCCCCCATAACAACGGTGAAGTAGGTTTTGGAGCTATGCATGGCCTTCGATATATCCTCATACATAGCCTCCACCTCGTCATCGGAGTGTGCCGAAGTCGGCGCATACACCTGTATGACCTTCAACGAGTACCTTTTGGATACTCTGAGTACAAGGTACGCCACCCTAGTCGACACACTCTCGATCTTCACCACGTTGTTCACCAGGGACTTATGGACGATGAACCCGACACCTCCCTGGGACTGTTGGTCGCCCTCCCGGAAATAAAGCAAGTTGCCGGACTTTAGGATTATCGTTTCCTCCCCCTCTCTTCGGACTTCAGATAACCCTATAACATCCCAACGCAACTTGCTCAATCCTTCCTCCAGTTCCACTATCTTTTCGTCGGTCCGCAGTGTACGCGTGTTATATGTTGCCAGGGCCAGAAGTCGTCGGTGGTGGTAGCCGGATCTTTGCCGGAGATTCTTAGCACCCCTGACCCCGCTAGTACCCTGGCCGCTACCATAACCAGGGCACCGAGGGTCGCCGGACACTCGGGGCCGTGGTTTTTGTGTTCTCATCATGGGGGGTGAATGCCGTAATCGCCACGCTTGGCATGCGGGTTGGCGATCGCAGTATCTCCACCGCACTCCGAGGATGCTGCTGCCCATCCCCCGGTGGTCTTGGCCGTAGTTTTAGGACATACTCGTGGTCCAATTTTGCCCATATATGTCTTCAATTCAAAACTGTTATTTTTTTTACGCTTTTTCATTTGAATATAATTTCAATCGGGTCTACCGTACCCCTCGACGGAATTATTAATATAGATTTATTCGATCAGGTCACGTGTCCGTCTTACGAATTTTCAACCTGACCAGTGTTGCCAACTCCGCATTTCAATCAGTGCTAAAACTATACTGAAAAAAGTGCTAAAATAGTGCTAAAACTTAAAAAATTATGCTAAAAAAAGTGCTAAATAAAAAAAGTCATCCTTTCGAATGTGTTTATTATATCTTCCAATGAAGCGAATCATATAATATCGATTGAACTTCACTTGCGAAGCTCGATTGATCTTATGTTATTTAATAGTACTACGTACAGAAGGCTAACTTCCCTACAAAATCAATGTTTGACAGCATTTTCACAGATGAACGATGACACATGATGTCTCCATACAATTTTGCCTTTCGACTTCTAGGGTTGACAAGTACCCGATTAGTTTGATTGCTAGATCTGCCCCAATCTACCTAGACACCGCCCCTTATATTATGCTCTCTATCGGACCGTTTTTTCTAGTCAACTATTAACGACTGTTTTGCTCGGTAATTAGGTTCAACTGTGGTTAGGGAAATAGAGCAAAAGTAATGTCCGGTTCTCTACTGGTCCGTGTGTACAACTCCACAAAGTGACAGCTACGGCCTTGGTTAGTGATCGGATACTTTTCTAGGTTGTCAAAATCCCCTTCGTTTATTTGCAGATAAGATAAAATATTTAAGTAGTTTATAGTAGTAGTTTTGTTTGTACTAAAATTACAGTTAAATTGGGCAAATGAGGTAATATATCAGACATTCATTTAGTTTTGTATTAAAACTACTGATAGCTTAGGTAGATTGAGGCAGATTGGAGCAGGGTTAGCAATCAAACTAATTCCATACTTGACTTGTCAACCCTATAAAGTCGAAGGCAAAATTGTATGAAGACCGCATGTGTCACCGTTCATATTTCAAAGTTCTGTCAAACACTGATTTTATAGGGAAGATAAGCATCTTTATGTAATACTATTATATTATTCTGTGCTACTACTACTGACAATTTTGGTTTGACAGACTAGGTACAAATAAAATTTATCAACTTTTGGAAAATAATATTTTATAAAATTGCAATTTCCAAAAAGTGCTAAAAATAGTGCTAAGTGCTAAATGCAAAAAATTAGGGCTAAGTCAGTCTAAATAGTGCTAAATTTAGCCCCAAAAGTGCTAAATTGGCAACACTGAACCTGTCGAATCTGTCGGTCACGTGGTCCTGTCGCGAGTTTAACATTTTTTCCCTATCACAAAAAGTGCACAGCGCTGCTAAAGAAGTTTTCGCTGCAAAAATATTTAAAATTAAACTTACATAAAATCTTTTCAACGATTTGGCAGGTCACGAAAACCATGCAAACTAACAGCTGCCAGATTCGCAGATGTCAACTTGACAGCATTCACTACGGTAAGTCTGCGAGTGCGACGCACTGATAATAAGATTGAATGAGGACTATCGCGTATGAATTCTACGTTCTACGCTAGAGTCGCTAGTGTAGACTGAGGTCTTCGAAATGTCAAATACCATAGTAATTAAGTGGGATTCGGCGCGATGCCACTATAAAAAAAAAAGTGGGATTCGCGGAATCATTTCTAATTAAACAATGTTGTGAATATTTTTCCATACCAAGATATTAATTATGGCAAATAAGACTTACGAGTAATTGAATATGAATGCTTTAAAAGCGGAACTAAAAAAAATCCTGAAATAAAAGGTAACTGCGCAACATTGCGGCGTGGTCAATATTTATACGGTACAGTTTATTGTATTAAATATTATTTGAACGTACATTTAGTTTTCACGAACGAAATAACAATTTTTACAGCTGTATTTCAGGACCTCTGTCTACAGTGGCGCCAACTGGTGAGTAAAAAACGGTAGCCCTCATTGCAATTAGAAACCGTAAAATTCATGAGTTGCAAGTTTCAATCATATTGTAGAACCACCCAGTGGATTTTATACTCACAAAAGTTTTACGTACATTTTCCAATCTCGAATTTTTATTTGGTAAAATAAATATTTCTGTTAAGTTTATAATTTTCGGTAAAGGTTTGTTTTCACAATTACTAAGACTGATTTTCACTGACAGTTACTGTAGTTTAACCATTTCCTTCTAAAATGTTTGCAATCCCTGAACTTGGCTGAATGTAGGAGAACCGAGAACCCAATATCCTTTTCTCCAGTCATATAAAAGAAAAGGACAGCAAACATTTATCTGACAGATATGCCATTATGGCCTGTTTCACAATCTCCAGTTAAATAATAAAATATGACTGGAGAAAAGGATAGCAGTAATTTTAACTGGCAGATAAGTTTATCTGGCGATTGTGAAACAGGCCCTTATGGCCTGTTTCACAATCTCCAGTTAAAGCATATCTGTCAGATAAATGTTTGCTGTCCTTTTCTTTTATATGACTGGAGAAAAGGATAGCAATAATTTTAACTGGCAGATAAGTTTATCTGGAGATTGTGAAACAGGCCTTAGTCTTATAATCGAACGAAATCGCTTAGGAGGCTAATAATTACATAATAAGTTATTTCAACTATTTATATAATAGACGGATAGCTCCCCACGTCACGCAACGAAACCCCTCTATCTATAGACGGGTTTCATTGCTCTCATTATTGTGTCATATCATATCTGGCCCTGTAGCCAAGATGACAATCGTTTGCAGAAAACGAAATAAACGCTACATGCTCTCGCTCACTCTTCCATATTAGTGCGATAGAGAGACGGATAGCGTTTCGATTCGTTTTTTACAAACGATTGTCATCTTGGCTAAGCCCCCTGACGTAGCCAGCTCTTCGTCCATAATAATGATGAATGACATGAAATAAGATTGACATTAGATTGATGTCATTAGTTTTAGAGTTTCTAAATACATCTCCTAGCCTAACATCTGCTGCTGCTGTACAAAACCAACCAAAACGTAACCTAGTGTTTTGAACCGACTTCAAGATTTCGAAGGAGGAGGTTATCGATTCGCGCTGGGAATGCCGGGATCTTTGTTTTTGCTTTGTTCACCGATTATTCGAAGACGGCTGAACGGAAAATTCTTTTTTTTGTTTGAAAGAGTATACTTCACAGTTAGTCCCACTGTAACCAGGTCAGGATCTGATGAAATGGAGGGAACTCTTCAACTATTATAGGCAGTAGGCATACCTATAGTGGAGTATTTTTTACAGTAGCTCGAGAATTTGCTTTTGGCTAAGTGAAGTTGGTTCTTTTTGGTTTAAAATTATTTTTTGTTTCTTTTCAGATACTGAGTCGTTCGTGGTCCCTGTTCGCTCTTCTGAAGAATGTTTACAAGTAAACTAACCCGATTAACCCACCCAATTTTAAATTTAATTAATTTTAATTTTTAGAGTTCATTATTAATTTATTATGTTTAATTGTTTCAATAAGTATCTTAATTTCTTGTTATTGTATTCGGTACCAAATAAAGTTTTATTGATGATATGTATTTCATATTAACCCAGATACTGTCAGGAAGAGATCACTTCTTAGCAATAAGACCGCCTCTTGTCCTTATTCCTTAGATTTCCAGTTTTTCTTGGACTTCCGCTTCAAACTGAATATGTCGAAGACGTCTTGGGAATAGTTTTTTGTTTCTTGTTCATTTACGTAGTTCGGTGTGTATTGATATATATAACGCGAACTGCAAGCACTCAAATCAGGCCCTGTAGCCAAGATGACAATCGTTTGCAGAAAACGAAACGAAACGCTACACGCTCTCGCTCACTCTTTATTATTGCGATAGAGAGACAGAGAGCGTTTGGATTCGTTTTCTGCAAACGATTATCATCTTGGCTAACCCCCAGGTCACTGTCAACACTGTACAGTAATGCTTTCTTTCCATACAATCTGACGCAGCGTCCATGTCAGCTGGAGACCTCGTCGGGTAACTTGTCTCGAGGGATTACTAATGGCATTCTTCAAGAAGGAATGTACTTACGTTGTATGTACTTATCTTATCTTAATTTAATTTGTTAGTTAATATTTTTATTTTTAATGACGCACACTTAGAATTATTATTATATAATTGACTGCTACTAGCATTTTTTTGAAAATATATAGAATAATTTTATTATTTTTTGCATGCCACTAGGTGGCTGAATGTATACGGAACTTACTGACATTATTATAATATTTTTATTACCTGCATTCTAGCAAATAAATGTATTTCTATTTCTATTTCTATTTCTATACGTTTTTAATGAACAAGGTATTCACAAAGTTTACACCTCGCACGTGTAAATATTGAGTACTTCCATTTCCACGTGTATTGTACTATTCCACGTGTGATACTATAGGTACATACATACCTAGATAATATTTATGTCAACTGATAAACGAAGTTGTAATATTTTAAGTAACTTATTACTCTTATTAGGCATGCCTGTTAAAGTTGTTAACTTCAATAACAAAGGTGATTCGATTATGTAAGGAAAGAATACAATCATAATTAATAAAAATAAAATTATACTTACAAAAGCATGCGTGGCAACAAGATATAAAGCTTTTCAACTGACTTCAAGATTTCGAAGGAGGAGGTTCTCAATTTTTCGGGATCTCGAAGACGACTGGACCGATTTGGAAAATTCTTTTTTTGTTTAATTGTTTGTTTGTTTGTTTAAAAGAGAGAGTTGGTCCCATTGTTACCAGGTCAGGATCTGATGATGGGATCCTGGAGAAATCGAGGGAACTTCAAATATTATAGGCACACCTACAGTGATTTAAATGTTTTTTACAGTAGCTCGGGCCTTTCCTTTTGGAAAGGTGAAGTCGGTTCTTTTTGTTTAAAATTATTAATTTAGATAAGTACGGTATTGACAGTAAGGTGTGTTATTTGGAAACGTACTGACTAATATATATAAACCAGGTATCTACCTAGTTTATATTAGTCAGTACGTTCCTCCCTTGAAAAAGTGCCCTAAAATCCAAGTACAGATACCGCCGTCGTTTTTCTATACAGTGAGTGTGAGCAGTATAATGAGTATGTATTAAGTTTTCTGGAGCGTTGTATAATAAATAATATGGTCTGGGAGTTGTGTAAGCGAATTTTTATTTCTCGCAATAATGTAAACCGTTTTGTATGAACGCAATAACCGCCGGGCGTTTATATTCGTATTATACGTTTTATTCTCTAATTAATCGATATATTAATTAGGAAGCTATTCTAGTGGCCTTTTCAGAAATACTTAGTGCGATATGAAGCCCGAATAAGCTACCGCTGAGTAGGTATTTATAGAAGTCTAGAAAGGAGAGCGACAGGTGTGAAACGTCGCGGTGTGACCTAAATGTACTGTATTAGTCAATTCTAATATACAAATTCTAGAATGCTATTCACTGTATGTGTAGGTTCTCTGTGGTGTAGACCTAACAGTGGCATCGTCCGGGTGGGTACGTACTTTAGAGTAGGCCGTAGGCAACCCTCTACCAACCCTCACTACCAGGCCTATAACCGCGAACCACTTCGTTCATTTGTCTCTATTTGCATCATGTAACATACAATATGCGAGAGCGATAGAGAGAGAGGTAATTAATTAAATTTAGATTTTCTACATTCGCGGTAGGATTGAGGTATTAGTCATAATTATTTTTTCACACCACCTGCTCGACAATGCCAAATTATATATCATGCTGTTAAAATGATTAATCGCAAAGATTTGTCGCCGCTATAGTTGCGCCACCTATGTATTCATCTGTAGTGAAACTAATAATAAGTGTTACAAAACTATTTGAAAAATAAAAAACTTTCTTCTTGTCTATTCCGTACATCCGCTGGTTTCTTTTCTACGATTCCTAAGTCCTTTAAATATCTAATTAAAGCACTAATCAGTAAAATAAGAGGTTTCTAACAGGTTATGGGCTATATTTGTTCCTCAAATAATAAAATTAGTTTTTTACCGAAAAAGTTTCGCGATCCGGTGTTCAAGAGTTAACTTAACCTCAAAAGTGTCCATGCGGTGCATGGCAAGTTGTCTTTTTCAGCAATTTCAGCTAAAGTTAACATTTAATCATGACTTCACAAATATCAATTGGCACAAGAAGTTGGGCAGGGAAAATTACCCCACATGGAAATTTGCCGTCAAGAATTACTTGGAACATGAAGATTTGTGGGACACAATCCAACCAAGTCAAGGATATGTACCAGACAATAAAAAGGATGTGAAAGCAAGGTCGAAAATAATACTTCTGATCGATCCGATCAACTACGTCCATGTACAGGAGACGACTACGGCTAAACATCAGGTATGGACAAAGTTGGAACAAGTATTTGACGACTCCGGGCTTAGTAGAAAAGTAGGTTTGTTGCGTGATCTGATTTCAACCACTCTGGATGAGAGCTCTAGTGTTGAAGAGTATGTTAATAAAGTGATGACAACAGCTCACAAACTTAGAAATATAGATTTTGTAGTCGGAGACGAGTGGCTTGGTACTTTGCTGCTCGCTGGCTTCCCGATGTCTACAAACCGATGATAATGGCTTTAGAGAGCTCAGGTGTGTCTATTACTGCTGATTACGTTAAAACAAAACTGCTTCAGGAGGTGGAAACATCAGAATCTGCTGCCTTATATGTTAATCATAATAAAAAAATGTCTAAGTCTCAGAAAAGTTCACCCGATAACCATCAAAAGAAAGGACCCAGATGTTTTAATTGCAATAATTACGGACATTTTGGTAAATACTGCCGTTTTCCAAAAAAAATAAAACAAATACCACTCAAAATAATGGTTATTTTGCCGCTTTTTCTGTTGCAGCCACTTTGGATGAGAAGTGTTGGTACATTGACTCAGGATGTGCTCGACACCTATGCCGAGATCAAAAATTAATGTACAATGTCAAACCATCCACAATACAATAAACAGCATTATGGTGGGCGACAAGAAGAATTTAGCAGTGAAAGGACGCGGTAATGTCGACTTGCAAGTATAGACTCCGAAGGCAAACCTCAAATAGTTCAGGTTAGAAATGTGCTTTATGTACCAGATATTGCAGCTAATCTACTATCTGTAAGTCAAATGGCAAAGAGTGGCTGCAAACTCAATTTTTATAAAGATTTTTGCAGAGTGTATCAAAATGGAAAACTGATTTTGACAGGTCAAGAATATGATAACATGTATATTTTGGATGAAGTTCGTGAAATACCGGCATTGTTATCAACTGTAGAAGAAAATGACATTAATATTTGGCATTTAAGGATGGCCCATCTTAACTTTACAGACTTACAGAAAATAGTAGATAGCACAGAAGGTGTAAAACTATCAAAAAAAGGTAGCCAAGTTTGCACAGTATGTAAGAGTACTACGATACATAAAAGGAACTAAAGAAATGAAATTAATATATAGCCAAAATAATTAAGAATTAGGGATGTCGGGCTACTGTGACTCAGACTGGGCTTCAGACATTGGTAGCCGAAGATCTTGCTCCGGCTATACTTTTCTTTTTCAGTGTGCAGCAATATCATGGCGCTCTAAACGTCAAAACACCATAGCGCTTTCAACTATGGAAGCGGAATTTATGTCGCTTGCTGCTGCTGTCCAAGAAGCAATGTGGCTTCGATGTTTGGAGTACGAATTACATTGTGATGTTGGGGCATCACCCACTGTCATATACTGTGATAATCAAAGTGCTATTAAATTTGCAGGTACAGAATCTTATTGTGCCCGCAGCAAACACATAGACATCAGGTACCATTTTCTTCGAGAGAAAGTGGCTAAGAAGGAAATAGAAGTCATCTATCTTGGAACCAAGGACATGGTGGCTGATATCCTAACTAAAGCCACTCCGCCTGTGAAGATCCAAAAATGCTCAAGTGCCATGGGTTTGCGCTTAAAGGGAGGATGTTAAAATGATTAATCGCAAAGATTTGTCGCCGCTATAGTTGCGCCACCTATTCATCTGTAGTGAAACTAATAATAAGTGTTACAACATTATTTGAAAAATAAAAAACTTTCTTCTTGTCTATTCCGTACTTCCGCTGGTTTCTTTTCTACGATCCCTAAGCCCTTTAAATATCTAATTAAAGCACTAATCAGTAAAATAAGAGGTTTCTAACACATGCAAACTCTTACAGAAAGCAAATCATTATAGCCCTTGGCTTTAGCCAGGTCATAATGTTGTACTAAATTTCATTATAAACCGCTGGTTAATAATGTGATATCATTTCTCATAGTTCTTATTGTTATGACCTTAAATTCTAATTTCGTAAAGTCCGCACGGCGCACAGCCCATCCCAGCCGGGGCCCGCGGCGCCGCGCTGAACTGATTCGAAAATCGTGCAGGTCACCACAAATGGAACACATTTTAAATACCTAAAACAAATGTGACGTTATCATGGTTAGGGTACCACTTTGTCACTAATGGATTCCCAGATATCACTGATTTTGGTAATCAACTCGAAAATAGCGAAAATTGGTTTTGATTAAAAATAGCTTCTACACACTTAAGACGATTGTCGCCGGAGTGTCCTTGAGCGTTTGGGCGCTCTCTACCCGTGCCACCCGCGTACCCCTCTCATTGCGATCGTGCGTAAATCCACCGCGATGCACCGCAACAATGTTCAAAGAATATGACTTTACTCAGATGCGCGCGGGCAGCTTTATAATAATTATAATCCTTTTGCGGATGTTTTGTGATTTGGATACTGTGATTAAGTACTACGGTGACATTTTTACCTATTAAATAAGATAAGTAATTACGATCTCGATTAGTAGATTTTTATGTACAAAAATAAAAACCTAGATTTTGAATTTGAAGTACAGTGAGCGGAAAAATATTTATGAATTTACGAAATATGGTTAAAAATATTCCGCATATCAGAAAAAAAAAAAATACTGACTAGTACAGCAAATAAAACTGAATGCACATGCATATCAAAGCGGTGTTTTCATGTGAATTTGGTTTTTGAAGTGAAAACTTCTTTAGCGGCGCTGTGCACTTTTTGTGATGGGGAAAAAATGTTAAACTCGCGACAGGGTCATGTGACCAACAGATTCGACAGGGTCACGTGACCGACAGATTCGACGGGTTCAGTGTTGCCAATTTAGCACTTTTGGGGCTAAATTTAGCACTATTTAAACTGACTTAGCCCTAATTTTATTCATAATTTCATTCGCTAGTATCTTTATCAGTACCAGGGTCACATAAGACGTTAGTAGTCGATTTGTAATACGATCGCCACAGTGCTAAGCAGGATTGACCGGCCCAGCTATGTAGGTTCGCAAATGTGATGAATACTGTACAGACTAGGGTCGCATGACACAATAAGAGTTCATTTGGATAATTTGATAATTTTAGTAGTCGATTTGTAATACGATCGCCACAGTGCAAAGCAGGATTGACCGGCCCAGCTATGTAGGTTCGCAAATGTGATGAATACTGTACAGACTAGGGTCGCATGACACAATAAGAGTTCATTTGGATAATTTGATAATTTTTGCATCCTATCAACTAATAGTAAGAGAGCCCATGACACTGATCCTAGTTCGATAAGTCTCCTATATGAGACATGGATATATATAATTAGACGCGTCTTTAATGGGGAAACACGAAATGCTGATGCTGCAATGCGAAAAAAATGGTGGCGTATTTTATTTTATTTGAAAAAAATTAATAACCCGGTTTCTAGTACGATAAGTCTCCTAGATTTCCTTTGTTCCTCGAAGCAGGGGAGGGGTAGGGCTACACGATAATGCGGTGCTGCAGGCCCCCGTGCGTGGCCTTGTCAGTGGCAGCAGCATCAAAAGATTGTAGATGTATGAAAAAACAAAGCGCCTGATCTTTTAAAATATAAAATCATTTTAATAACGTAACATCTTGTTGCAGTTCAGGCGCTAAGTTTAGGTTACATCTTTGATAAATACAAAGGTAATAGATATGGTACCAGGCGCACGATCGTGTGCCATCAAATATAGGTTCCGGCGCCTATATTGAATCAGTCGTGTTATGGCCGCCGAAGAGCGTGCTTTCAAGAATAACGACTAAAATACCCGTAAATTATGCCAAATTGTGCCTTTTTTGAAAGCTTTAATAGCTCAAAACATAAAAACAAAGCTCACGGAATAACTTTTCATTCGTAAGTACTGTTTTAAATAAGCAAACATAATTTTTTATCAAAATTTATCAAAAACATTTTTGTTATTGAGTAAGCGAGACAGCTAAATAGGCAGTACCCACGCGTGAAACACGTATGTCCGAGTGTCATACCCCTTTGGGTAGCGTTAGCAAATAATATGCTGATAAAAATGCATTTTTATTTCGTTCTGTTCTCCTAGTGCTTGAAACCGTTACCAAGCTAAACGTATGTACAAATTATTTGTCGACCCGTTGACCACGAACGCTGAAAAGTGTTCGAAACGTCGAGATGTAATTTAAGCTCAGTACACGCGATATAATCCGTTTTTAGTTGTTTTATTTCATGTCAAAACCTTTTAAGCAATTATCTTTAATACCAGATACTAGAGAATAAATACGTTTAAGAAAATATCATTCGGTGACAACCAAAACTCAGTAATTGCAATAAAATTATTAAACTAAAATCAACCTTATTTTGTTACTAATATGGTTCATTACGGCTTTAAACTTGTGGTAGTAACTAGTGAGTTTTGGGTGCTACCCGATTAATGTAAGCAATTATCTTTAATACCCGAATTTCTAGAAAGTATATTACTTAAATTTCTAACAGTTTTATTTGCTCTTGCTCATTTAGCCGTGAACACAGTGAATCCTCCTTTTTGTAAAGGGTCGGCAACGCGCATGTGACACCTCTGGAGTTGCAGGCGTCCATAGTCTACGGGTAGCTGCTTACCATCAGGCGGGCCGTATGCTTGTTTGCCACCGTCGTGGTATTAAAAAGTTTTATTTGCTAACCCTACCTACGAAATTAGGCACCTAGCGCTGATTCCCGAGACTTACAACGGGTTGAGGATAAGTGAATCTCTTTTACCATTATAACTATGCACAATCGCAGGTCACACCTTTACATTGTTTTTTTTTGAGTCGTGCGCGAGGTGATGGAAATTAAAGTACTAGGACCACACGCATCATTCGCCGTTTCTGTGTAGTGCAATATAACCGTCGCTTACCATACACGTCTCTTTTGACAAACCATTATTGCATAAAAATGAGAAACCTCTAGATCCGTAACAACTACGCGAAATAGTAGATGCCTTTATACTGGTTTTTTGAGACGATCATTCGTTACCTATTTCGTTGAACACTGGAATATTCACGGAGTATATGGAGACGGTATCAGCTGTAGTTTGTTCCAAAACCAGCGTAGCCGGCATTTACATGCACACATTCTCATTAACGTACGCACGAGGTGATACACACAAAGAAATGTCAGTCTCTCATTCGCTGTGTTGATGTATGCGTACACTCGAAAATACGTAACCGCTTACATTAGAGGGATGGTGGCCTGTCGATATATGTATTTTATCGATATCGATTATCGATAATTAACTTCATAATACCGCGCCACACCTCATATTAATAAAACAATGTCGATTTTTATTAATAGCCGGATAAAAATCTACCCTAATAAGGGTTCATCCATTAATTACGTCAGATGTTAAGGGGGACGGAGGGATCAACAAAGTGTGACGAGATCTGATAAGGGGAAGGGGGAGTTTTATTTCTTGTGACATCACAAATACAAATATCGTGTACATATATACACATAGTACAGTGTACACTTTTTTGAAGGAAAGGAACTCTTTATGTCTTCTAGTCTGACATTCAAACACTTTGTATTTTATTTTTCTTGCTTTGATTCCATTTAATATATTATTTAAAATGGGAAAAATAAAGAAATAGTCATTTTAAACATCATTGTTGAAATTTGTTTGACGTAGTTTGTGGATGTACCCTTATCTATCTAATTTATGTGTCTGCTAAAATACTAAAAATAATCGTGACTCAAACTATCTTCATACCAAATTTCATCTTAATCGGTTCAGCAGTTTAAGTGTGAAAAGGTAACAGACAGAGACACTTACGCATTAATAATATTTGTATGGTTAGAAGTACCATTTTACAGTTATCGTATCTATAAAATAAGTTGATCATTGGATTAATTAATCCAGTCAATCACGTTATTTTGTTTTCGAAAGAAATAAAATTATTTTCTACTATAGGACAGACAAGTTACACCTTAAACAATGTGTTCGAAATTATCGATAATAAATAACGGGCCGCACTCTCGTGGCGGCAGGCGCGCGGCAGCCATGTTGCCCAGCAACGTGGCTGCCGATCGTGTGACGAGACTGACGAGCGACGTTCGTATTTCCAAATACATTGCGCGTCACTCGCGTAATCCTGCGACCGGCAGCAATAGCCAACCAGCAATTGATATGAATACTGTTGTACCATCGGATAATGGGTGAATGTCGTAATAAAAGTCTACAATTTTTGGAAAAAATGTAAAATACTCGGTGTTTATTCTTACCGGCGGAAAGCAACTACTCCAGGGGCCTCCTTCAATTCGTTGCTTCGTATACGACACGACAAAATTGTACAACACGGCATTATTATATGTTTTTTGGCACTAAATTCGTCACACGTGGTCGAACGACGACTGAACCGCGCGGCATGAGGTTTCGACAAGTTTATGCGCATCTGATCATAAACCATGTAACGCGCGCCCCGCCCATTACCGCGTCCAGTATTTATCAAGTCCGTGGGAATATTCGTAGAGCACCAGAAGTTTAGAACTAGAAATTTATTCATATTTTAAAAATATAGTATGCTATTGACTCGACATTTAATTTTCTATCTCGGTCCATCTTGCCCGCTTTCATATTGATGCGACAAGGACTTACTACGATTAATATCAATTCATTATTTTAATTTTTTCAAACCCAAATGACTCTCTTTTTACTTCTATACGTCATTGTTAGAAATATGACGATCTTGTCTACACTACTGTAAATTATATTAGTTGGTCTCTGTCAAACTTTCTGCAATGCGCAAAATATGGAAGTCTCGCTTACACGCCCGTGTTAAGTATATTGGTGTATCTCTTTTACCCCTGATGCACATGTACATTATAGCATTTATAGCAGTGTAAGCATTTACAAGTGTGTGGGTGCCGGAACACATTTCAGTTTTGTCAGCTATAGTACAGTAAAGATACGGTTGCGTCAAACATTAATTTATAATAGCCCGATTTTTTTATTATTCATTCTTATGGAATATTTATAGATAATATATGCAAAAATCCTACCAACTTTTCACCCGGAAGTAGTTAAAAAGGTAAAAAAATATATAAAAAATTTATATATTTTTATTTACAATAATATCAATTATTTTTATTTGTAAATATGACGATATTTAAGTCTTCTTTCTGTGTAAAGCGAAAAACAAGAAACCGTGTCCATGGAAAACCACATAAATAACAAAATGTACGGCGCGGGCGATATATATCCTAATTCGTTAGAAACAAATAGTAATAATTGGTAGTTTGTTCTTACACATTTTAAATGACTTAGAAACGATATATTCATTAAAATCCTACAAGTAAAACCCTTGTAATATGTGTGTACATATTTGTGGCGGTTAGCGAATAATGATATTTTGTAGGATTTCATTGCGTAAATAATACTTGTATCATGATATATCCGTTACACTAAAATTATTAGCTATTATTAATTATTTCCAATTTCCCATACTAGCCGCCCGTAAAATGACTGTAGTACTATGAACGTCAGGTATCTTCCTCTTTTTACTTTAATCAAAGGATAGCACGCTATTAGTTAGATCTCAAGAAAGTAGGAAATCTCGGTTCTTATTTATTTTGGCGTAACGTTGTAATTTGGAGCAAACGATCGGTTCGCGACGCGTAAAATCGACTGAGTTTGGCAGTGGATTTGATCGCATCGCGAAATGATACGTAGTACGTGCTAATTGAACAGTAAGGCCGTGGCTGGTTGAAGTCGGTTGCGGCCAAGTGCGTGTCGGACCACGCGTAATGGCGGGTTACGTACCTTCAACAGATTAAGGAAAAATAATCAAAATGTTGTATCTGCCTTTGGAAGAGGGTTTTAGGAGATAACTCGAGCATGATTTAATTCATAAGTTACAGCCCCCCCTATACAATTTTTTAGACGGAATGATTATTTCTGAAAATATTTACTTCATTATAAAATATGTTTAAAAAAGCTTAATGTTATTTTTGAAGACCTATCGATTGATGTGCAACATGTTGATTTTTGGAAAAAAAAATGTTTTTGGCAATTAGTTACATGCATAAGTACATGGACTTAAATATTTTTTCAGCAATTTTATTACAATACTAAGTATGGCATACAAACTACAACTAATGTTCAAATTTTATTAAGATACGTTTAGCAGTTTCCGAGTAAAATGGCTGAATAAATAATTGTAATAGTTCTGGCCATTTTTTGAAAAAATGGCCAGAGACTGCACAAGACCGGGATAATTGGAAAGAGTGGGGGGAGGCCTTTGCCCAGCAGTGGGACACTATAGGCTCACAATAATAATAAAAATAGTTCTGAAGTGTTAAATTTTTAATTAATTAATATAAATTGTCATGTTTGTGTACGATAGCGCAATAAATGAATATTGTATTTTACCACATAAATTATAGTACTTTTATACTGATAATTAAAGCAATTCGTGCAAATTTATTTCCTAACCATTCCAAAATATCAAAGTTTTCACTTCTGCCGGCACTCCCGGAGTGCACCCTGTTATTTTTTTTTTTGCTGCGCAAGTGAGCTTAATAGATGGTTATTTTTTTGTTGCGATTTTAAATATTAACCGTAAAAATTGACTTAATTACGATAAATTAAAAAAACTAAACCTGTTGCGAGTTGCGAATAGTAAAAATGCACATGTAAGGAGCGGCATTTGTGCACGAAATCGTCATACAGTTGTCATGAGAGCTGTTAGCCCATTAAATTTAGATCTTTAAAATATAACACACCGCAAACACTTCTTAGGGTTCCATAGCCAAAATGGCCTAAATCATATGTTAATCAAAAGTCATATTATGTTTGTTTATTCAATTGGATTGTTAAAAATAAATAAATAGATCACATAGGATATAAAATTATTTACAATTTTATTGTGCGTCCAGACCGTCTTAATACGCCACGAATATGCCGCTCCTACATTGCGCACGCGTTGCTCTATCCGGAGAGCTAGCAACGGAAATAGGTTTGTTATTATATAGAGAAATGAAAAGTTCTCTAGTTAGTGTGCCATACTATCAATTTTAATAATCCGGGTGCCTGGCAGACGCTTTGAATACTGGTTAATTACATAACAAAAACTTAAATATAAATAACGGGAGGGATATAAGTTAGTCACAAATCAAAACTTTTTAACAGAAATTATAGTTGACTTATATTTAACAAGCTTTTGAGGGACAACCGTATAGATAATCAGTTAATACTCGTACAAAGTCACCAATCTCTCAATCAGACGTAAGAATTTAAATGACTTGGCGTCAGCACTTACATACCCCTAGGTCCGAGGTTGAGTAGTGTAAATCATTTTCATAATGATCACGGAGTATATGGAGACGGTATCAGCCGTAGTTTGTTCCAAATCCAGCGTAGCCGGCATTTACATGCACACATTCTCATTAAAGTACGCACGAGGTGATACACACAAAGAAATATCAGTCTCTCATTCGTTCTGTTGATGTGTGCGTACACTCGAAAATACATAACCGCTTACATTAGAGGGATGGTGGCCTGTCGATATATATATTTTATCGATATCGATTATCGATAATTAACTCCATAATACCGCGCCACACCTCATATTAATAAAACAATGTCCATTTTTATTAATAGCTGGATAAAAATTACCCTAATAAGGGTTCATCCTTTAATTACGTCAGATGTTAAGGGGGACGGAGGGATCAACAAAGTGTGACGAGATCTGATAAGGGGAAGGGGGAGTTTTATTTCTTGTGACATCACAAATACAAATATCGTGTACATATATACACATAGTACAGTGTACACTTTTTTGAAGGAAAGGAACTCTTTATGTCTTCTAGTCTAACATTCAAACACTTTGTATTTTATTTTTCTTGCTTTGATTCCATTTAATATATTATTTAAAATGGGAAAAATAAAGAAATAGTCATTTTAAACATCATTGTTGAAATTTGTTTGACGTAGTTTGTGGATGTACCCTTATCTATCTAATTTATGTGTCTGCTAAAATACTAAAAATAATCGTGACTCAAACTATCTTCATACCAAATTTCATCTTAATCGGTTCAGCAGTTTAAGTGTGAAAAGGTAACAGACAGAGACACTTACGCATTAATAATATTTGTATGGTTAGAAGTACCATTTTACAGTTATCGTATCTATAAAATAAGTTGATCATTGGATTAATTAATCCAGTCAATCACGTTATTTTGTTTTCGAAAGAAATAAAATTATTTTCTACTATAGGACAGACAAGTTACACCTTAAACAATGTGTTCGAAAATATCGATAATAAATGACGGGCCGCACTCTCGTGGCGGCAGGCGCGACAGCCATGTTGCCCAGCAACGTGGCTGCCGATCGTGTGACGAGACTGACGAGCGACGTTCGTATTTCCAAATACATTGCGCGTCACTCGCGTAATCCTGCGACCGGCAGCAACAGCCAGCGAGCAATTGATATGAATACTGTTGTACCATCGGATGGGTGAATGTCGTAATAAAAGTCTACAATTTTTGGAAAAAATGTGTAATACTCGGTTTTTATACTTACCGGCGGAAAGCAACTACTCCAGGGGCCTCCTTTAATTCGTTGCTTCGTATACGACACGACAAAATTGTACAACACGGCATTATTATATGTTTTTTGGCACTAAATTCGTCACACGTGGTCGAACGACGACTGAACCGCGCGGCATGAGGTTTCGTAAGTTTATGCGCATCTGATCATAAACCATGTAACGCGCGCCCCGCCCATTACCGCGTCCAGTATTTATCTAGTCCGTGAAAATGATGTTAAATGCAAATTATTACTTTTGTAAGTAATAATTTTATTATAATCGTCTTCTTCCTAGCGTTTGTCCCAGCTTTTTTCTCAATTGAGCCTGGGGTCCGCTCGGCAACCTAATCACAGGAATTGGCGTAGGCACTAGTTTTTACGAAAGCGACTGCCATCTGAACTTCCAACCCAGAGGGGGAAACTAGGCCTTGTTGGGATTAGGTCCGGTTTCCTCACGATGTTTTCCTTCACCGAAAAGCGACTGGTAAATATCAAATGATATTTCGTACATAAGTTTCGAACAACCCAGTGGTACGAGCCGGGGTTTGAACCCGAGACCTCCGGATTGAAAGTCTGACGTCTTACCGCCAGGCCACCAGCGCTTTTTTATATATATATTTTTTATAATAATAATTTTATTATAATAAGTCTTAATAATAAGTTTGATCTCATAAGTCATAAGGCGACAATGTGGGACCCTAAGGAATGTTAAACTAACAAACTTGATCTAAATTAGTAAAGCTGACGAAAAGACTGTTATTTATTATAAAATAAGTTATGTTATTGATTCATAATAATATTTGTAATAGATATACATATGCACTTAGAGTGCGGACACTATGTTAAATATAATGGAAGTAGAATTCTTATTTCTCTAAACTTATGAATAGCAACAATGTGGTACCCTAGAATCACTTTACATACAAAAAATCATGTTAAACTACTTTGAAGTCCCTTTTTTGATAGAAAACTACATTACTTTTGTGTTTAATTACACTTGATCGTTAGTTTCGTTCTTAAATTAACGTAAACTATGAGAATTAAAAATTATAATGTTGATTTTATATATGTTTTATGTAAGTGTTATTTTTTTTGATTTATTATTAAAAAAATATATGCCTTGAGATATGGTTGTTTCAATATTTTTATTATAAACGTTGCCTATATCATATTCAGAAATCAATATAAGCCAGCTGAAAATTTGTCGATTTTGAGTTATATAAAATATTTTATTTTTGATTCTTGACTCTACACCCTACGTGCATTATTATTGTATTATTTCTATAAAACGTAAAATGTTAGAGACAACATATGATTTGTCGAGTAATATAATGTATGTGGGACATTTTAAAACCGCTATCTCCATAACTTCAACCTATAACTAGGTTTTTTAGGCTTTCAAACTTTAAACTCGAATATTTCAAAACTGTACAAAGATATGTTGAAACTTGAAACTTCAAAATATTATTAAAAATAAAAATACTCAACATAGCGATCTCGTTCTTTTTGCATATGAAGGAGAATGTTTTGAACTGTAAGGAAAGGAGGTACCAATAACTCAATACCGACAATATATTACCTTTACCATGACAATGTCACAAATGCCGGTAGTGAGTGTCATAAGACGCTGCAGTACTTATACGGAGTAAAATTGCAAAAATAGAAGACATAATTCCAATATATAAAATGGACTAATGTATCAAACGTCAATATTCACTTTTGACTTTAGTACTTAAATAAAATTCCGTTTCTAGAAGCCTTGGTTTTTTATTGACTCGCAAGAGGTGAGAAAAGTAGAGTATACTCCTCGGGGGATAAAGCTGTTTGTCACGGGCGCGCTTGAACCCCTCACTGCAGTCACTGCACTCAGGACTCAGTCTTTATTCCATCGCTTCGCTCGTAAATTAACTCATAACCCCCTCGCTGCGCTCTGGAGTTACATCTGGAGGGAGTCCTTCGTTACGTTCAGGATTCAATGTCGCGCTCATGACATAAAACAGTGCTTTATCCCCTTTTGGTGTACTATCTACTATTAGTTTCATATTTAGATCATAAAATATATACCTTCAATATGGCTCAGATTCAGATTTCCCTGCGTCATATCCATGAGATAGGAAAGGGCAGAGGTCATATTTCATCAAAACATGTTGGAAGCTCATAATATTTTACCTTACTTATCAACCTATCTACAAACACATTCTCTAACGTTATTTACAAAATAATCTAACTTCGAGTCGTTACAACGAATCTCAGTTTATAATCGCCACTTCCGCTGATATCGTCTTCATTCTTGGAACCAATGGTCTCCGTGCGACCAACTCAAACAATGCCCGAGAAAAACTATCCGTTCAGGTTTCCAAGGGACTTGTAACAAACATCCCCTATCAACCTTAATACAGCTACATAAAACTCAAACTTCTTCGCCTCAACTGTAAGCAACATAGTCAATATACAAAATTACGTTTGCATTCCAAAACAACCTTATTTGTACATCGTTAAAAGCTAATATCGATAATTAGATGGTTTATATTTGACATCGATTGTAATGCTACGTTGTTCGACTTTATATCAACGAGGTAACTTCTATTTTCGAATATTAAACCTCTAAGTGGCCACTTGTTAAATTACCAAAATAATGTTGCGGTCGATAAATTCGTAAACGTTTAAGAATAAGAGTGTTTTTGGCGTAATATACTGGTATGGAGTAATTGGTCCGGGGACACGACAGCGGGAACCCGTGTGCGGCGGAATGCAACGATACCGGGATCGACAGATACACATGAGATAAGTATTCTAAAATAATTAAATTCATTTTTCTTCATTCTCATGCTCTGAAATAGTAATTGTTTATCTATAGCTGTTGGCTTGGAAAGTCCTTCATACGGGGTGTTCCGTGTATTTCACTTTCCAAGTATTCCTTAATTTCCACGTTATGCTATCAAAATCTGATTCAAAATGGATTTACCGACTTTGTCGTGTAATTTCCATTTTAATATTTAACTCCCGATTTCATATCTTTAAAATTAAAAGCAGAACCAAATTCTTTATCATAACTGTTCCTATACTTCCTATTGAAGCGCTGGTAGGACGGTGAGATGAGAGAATTTCAATCCGGGGGTCTCGTATTCAAACCACGGGGTTAGAATACGAGACCCCCGGATTGAAATTCTCTCGTGGTACGAGTACGGACTCGTACCACTGAGCTCGTACAATATCGTTTGATATTTACCAGTCGCTTTTCGGTGAAGGAAAACATCGTGAGGAAACCGGACCTAATCCCATCAAGGCCTGGTTTCCCCTGTGGGTTGGAAGGTCAAATGTTGCCGAGCGGACCCCAGGCTCAATAGAACCATGGCAAAAGCCGGCACAAACGGTAGGAGGATGGATCTGTGCCCAAAGGCGCTAGGCGCTGAATGTGGCCGAAAACTGTTACTTTCTAAGGGATATACAGGGTGTTTGCTCCATCGTTTGCCAAAAAAAAATGGCGGATTGCTGGGGTCATTTTCTATCACCTCACGCCGTCTAAAAAATTATTGGGGCCACGATTATTTTTTTTTCGTTTTTCTTGTAATTCATAAAAAATCTTCAGGGCCGATATGCTTAAACTTCATTTAAAAAAAAAGTAAGTGGTAGAGAGATGCAATTTTTACTGCATCGTGATCTGTAACGTTGCACGGCTCGAATAAGTCAAACTTACTGACACGTAACGTCTAATTTTTTTTTTATTGGCCCTCAAATGTTTTACAACGTGTAAAAATTTAGTCAAATGTCAACTTTGATTTGCAATTTAAAAAAAATTTAAAGAGACAAAACTGTTAAAACTCTTAAAACTGTTTAAAAATAAACTGTGTTTTGTGTTCTTTCTAACGATGTACAACTATCTCAATAAAACCTTTCATAAACATCATTTTTTTCACGATTTAGTAACGAACGCAACGGTCAAGTTATCGAGATTCAAACATTGACACTGTTCCCTTTTGCTGCCAGCTTTTAAGTCTCCATTTTCTTTCCACACACAGGTTGGTCTACAGGTTGTAAAGATTTAAAACTTAACTTTCGTAAATTTGGACTTCAAGGTCAAGGTCAACTTTCACAAACGTGAGCGTAAGCGATTAGGCATAAGATAAGAAAAAAATCTTGAAAACAATACGTGCGAAACAGGTAAAGACTCTTTCTCTTACACAGCACAATAAGTGCAGTTGTCTTTCTGTGTTGAACTGAAAGATGACCTTGAACTTAAACTCCAATTTGACAGGTTTTTTTTTTGAGACAATTGCACATAGGAAGAAAGAACACAAGACACAGGTTTCTTTTAAAACAGACTGAAGACCGTGGTCTCCTCATGCTGACTTCTTTCTAACGCGATGTACAATAATCTCAAACACCTTTCATGAACCTCTTCAGATTTTGGGAAATGGAATGGAATCAATCAATCAAATCAATCAATCAATCAATCATGGAATTGTCGACAAGCAATAAAAAAAAACATTTTTTTGTAAATTTTCAAGTTTTTTTATTAAATCAAATCTTTTACACTACAAATCTTGCTCGAACTGACGACCTTCGTTGCGAATGCATGCGTAGCACCTGTTTCATTTCGACCGTAGTTGTTCGCATTCGGATTTCTCCTTTGATCACATCAAACGCCGCCAATATCCGCTGGGACAAATCTTCTCGTGATTCTACCTCCGTTGTGTAGACGAGTTCCTTTACCCGTCCACAGATGTAAAAGTCCAAGGGAGTTAGGTCCGGGGACCGCGGGTGCCATGGAATGGGGCCGTCTCTTCCAATCCATGAATTAGGGAAAGCGTTGTCTAGGTGCTCCCTGACTGTTATCCTCCAGTGTGCGTGACAACCATCTTGTTGAAAGACGATACGCCTATCTTCATTGAAATGAGGTACATCAGCTAGTAATTCAGGTAGATCATTTTGTAAAAAATTAAGGTAGTTGTCTCCATTCAAATTATCGGGTAGGAAGTGTGGCCCAATCACTTGATCGCCAATAACTCCCGCCCATACATTGACGCTGTATCTTCTCTGGAAACCTCTAGCTCTTTTCACGTGTGGGTTTTTATTTATCGGCGACCAGTGGTGCAGGTTGTGTAAATTCAGTATCCTCTCTCGTGTAAATTTGGACTCGTCTGTCCAAAGAATGCTTCTTAAAAAGTCGCGGTCCTCTAAATCTGTGTGCAGCAATAAACGACAAAACCGGACATAATTTCCAAAGTCGTCATCTTCAAGACCCGCAAAGAAAGAAAGACCAATAAGAATCTGACAAGATTTGTGAAATGGAATGTGGGGTGATTAGGTACATACACGATAACGTGAAGGACACAGTGACGTTACGTTTCAAAGTCAATAACAGCAAAACAAACGCGAAAAGCTGAGGTACGATTCAGTTCTCTAGTCAATTGGTATGGATTAAAAGTAATTCAAGCGTTTAATACCTTGGACTGGAGTGTAGTGAAATGCATGCATGTTGTTTTGGCGAAGAACTTTCCACACCTTCCAGATTGAAATTTCCAGTAGTCCAGCTACATCTCTGATGCTCTTATTCGGGTCTTCTTCCATTTAGGCTAAGATCCTTTCATCAACTGCAACATTGTGTAGAACCACAATTCCACTCGGTTCATTGACGTTCAAATTGCCAGTTTCCCTTAAGCGTCGGTAAGTGTTTTGAAACGTATTGCGGGTTGGTAAGCGTCTATTAGGGAATTGTTCCTGGTAGATTCTTTGCGCTGCTCGTGCTACACCATCAGCTTTACCGTACGCCATCAAAATGTCCGCATACTCTTCATTCGTAAAGGCAGCTATTTTTGAACGATCAATACTCGACAAAACAGAGATTACCAAAAACAACAGAAAACTAACAAAAAACAACAGTACAAAGATCGCAAATGCTTCAACCATAAGAGACAACAACAATCAAATCACGACTAAAGTCTAATTGATACCACCACCACCCCCCAGGTTCGTCGTTGCTGGGTTCATGGGTTAAACGTCGAGTAAAAGAGAAAGAGAACTGCACTTATTGTGCTGTGTAAGAGAGAGATAGCAGTCTTTACCTGCTTCGCACGTGTTGTTTTCAAGATTTTTTCTTATCTTATCATGCCTAATCGCTTACGCTCAAGTTTGTGAAAGTTGACCTTGACCTTGAAGTCCAAATTTACGAAAGATAAGTTTTAAATCTTAACAACCTGTAGACCAATCTGTGTGTGGAAAGAAAATGGGGACTTCAAAGCTGGCAGCAAAAGGGAACAGTGTCAATATTTGAATCTCAATAACTTGACCGTTGCGTTCGTTACTAAATCGTGAAAAAAATGAAGTTCATGAAAGGTTTTATTGAGATAATTGTACATCGTTAGAAATAACACAAAACACAGTTTTTTTTTAAACAGTTTCAAGGCCGCTGTCTCTTTAAATTTTTTTTTTTCAGTTGATATTTGACTAAATTTTTACACATTGTAAAACATTTGAGGGCCAATAAAAAAAAAATTAGATGTTACGTGTCAGTAAGTTTGACTTATTCGAGCCGTGCAACGTAACAGATCACGATGCAGTAAAAATTGCATCACTCTATCACTTACTTTTTTTTAAATGAAGTTTAAGCATATCGGCCCTGAAGATTTTCCACAAATTACAAGAAAAACGAAAAAAAATTATACGTGGGCCCAAGAATTTTTAAGAGGGCGTAAGGTGATAGAAAATGACCCCAGCAATCCACCATTTTTTTTTGGCAAACGATGGAGCAAACACCCTGTATATCAATAACGAGTCATTCAAAAAATTTTAAAGAAATATATGTTACCATTTCACGTACAACATTTGCAACGTTTGAATAACTCGTGTAACGTATAGTTTCTCCGTTATTTAAATGTAACGAAATGTCGTTTTACGGTTAAGTTTGCTTATATCTAGTGAACGGCTTATTCAATTTAAAATATTGTTGAACAAAAAAATGTGTACTACAGAACACTACAAACACAACGTAGGATATTTAAATTGATTAAATTTTCTTAAACAACTTGATCATAATTCCACATTTCGTGCGTTGGTAGCTCGAAAACGGCGTTGCTGGCAGTCGTGAGCTAGCTTTGAGACGAGGAGGCTGTGTCGTTCGTCGCTCCTTGCTTCCCTTGTACTACATATACTTGTGATTGGCCCGTGAGCAATAATATCGGACTTACTGTGCCTAAAGACTAAATAACTGCAGAGGGTTCATGCGATGCGGACATAACGTGTCTTCCCGGAATCAATAAAGTATAGACGTTTTATCTTTTAAGATAATGTTCTCGTATGCATGTTCATGTACGTTCGTAGAAAAAGTGTATTTTATTTAGATTATAGTACACGTAAAAAACAAATAAAATAAAAATAGAGGAAAAAACAAAAGTCATGAATCTCATAATGCTCTGAAAACAAATTTGGTCATGTAAGTAAACTACAATTATTATGTTTTAGTAGACTAATGCATCACGCAAAATAGGCGTTAGTCGTCGAGTTGCGGAAATCTGCTAGTACTGCAATACAATAGACTAAATCAATTTAATAAAAACTCCAAAGGACCGAATTTATTGAAACATATTTATTTAAGAATACCGTGTTCTAAACGAATGTACTCGTAATATGCGTTTTTTTTAAAGATTAAACACAATATTTAATGTTATACTTTATACTAATTTATCAAATCAAGAAATTGCGAAGTAAACTGCAAAGGATTGTATATAAACCGGCCAAGAGAATGTCGGGCTATGCTCAGTGTAAGGATCCGTAGTTGCCGGCCTGTTACAATACATGCATTCAAAAGATAGTTTATAAAGAGATATTTTGTGGCACTTACGTTATTTTACTATAGGCATAACTCAAAAACGGCTCAACCGATTTTATTCCATATAGTTTTTATTGAAAACACGTGATAAGTATTTCAATGGCCTCACTTCCAGGAATTTTTTCAAATTTTTTGGACCCACGGTTCAAAAATCAAAGAGCATGTTTTACTTTCGGAGCTATTATTTACGAAAGTATTCGTTTTATCCAAAAGTTGTTTAAGGCTTATTCTTCTTGAAAGACCTATCCAACAATGTGTTTCAGATACTTATTGTTTTACCACTTTGTAGGCGTAATTAAAACACATAGGTACTCATACCAAATTTCAGTGTACTAACTATCACTGAGCAAAGCCTGATTAAGATTCTATTTAAAAAATGCTGATATTTAAGATTTCAATGTATGTATGTAAGAATAAAGGAAAAAAAGCTTTTTTTTTATACCACGACGCTGGCAAACAAGCATACGACCCACCTAATGGAAAGCAGTTATAAAGCCTATGGACGCCTGCAACCCCTGAAGATTCACATGCGCGTTGACTACCCTAAAAAAACTTTACTATGTCGGTGAAATAAATACAAATTTTATATTAATTATCAACACAAAGTTAATAAATAAATTACTACTAAGGGTTAATACTACCGGTCAAATATCTTTAAAGGACCGGCCAAGTTTATATCGGACCACGCATATTGTAGGGTTCCGTAGAAAGTAGTTTCTTGGAGATAACTCAAAAACGGATAAACCGATAATATGTGAAATAATTTTCGTAGAAATTAAGTACTAAGCCTTCTTGGTTTTTGCATATTTTTTAGACTTACGGATTAAAAGTTAGATGGGGGGCCTACTATATTTAGACTTTCGAAGCAATTATTTCTGAAAATATTTACTTAATAATACAGTTTTAAAAATCCTCTATATATATATATATATACATAAGATATTTTTAAACCCGTATCGTACAACATGTTCATATTTACAAAAAATATATTTTTGACATTTAGTTTGGCATATGTATGTATATACATATATAGTGCCTCCCCTAAAAGTTTTTTAGCAATGTAGCCAGAAGACTAAGTAGCGACACATGAAACACACCTCTATATTAAATTTCAGTAATAAATATTTTTTAATAAAAATGGCTTTGACATACGGACGGACAGACGGACGTGTTTCAAAAAACTTGGAACCCTAAGAAGTGTTTGCGCTGTGTTATATTTTAAAGATCTAAATTTAATGGGCTTACAGCTCTCATGACAATTGTATGTCGATTTCGTGCACAAATGCCGCTCCTTACGTATGCATTTTTACTATTCGCCACTTGCAACAGGCTTAGTTTTGTTAATTTATCGTAATTAATTGAATTTTTACGGTTAATATTTAAAATCGCAACAAAAAAATAACCATCTATTAAGTTCACTTGCACAGCAAAAAAAATCCCAATTAACATGAAAACACCGCTTTGATGTGCATTAAGTTTTTTTTTGCTGAGTATTTTTTTATTTTTTTCTGATATGCGGAATATTTTTAACCATATTTCGTAAATTCATAAATATTTTGCCGCACACTGTACTTCAAATTCAAAATCTAGGTTTTTATTTTTTTACATAAAAATCTACTCTTCGAGATCGTTATTGCTTATCTTATTGAATAGGTAAGTAGCATTTCTAAAAATGTCACCGTAGTACTTAATCACAGTATTAAAATCACAAAACATCCGCAAAAGGATTATAATTATTATAAAGCTGCCCGCGCGCCTCTGAGTAAAGTCATATTCTTTGAACATTGTTGCGGTGCATCGCGGTGAATTTACGCACGATCGCAATGAGAGGGGTACGCGGGTGGCGCGGGTAGAGAGCGCCCAAACGCTCAAGGACACTCCGGCGACAATCGTGTTAGAGTGATCTGGTACATTTAAAAATAGGAACCTGTTAGGTAATGAATGACACCTAACTGGTTTACCTATTTAGTTTAGAACAGCTTAATTACTTGTAAATTAGGTAGGTGCATTATGTCCAAATATTACATACGTCGCTAATATACTTTATCAATCGTGTTATGCCGAAATTAATAATGTCAATCTGGATACGAATTTCAAGATCATTTTAATCATTTAACATGTACTTACAACATTCTTGTAAAAAAGTTGGGATGTGCGCATTTGTAAAATATTTAACAAAAATCAGCTGAGTACAAAACCTCAGCTGAGTATAAATGTACACACTTAACAATATATCACATAACTCTGATAGGGACGTAGGTACGCTACAATATCTTCATATCTGTCTCGGCAAACCTAATCCCTTGTACACCGTCGCACGTCGCTTGACATAAGGCAGGCGGGGCCTCGAGTGCCTTGTCTTATTTTTTCTTTTTACTTTTTTTACAGTTTTTTCGTCGAGAAATCTGTATTGCACGATACACGAACTCTTTTTACGTATTTGTTGAAAAAAAAGTGTTCGTGGTTCGAATTACTTTTTCGTTCAAAAACGTCTTAAGAGGTTTGAAATTGGATCACTTTTTTTTATCGCAAAAAAATTGGGCTCGTTAGAGTTAATGAAAACCAGAAGCTTTAAATGGTGTTGCATAGTTAAGCATGATGTTTTTATGTAAGGAATTTCTAGCCAACGTACGATGTCAATTAAATACAAATGTGTGAATTTATTTATAGTTTGGGTGTCTATATACAAAGTATCAAAACATACATAGTTTCGTACTGGTAAGAGCATGCATTTATTGAATAATTAATTATCTATTAAAGAGCGTAGATATAAATTATTTTGGACAATTGGAGATTTTGGACAATTTTACAAATTATAAACTTATATAGTAGATGTCATATACAAAGGAAAAAGTGACCTAGGCCTCCGGTGCCCAGGGCTGGGATCGAACCAGTGTCTTCTGCATTTGCGGCAGCACCAGTCGAATTTTCCCGTGTATATGCAATCTCTGTAAATGCTAAGTTTTTTTCCTTTGTATATGACATCTATATAAGTTTATAATTTAACTAGCTTACCGCCCGCAACTTCGTCCGCGTATAATACGGTTCCTCATACGGAGTTTCAAATCCAATTGTATCTTCTTAACTAACTTTTGTTAGTCCCCGAACCATCTTCTTAATCTATTTATACTTATAGCTATTTTGACGAAAAAACGGGTAGCGTAGACATAGTTTCAGTTACAAATAAGTGTTAATATGCAAAAAATAATGTAAATTTACCCTATTATTTGCGTTACTTCTTTGTGTACTATGTATATAGTGGTGGTTTTATTTGGCGATACGATGACCAAACTATTATCAGAGCTCACTCTGGAACATGGAAATGGAACAGAAATAGGAACAATAATTCCTAGTAAATCTCGAACCAAAAAAATAGTAAATCTCTATACAAACTTTTAACCCCTTTTTAGCCCCGTTCTAGGTTGAATTTTGAAAAACGCTGAAATTGCGTTTATTATTTTTTAATTATTAGGTTTTAATTATTAAGCTTCAAATCTCTGACTCTAAATTTTCAACCCCACAAACTACACAAACCACCCACCGATACAAACTTTTAACCCCCATTTTATCCCTTTAGGGGTTGAATTTTACAAAATCGCTTCTTACTAGTTGTACAGATTGTAACCCGTCCTGCAGATTACAACTTTCTAGGTTCAGTAGTAAAGGCCTCCCTTTCATACACACTTTTCAACTCCTCTGGGGTTGAATTTTGAAAAACGCTGAAATTAGTTTTTTTGCTTTAAAGTCTACAAAGCCTACAAACGAAATTTCAAGTCTGTCACAAATAAAATTGTTATCTCTATACAAATTTTCAACCCCTTTTTAACCCCGTTATAGGTTGAATTATGAAAAACGCTGAAATTATTTTTATTGTCTTTTAATTATTAGTAAACGTGTGAAGTTTCAAATCTCTAACTCTAAATTTTAAACCCCACCCATACAAACTTTTAACCCCCTTCTTATTAGTTGTAAAAATTATAAATTTAACTCGTCCTGGAAATTACAACTTTCTAGCTTCAGTAGTTACAGCCTCCCTTTAATACAAACTTTTCAACCTCGTTTCAACCCCTCTGGGGTGGAATTTTGAAAAACGCTGAAGTTGGTTTTTTTGCCATGAAGTACTAACTTGCTCCTAAGCTTGCAAACGAACTCTTAACTCTTGAAAAAAATCTCTATACAAACTTTCAACTCCTTTTTTACCCTGTTAGAGGTTGAATTTTGAAAAACGCTGAAACCACTTTTATTGTTATTTAATTTATAGTAAACGTACGAAGTTTTAAATCTCTAACTCAAAATTTTAAATCCCATCCATACAATCTTTCAACCCCCTTTTTACCCTCTTAGGGGATGAATTTTAAAATACTCCTTCTTAGTGGATACTAACGTTATAAAAACTACCAATTGTGAAAAATTCAGCTCTTTAGGTCCAACGGTTCAGGCTGGGCGTTAATTTAAGTGAGTCAGTCAGTCAGTCAGTCAGTCAGTCAGTCAGGACTTTTACGTTTATGTATATAAGATATAGTAGTGAGTCTACTTAAAATAAACAAATCAAAATAATTTGATTTGTTCTTCAGTTTTAATTTTACAAATATCGCTTATATCGATATATTTACATTCAATTTTCTGTTCGTTGGTACAGTCGAGGACAAAGAGATGTATACACTTTTGGACCTTATTGCGTTGTAATAAGGTCCAAAAGTGTATACATCTCTTTGTCCTCGACTGTACCTCCGAAAAATATATGCGCCTCTATATGTGAACCTTGGAAGAAGATATTATATGTCGATGATCTGAACATGCACTTTATCGCCTAGACAATAGAGTCTATTCAAGGCGATAAAGTGCATGTTCAGATATTTTTGAGTACCCTGGCCGCTCTGATATATTTGATGGCGACTGTACATACATTAATACCTATTTATTATCACAAAAATGAGAGCGACGAGAGCGTCCCGCTTCGTCACTTCTGCTAACTGTACTTTAGGAATTTCGTAACTACTACAGTCATTTTACGGGCGGCTAGTATGGGGAATTGGAAATAATTAATAATAGCTAATATTTTTAGTGTAACGGATATATCATGATACAATTATTATTTACGCAATGAAATCCTACAAAATATCGTTATTCGCTAACCGCCACAAATATGTATATTACAAGCGTTTTTCTTGTAGGATTTTAATGAATATATCGTTTCTAAGTCATTTAAAATGTGTAAGAACAAACTACCAATTATTAAATACTATTTGTTTCTAACGAATTAGGATATATATCGCCCGCGCCGTACATTTTGTTATTTATGTGGTTTTACATAGACACAGTTTCTTGTTTTTCGCTTTCAACAGAAAGAAGACTTAAATATCGTCATATTTACAAATAAAAATAATTGCTATTATTGTAAATAAATATATACAAATTTTTTATATTATTATTTTTTTTTACCTATTTAACTATTTCCGGGTGAAAAGTTGGTAGGATTTTTGCATATATGTATTATCTATAAATATTCCATAAGAATGAATAATACAAAAATCAGGCTATTATAAATTAATGTTTGACGCAACCGTATCTTTACTGTACTAAACTTCGGTTGTTGGTTCCAATGCTGGTCAAGTTTTAAAGTCGCTGTTGAACCTTTGTATGTAAATTGATGGTTGGTAAGGCCATGTCATTCGTCATGTGACGACTAAACATACAAGCAATGACTGGAAGATTAAAATAAAGAGCTACGTTTAACATATGTGTAGGTAAATATAATATTAGTTAGTTTATTACATACATTATTCACAATCTTTTGCTCTTGACGATGAATATTTATGGCATGTCGTGAAATTCATTCATAAACCGCCACAATGCCACTGACCACAGTGACAACCCATCATTAAAATTATTGCCAGTGTAAGAAATTAGTTCCAATTAAATTCCGCAACACGGCGCATGATCATATTATTATGTTCATTAGAAAAGTCGTATATTATTTTGTTTTCTTTTGTTGAGAGATTTTACGCTCCGAGCGCTTTTAGCATATATCATCTATAATAATTAATAAATATCCCAAAGTAATGAAATTAAGAAAATCAGTCTATTTTAATTTGACGTTTGACTCAACCTCATCTTTACTGGGCCATTTCGTTTTTTCATTCATGGGCAGCAGAAAAAGTGCTCATCTCATCTGTCTTTAAATTAGGCAAGCCGACGGGAAGCGAGTTTTATGAACGCCTGATGCTGCTACACGTCAACACAACATGTAATGTGAGTAAATGATGTCAATTTCAGACTTTTAAAAACACCTTACAAAATTATTTGAACAACTTAATGTTACACGTAACTTAAGTGTTTATCATAGAAGGCAGAAGGTTTAATTTTGTTTTATTATCATGATATTTTATGGTGTTTTAATAAAATATATACTGAGCCAGTCACATATTGTTTGCTATCATCTTAGCATCTGCGGTCATCTATATAAAGTTGATTTTCGTCTGCGCATAAATTAGTTGTCATAGTTAAAAGTAATATGCAAAGTATGCAAGGGCGGATTGAAACGTTTTTAACACAATAGACTTAAGGCATACTTTTGTGCGACTTTAAGTATTGCAGCTTATGGTGTTGTGTCAAAGAACTACCCCGTGGAACAGGTTTTTAAATTTATCGGTTGTGAATTTTTGGAGCGTGTGTGGTATGGTCGAGTGCGTGTGTGTGTGTCTACCCTAGGGGGCTTTAGACGTAGATGCCAAGGGTGTGAGCTAAATTACTAGGGGTGTGCCAAGCGAAAATTTATCAGGGGTAAAGAAACATGCAATATCGGTTAATTTTAAATGTTTTTAGCGTCGATTGGAACATCTTTCTAACTCTACTATATTTTAAACACAAGGTATAAGGAAAGGACTGGGAGGACTAGATAATAAATACATATTATGTATGTAGTTGTAGTTAGGGTAACTATTTAATATTTAATCATAGTTGATTGAATTCAGTTTTACTATACGTGTTTGTGAGTAGATGGGAGGTAGTGCGCGATGTCTGAGGTTCAGCGAGAAGACGGATGTTCGGCCCTCAAGGAATTATCATGTTTGAAATGAGCGACAGTGGCCCGGATGAAATATCGTATTACACTTTGTTATTAAACTTGCAAGCGGAAAGGGAAAGACGAAAGTAAATAAAACACAGAGTGTGGATGTTAGTTGTAAATATGTTGATAGTACGCATAGTTTCAAAGTTTGTGAAATAATGACATGATTACTTTATTTGGTTATAGATAAATCATTGAAGCATTTTGCCTTACAAAAGTGGTGTAGAAAATGTTTTAATTGGTATTGGTAGGCTACAGGCTGGTTATTAAAAATCTAGATTTTAGACCTTGAGGGGTTGGAGCATCGGCCGCCATCTTGGTTTAAAGGTGCCAGAATTCGGTATTTTATACTTGAAGCTTAAACGGTTGTCAGCATTTAGACCATTTTCGACCCCCTTCTAATTCTGTTGTCGATAAAGCTAGAGGTTTGAAATTTCTGTGAAAAAAGAAAGGCCAATGGACACAAGAAAGATATATTCCCAGTATCATTTAATTTCAACATGTAGGTGCCTACTTTAAAAATGTATGCAAGTCAAATGCACTGATTCACGATCATCATATATCTCAGTTACTTCTAGCAGTCCCACAAGCTCCAAATTTTGAACACTTCTAGTGTTTTAGGCTATATAGCCACTGAAAATCTAAACATACCGCAATATCAGTCGGTTTGTCTAGACAAACCGCACAAGTAACATTGTAATCCCATATAAATATGTGCGACAACAAAGTTATTATTGGTAAAATTTTAGTTTCTTTATAGTAAAGGTTGTCTTATTAGATAGTATAGTAAAGGTACCTAAGGGCCTGTTTCACAATGTCCAAGTAAAGTATTGGATAGCTAATTAACAAATAAGTTAACTGCCAGATAAAACTACCTGCAAAACTTAGCACTTTATCTACCAGTTAAGCTTATTTGAAGAATTGAAGATTGTGAAACGCCAACGATGACTTTATTCGTCAGATAAGTGGCAAGTAGCTTATTCAGGACTTTACTTTGACATTGTGAAACAGGCCCTAAGTAAGGTACCCTCTAGGTTAAATAATACCCTCGGATATAAGAATTGGTATGAAAATGTGCATGAGTATGAAGAGAACGTGAAAGGAAAAATGGGAGCCCTACTTACAAAAAGTAATGAGATTCCATCAAAAACATTACATGTACAAAAATGTCAGTCTCGCAAAGCAGTTCTTCTACTGCAAAAAGTATTGAGATCTAATGTAAAACCAAGCCGATGTTAATAGTACCTACTCAATACCCACTGGAGTTTATTAACAACAAAACATGTCATTGTGTGTGATTATGATCCTTAAATTACATGTATATATTTTTATAATAAATAGAATGACTTGGAAATCGCACATGACAATAAATCATCTAATAATTTCACATTATCACAATATGTAGGGGAGACCGGGGACAATTGAAACAATTTGCCTTTAACCTCCTGTGACCGTTATATTTTTATGAGTAGAAAGATGTACGCTCAAAATACTTCAAGGTTAGTTATCTGGTTCCTAAACAAAATGTATTTGGATGGTCTATAATCCATAGTTTTTTGACAATAATGTAATAAATATAATGGGGCAGTATGGTTCAATTGACCTCACATGAGTGTCAATTGAAACACTATGTGAGTTCAATTGAAACACTCAAATATCTTCGGCACAATAAAAGTACTTATATCTGTTTCAATCTTTTTCATCCCTACCTCGGCATACAATAAGCTCATCAAAAGTTTGCAAGCATAACGTAAACATTTCTCAATTTATGAGCATCTAAACATCTCGATAAAAAAACTTGGTAAAAAAAAAAGAGTATATGACTTTTAGTTTTCTTTGTCGCTGCTACCTTATACATTTACGTTAACCAAAGTAGTTTTAATGCAATTCTAAGATATAACGATAAAGAATCGCAAAAAAACAAGCATTATTATGTTTCATACAAAAGTGCTTGTTTCAACTATAACAATGTTCCAATCATAACCTTTCCCATACACCCGACGAGTGTTGCAGACGTCGGAATATACAATTAAATAATAGGCGCAATAAAATAATCAGTTTAAATTGTTTTATTATGTAAACAAAAACATAGCGATATGCCAATTTTAAAAAAAAATTGTTAAACTTTCTCTGATATACATTTTAGCAGAGGCCGACCTATTTAATCAGCCGGTTGGCAGCAGTCGGTTGTTGCTAAAACGTATTATTATTATATATCAAACATATTAAATCAACATACGGGTCAAACTGAGAACCTCTTTTTTTATGAAGTCGGTTAAAAACAAATGTTCACATAACCTCGAATAAATAAAACTGCAGATTTAAAAAAAAATGTATATCCATAATTAATCAACTAGGGCAAAAACTACACAAATAAATGTGAACATTAATAGAACAAACGTGTACATCGAATACAGAACCTTATATTTTGAAGTCGGTTACTTTAGGGGACGATTAAAACGCGAGGACGATTGAAACGTTTCAATCGTCCACAAGCAAGTTGTTTCTATCGTCCCCACACCACGTTTTTCAATTCAAGGTCAAATCCATACTAATATTATAAATGGGAAAGTGTATGTGTTTGTTTGTTTGTTTGTCCGTCTTTCACGGCAAAACGGGGCGACGAATTGACGTGATTTTTGAAGTGGAGATAGTTGAAGTGATGGAGAGTGACATAGGCTACTTTTTGACACTTTCTAACCAATGGAGCATTCCGGGGGGCAAAGGGGAACCGTGTTACCCCGAATTTAACGCGAGCGAAGCCGCGGGCAAAAGCTAGTTTTATATATTAAAAAACCGGCCAAGTGCGAGTAGGACTCGCGCACCGAGGGTTCCGTGCAAACCTGTAGGTATAACATAACATAAATAACATAACATAAATACTCTTTATTGCACACCTCAAAATAAAGAAACACATAAAATACAACTATATAGGGGTATATAGGGGTAGTAACTTTAAAATTATTAAAAATATATTTATTATATGATGTGACTAAAAATTTACGGTTTTAGAAATTTTTCCTTTATCTGTGCTATAAGACGTTGCTTCGTACCAAATTTCAAGATTCTGAGTTCACGGGAAGTACCCTGTAGGTAGTGATTCCCTTGCGAGCGAAAATTTGCTGAAATTTGCAGCATAAAGGGCTGTATCTTTTGATCGCGTTGGCATAGAAGTCTGATTTTTTCACAGCTCCAAGGGACAGTAGACCTGAGTATTTGATATAAATTTCAGCTTGATACCACCACGCGTTCCTGAGAAAAATGGTCTTGACAGACAGACAGACAGACGGACAACAAAGTGATCCTATAAGGGTTCCGTTCTTTTCTTTTCGAGGTACGGAACCCTAAAAAGACTTGAACGCTGATTAACGGCCATTAAAAACATTCGTTTATTCCTAACTATAACACCAAAATAATTTGATTAGTCAACATACAAGAGTAAACGAAGTTACAAGAAAATATAAGAGAGCACAAATACTTACTTTTTACCGCGAAAAACTGGCTTGGCTCGTGGACAATCCCGTCTTGCACCGGCGCTCGGGCGCTCCTGGCCAAGGATTAAAACATGGCCAACCGCGTGTTCCGAGTGTTGCGTAAGACGTGTAGGTATTATAGTTATCGAGAAATTTTACTGTTTCAATCATGACGTGTTTCTATTGTCCCCGGTCTACCTACACATTGCGATGGCCAGGTCATTTGTTATGATTATAACGATATTGACATCTTATATTCAAAGGATCACAAGGACATGTTGTTAGTAAACTCCAGTGGGTATTTAGTACTATGAACACCGGCTTGGTTTTACATTAGATCTCAATACTTTATGCAGTAGACAGTAATTTTTGCACATGTAATGTTTTTGATGGGATATATCTTTCAATTCTTTCATTATGATAATTAAAGGACGTTTGACAGGATTGTAATTTCCTTTTCAATATTATTTCTTAGATGAAATGCACTAAAAATATTGAATATTCCCATTGAATGTTGCGAATATCCAAAAACATGGGGATATTCGCAAAAGTGAATACCTATACGAATATTCGTTACAAACATCCCTAGTACCCACCTATACCCATAGTAACATTTAACATTACGATAAATCCACAACGGGAAATTAAATCCTGAATCACATGAGTTACAGTATTACAGGTTTACCATACATATTTACCTGCATACTTATTTACCTACACAAATGGGGAAAAATAAGTTTTAAAATGTAAAATCGTTATATACAGCTTTTTAGGATTCTGTAATACGAACCCTTATAGTTTCGCCATGTCTGTCTGTCCGCGGCTTTGCTCAGAGCAGAGGTTAGTACTAGAAAAGTGAAATTTGGTATCAGTATGTGTTTTAGTCACGTCGAAAAAGTGGTAAAACAAAAACTGAGAAAATATTATTTTTAGGGTACCTCCCTTATACATGAAGTTGGGGGTGATATTTTTCCCGCTCGAACTCTATTGTGTGTGGTGTCATTAGATAGATCTGTCAAAAAGAATAAGGCTCTTCTAAAACAATTTTAATAGCTCCGTGAGCTTAAAAAAGGGCGCCCCCCCTTTTACTTTTTAACCGTGGGTCTAAATTTTTTTTAACAATTCATGTAATAGGCCTGATAAGTACTTTCAATGAAAACTATATTAAATAAAATCGGTTGAGCCGTTTTACACACTACGCTGAGCATGGCCCGACATGCTCTTTGCCGGTTTTTTCAAACTCCTTTGCTTCACGAAAACTTAAATTCAATTGAAATATTAATTAGCCTCGACAACCCTAGGTCGCGCCGCGGGGGTTGGCCCATACGGCACCACACAGCCACATACACAAATACAACGCGCACACACACACACATACACAAAGGTAATAAAGCGACGCCCAGCTGGGCCCATGTGTGACTATTTGACAGCTATGGGGCAGGTTCGTGGAAACAAGTGACGGTCGGTGGGATAGAGGCTACCTAATGTAAGGTAAGATAAGAAGAGAAGGTTATAGGCAGGGCCCGGAATTAGGTGAGCTAAAATACCTAAAGTTCGCGAGAGGACATAATATAGAGTGGTTACAACCGGATGAAAATAATATTTTATTTGGATTCCGGGTATTCGATATTCATCCGGGCACTGCAAGTAATAGTCGTAATGATGAAAAATGGTTACATTGCAGCCATAAAGTTAACATTATAATAATAAATGTGTAGGGAAACCCATATTATTCGTCTTACAACGACTTCTTATCTTATCTTATACATACCTTCTTTTGTCTAGCCCTTTTTACTAAAAACTAACATTAAACATGCTGCACTGTAAACAAAACATATCACGTTCAATATTACGACAAGTCCCCGAATAAACATCGAATACCCGGAATCCAAACAAAATATTATTTTCATCCGGTTGTAACCACTCTATATTATGTCCTCTCGCGAACTTTAGGTATTTTAGCTCACCTAATTCCGGGCCCTGGTTATAGGTATCCTCGGAGGCTGGTAGGTATGCAGAAATGCAACGGTCACCGACAGGTTGAGAAGTTATAATAAGTATTATGTTGGGTTTCATAAAGTACCTATAACCTTCTCTTCTTAACTTACCTTACATTAGGTACATATATACTTTAGTACATCCTACATCTAAATATAATAGTAGGTAAACAAGTTGGTATTACTCAGCGACGAGTCATCTTTGTCCAGTCGTTTGCCTGTCTGTTTCTACTTATAATTCTTAATCATAGTTTTTCCTGTACAAGACTGAAGAGGCAACAGCTAAATGTCATCTCGCTCAAATGTAGAGCAGTCTAAATTAGTATTTATACCAGCGACCCGCCCCGGCTTCGCACGGGATAAAAAATAGTTATTGTGGGTTATCCCTAAGAGATAGACATGTACCATCCGGGACTTTTTTGTGGACCTTTTAAAGGTGTACAATACTGTAGTACATTATTTTGATGTATCTCGTAGGGTTCAGCCAGCGTTTGCAATGTAAGTGCAAAAAATGTGTTTATTTACGAAATCACATTAGAAACCTCTAAAATTATCTCTACTATATTATGCATATATTAGACATATAAACCTTCCTCTTGAATCACTCTATCTATTAAAAAAAACGCATTAAAGTCCGTTGCGTAGTTTTAAAGATCTAAGCATACATATGGACAAACAGCGGAAAGCGACTTTGTTTTATACTATGTAGTGATAATTGAGTTACATTAAGGTCCTGCGTCCTGCCATACATTCTGTTATGGCAGGAGCTGTCAGATTACTGTACTAAATAGGGAAGGCCGGTGAAAACTGATTCTAGAGGGCGCTGTTCCAGATTCCATACAACGAGAAAGAGACAAAAGATGAATGGTCCTTAACAATGTACTGAAACTAGTCTGGCCAGCCAACGAACGCAGAAGCAATGTACAGCGAACAAAAGTATGACAACACTAAGAATCAGTGAAAAAAACAGCAATGATCATGGAATTCTATGTTTTTAATTTTTTGTTAGTATTTCCGCCCCTTTCATTAGGTGACATTTACTGTGTGTAAAAAGGAAACGGACAGATTTCGTGTAATCTGTCATCAACTGCAACAGATAATCTGGTTGAGGCAATTGACGTATGCCTTAAAAACCGGCCAAGAGCGTGTCGGGCCACGCTCAGTGTAGGGTTCCGTAGTTTTCCGTCCGTCACAGTAAGTGTCCCCACTTAAGAGTTTTTGAAAGCACGTCATTTCATTGTGATTTTGTAGAAATTACAGGTACAATAAACACCTGCTTATACGGTTAAAACAAACTTAGTTCAGAAATTATTTTGTATTTTTTTTTTCAAAAACTATTCAACCTATCAAGTTCAAAATAATTTTCCTAGAATTTTTTTACAAAGTTCTACTTTTGAGATTTTTTTCATATTTTTAAAACTTATGGTTTAAAAGTTAGAGGGGGGGGACACATTTTTTTAACTTCTTGAGCGATTATTTCCGAAAATATTTACATTATCAAAAAATATTTTAGTATCCAACAATAATACACACGTTAGGGTTGAACTGAAAAAAAAAATCGCTCCCCACTTTACGTATATGGGAGGTACCCTAATAAAACATTTCTTTCCACTTTTCATTTTACCACTTTGTCGGTGTGATTGATATACATATTAGTACCAAAATTCAGCTTTCTAGTGCTAACGGTTACTGAGATTATCCGCGGACGGACGGACGGACGGGCAGACATGGCGAAACTATAAGGGTTCCTAGTTGACTACGGAACCCTAAAAACTAATTTAAATTGAATGGAGTACGTTGCGGGAGTTCTATCTCACTCGCGCTTAAGATGAGAGAGTGAAATGCACTAGAAACAAATTCAATGTGAATTGAAATGTTCGTCATGAAATACGGTGTCTCATCACAAAGGGTTGCCACATGTACGTATTTTGAATTTGCCGCGCATTTCTACTGACAGAAATGGTTTGCCAAACTATATATACAGTTAGGGAGAATTCTTCCCTGTCGCTTTATTCTACAGCATTTTAATTTTAGAGTCTTTCGGAAACCTGCTTATTTCCCTTGGGGACAAATTCGAGGCGAAACAGTGAGTAACTTTCGGTAAAATAAATAAAAATCTACTTCCTACCCTACAAATTTAGCTTTTCATAGGACCGTTGGTGAAAATGTCATTGTGACAGTTGCCTTCCCCATTAAACATACTACTTTTAACTTTAATAATAGCTTAAAGGTACCTATTATAGACCTAAGTATTTAATATGAATTTCAATTACCTCTACGCGTCCATGGGGAAAGGGGTTACCACCCAAAACTTTAAAATTATTAAAAATATTTTTATTATATGATGTAACTAAAAATTTACGGTTCATTATCCGTGCTATAAGACGTTGCTTCGTACCAAATTTCAAGATTCTCAGTTCACGGGAAGTTCCCTGTAGGTTTTGATTCCCTTGCGAGTTTCGAAAATTTGCGGCATAAACGGCTGTATCTTTTGATTGCGTTGGCTTAGAAGTTTGACTTTTTCACAGCTCCAAGGGACAGTAGACCTGAGTATTTGATATGAATTTCAGCTTGATACCTCCACGCGTTCCTGAGAAAAAGGGTCTTGACAGACGGACGGACGGACGGACAACAAAGTGATCCTATAAGGGTTCCGTTTTTTTCCTTTCGAGGTACCGAACCCTAAAAACATAAAACAGACAACTGCGGCTCTATGAGCTTCCGAAAATTCCATATTTTTCCGCCATCAGGCTCTTTGTCAAAAAAGTTTGCCGACCCCTGGACTATAGGGAATGTAGGAATAGGAGTCAGTGTCACGAATGTCATTTCTCTAACCTCACATCATAAATTCATAATAATAAAGTCAAAGTCAAAAATGTGTTTATTCATGTAGGCATAGCAACAAGCACATTCGAATCGTCAGTTACAATTATATTATCTGATAAAATATATGTTTATGCGATTGAAAATATTCAGAATCCGAATTTTACGGAGTATCTTTGAAAAAAACTCGATCGTTGCCATCATTTTTATATTTCCCTAGTCCAAAAAGCTGAAAACATAAAATATTCACTTCATTTGATGCGAATGCGAATGTCAATATTCACATCATACGAATGCGAGTACGAATATTCGTGACGTCCCTAGCTATAAATCAAGGAGTACGAAACTTGTGGAGTTAGTTCTTAACCCTGTTGAAGGACACGGTTGACATTACCGTATTTTTCTTTACTGATTGATTCTTATAAAATTATCCCTACCTAACTAGAACAGCTGTTTTTTTTTGTATATAGTTATAGGTACTCGGTACTTGGTGACTCCGTGAAAACGAGTAATCCGATCCGACAGATTTTAACCACGGACTTCAGAGGCCAAAAAATAGATAAATTACACAAAAATATCTGTTTCCTCATCTTTTTCAAACTATTGCTTAGGTAAAATGTATAGGTAGGCCAAGCCCCATAGTGGTGACAGACATATAGTCTGGCAAACCATTTCTGTCAGTAGAAACGCGCGGCAAATTCAAAATACGTACATGTGGCAACCCTTTTTGATGAGACACCGTATTTCATGACGAACATTTAAATTCACATTGAATTTGTTTCTAGTGCATTTCACTCTCTCATCTTAAGCGCGAGTGAGACAGAACTCCTGCAACGTTCCCAATTAAATTTAAATTCATTTTTAAGCCGTCAATAGCCTCAACCAGATTATTTGTTGCAGTTGATGACATATCAGACGAAATATATCCGTCTCCGTTTAACACACCGTAAATGTCACCTAATGAAAGGGGCGGAAATACCACACAAAAATTAAAAACATAAAATTTGATGACCATTGCTGCTTTTTTCACTGATTCTTAGTGTTGTCATACTGTTGTTCGCTGTACATTGCTACTGCGTTCGTTGGCTGGCCAGACTATAACATAACTATCAAAAAGGCGTTTTGCGCTGAACTGAACCACAATAAATTATTTATTTATTTTTATTTATTTACTCTGAATCTAGGCGAGTACCAGAAAAGCTTATACAATAATTTATTCTCTATTTAGGCGATTATGACACTGGCGCCGCAACCGGATGCGGCGACGGTGTGCAAGCGTGACAGCGCTATTGTATACATGCAGAGCGCTATCTCGCTCGCGCACCGGCACCCCATTCAGAAACCGCAGCAGTGTGAAAGCCGCCTTACAGTGTACAAATCTCTAACACTAACATGACTTGATTTAACGATGCACTCTCTAAACCGTCAAAAATTTTGACTCAAGTTGCTTTAAGTAAGTACCTTACTCATTTTACGGCCGGCTAGTATGGGGAATTGGAAATAATTAATAATATAATAGCTAATATTTTTAGTGTAACGGATATAACATGATACCAGTATTATTTACGCAATGAAATCCTACAAAATATCGTTATTCGCTAACCGCCACAAATATGTACACACATATTACAAGCGTTTTTCTTGTAGGATTTTTATGAATATATCGTTTTTAAGTCTTTTAAAATGTGTAAGAACAAACTACCACTTATTACTATTTGTTTCTAACGAATTAGGATATATATCGCCCGCGCCGTACATTTCGTAAATTATGTGGTTTTACATGGACAGGGTTACTTGTTTTTCGCTTTCGACAGGCAGAAGACTTAAATATCGTCATGTTTACAAATAAAGAATTGATATTATTGTAAATAAATATATACAATTTATTAATATATTTTTATTTAACTACTTCCGGGTGAAAAGTTCGTAGGATTTTTGCATATATTATCTATCTATAAATATCCCATAAGAATGAAAAATAAAAAAATCAGGCTATTATAAATTAATGTTTCACGCAACCGTATCTTTACTGTTCTATACCTTAACATTAATTTCTCTCTATTTAACGACAACATTCAATAACGCTACGAGACGTCCGGTTCCTTAAATGTCGCTTTATAGAGTTTAATGAAGAATAAACAATATAAACACCAAACAGTGAATTTCAGTCGAGTTACTTGTTCCCATCGAGTGCATGAAAAGGACGGATGTTCAACGACTGTTTTCCTTGTTAATCCTACCAGACTCACTAACTCTCGTCCTTCATCAACTTATTCAGAAAAAAACGCATTGTTTCTGACAAATGAGGCAACATTGTTTATTTCCTCATGTTCCTTTATAAGACACAGTTAATATTACTAGTCTTTTGAAGTTTCAACGAAAGTAAAAATGGTTTCATATACAACGAATAACCATTAGGTTTAATTTACAGCTTGTTTACAAATTACTCTATATTGTAAACTCGTTTATTGCTCGTCTTTTGTTCCTAAGTTTACGAGTTTTTCGAACCGTTTGATTTCGCCGACGATATTGAAGCTAATTATTTTATTGCAGCGCCGTTTTTGTTTTATTTTAATGGTAATGTTTTACTTTCCCGTTAGGCAATAACTTTTGAATTGGTAGTCTCGCTTAAACCTTGTCTCTGAGGAACAAAAGTACCGACTTTGTCAGTTGCCTTTCGGCTCCCTTTCTTATACAATAGGTAGGTAAAAGGTAATATACAATACAAGTGAGATGTTAGCCTAATGGATGCTATGAAATAAAACACAGTGTAACAAGGATGCCGCTAGTATGTCATCATAATAGGCTAATGACATCCTTGTTGCACTTTATAACATTTGTTTGTTATAAGATAAGGCACAATTTTATACATTTCTGTAGAAAACGTTGAATACAATTTTCTCGCCATTATCAGAAACTAATATTATCTACTGAATGATAATATAACGAGTGCATTGGCATTAAAGGGTTACACTAAGGTAGAGTTCATAATTCAGTTGAGTGATTTGACAACTCTTGGCATACAAAGCGGTTGAAATGAAATGAAAATTTTATTGGTAACAGTATAGTTACAGGTCGTTTTGTAATCAACATTGGTTGTTTATACTATAAAATAAATCATACATCATTATGTCATATTACAATGTCAAATGTATGTAAATTGTTGTCAAATTAATCCACTGAATTATGAAATTTATGAATTCTACCTTAGTTTAAAGTTTTCTATAAGTACTTGCCTATTTAATGCAGCTTAAGAATGCAGTCGTTCTAGAAAGTGGTTTGTGAGAATTCCTTTAACAAAGGTTTTTTTCTTGAAGTGTCGGAATATCTACAATTCTACCTATAGGTACCTACATAAGTGTACAAATTTATAAAACAAATACACTTAATAGGTTTGTACGAGTAAGTTGTTAGTCTGAATGTCCAAAGAACGAAATTAGATACCCCGCTCCCAGGGCTGTCAGAATATGATAGCCGATTTCACGTATTTTTCGAGTTATGTTTTTTTTAACCGACTTCAAGATTTCGAAGGAGGAGGTTTTCAAGTCGTCGGGATATTTTTTTTCCTGGTGGTCTTTAGGGCGGTGGTCGGGATCTTCGTTTTTGCAAAACAAATATATTATGTTCACCAATCCTGGGGAAATCGAGGCAACTCTTCAAATATTATATGCACACCTATAGTGCTTTGAATATTTTTCACAGTAGCCCGGGCATTTGTTTTTGAAAAGGTGGAGGCTATGTGAAGTCGGTTTTTTTTTGTTTAAAATTATGTTTAATAGGCCAAGCAAATTAGATTTTTTTTGAAGAATTAATTTTCCGGCTGCAAACTATGCAACTCTGAAGGATTTTGAAAAAACTGATTTTGAATTCATGCCAATGACTGTATTTGAAAATTGAAATGTCGATATAACGTGAAATTTTATTCTCTACAACTTTTATTCTATAGACTGTTTAACAGGAGTCATATATTTCAAAGATATGTGGTATGGAAGTCAAAATATATGTTTTTCAATTAAATGAGACATTTATAACTTTTTAACTTTTGATTTCGACTGTACCGCTGAACTGAATTAGAAGTTAAGTTGCTCATTCGACGCAGAATTTAACCCTCTTTAATATTGAAACGAATGACATTTACCGTCGGACGTACTGTTTTCTAGCTACAAGAAAAAAAAATATGCTAAAAAGTTATGCACGCCTCTTGGGATTGGGTAAATTCGGATTACATGCATTTAGGACCACATGAAGGTATTAAAACGATTTTCAGCCTGCTGGGAATTAATTCCTCAAAACACTTTTTATATATCTTATTTGCTTGGCCTTTATATGGCTTAACAATTAATGTCTGACCTTTACTATTAGGTACCTACCTATATTATCACGATTGCAACTAGGTATGTACCTACTTACTTACACATCTATAATACCTACCTGCAACCTGTATGAGGTGCTCCACACACTTGAACTTAATTGAATTATTACAAAATCAGACATAAGTAAATGCTTAAATTTATCTATGGTCGCGGAAATTCGTCTATGGCCTCCATACGTAAATTCAGATACCATAGACAAATCTCCGCAACCATAGACAAATGCTATAAGCATTTCTGTCTGATTTTGTCTAGGTATCACATTAACTGCCAGACGAAAGATGACGTCCTACTTCAGCAACCGGGCCCATAGCTACGTACAAAACAACCCGCCCAGTGAGTTTTCCGGCATCTGAGCAAAGTTTACGAGCGGGTTCTTGGCAGTGAATATGGTAGGGTAATTGTGCTAGTTTCCCGTCCAGGCCCAGTTTACCGCCCACTTGATTAAACTGCTGCAAATAAATGGGAAAAACTTTTTAAGTTCAACATAGTTTATATTTATAGTTTATTCTTTAGTAGATTTTTTACTTTTAAGCTTTTATTTTGGGAAGAACTTGAAGATAAACATATAAATAAGTATGGACGGAAAATTAACAAGAGTGGACGAAAACTAGCACAATCACCCTATATGATGAATAGATGAATTTAGAACTGAATTCATATCAAGTGTGTGGAACCCCTTAGTATTATCTACATACCAGCAGGTGGATCCTACACGTGTAAACCATAAATACCATAATGTAGTGCATATAGGTATGGCGTTAAATATATGAAATCACATTTTCATACATTTTAATTATGACACTTGATAGTGTTTTGCCTTGTGTAGTAACATTGTTTATCTACACTCATATTGTAAGTTCTCTAAAACGTGTTCGAAAACGGTAGGCAATGGCTAGCATTACCACGACCGATTTTACTATGATAAGCTTTTTATCTGTGGCAGTAACGTAATTTTAACTTTTCATGCTCAAATATTGATGTGCTATGAGTTTTGATAACATAATGTACACCTGCACCCTCCCGCGCATCCGCCGACAGCCCGACACGCGCCTCCCCGACACAATCGAGTTGGTCATGGCGGTGCAATGGCGGCCATTCTATGGTTTCCGAATACGGCATTTTGGATAAATAATATGAGTGTAGATAAAGCAGTGTATGCAACTGTACGTAATTAGGCCTTAAAACGTAACAGTTACATAAACTACTATTGCACCGGTCTAATATACCTACATATACAGGATGTAACAAAAATTTAAGGGCATAATTGGTATCGTATTGTGAGATTTGTGAGCACGAAAAAGTAGGAGAAAAAATTTTTTTCGCGTCAATTTTTTTTTATGGGACACGTCGGTTCCAGCTGGCCAAACATCCATATAAAACCAATTTTTTTTAGCGAGACTTTTTTTCTCTTCAATTTTCATAATTACAATACGATATCAATTATTCCCTTAAAAGGATCACTAGCATTTTTGTGACACCTTGTATAGCTGTGGTTAGGTGAACACATAGACTAATAACCCAAGACCCCGCATAGCCGGGCGACCCCCGCTGCCACGCTCGAAGTGATTTCACCCTATAGTGCGACACTAATTTATTGTAAGTGACAGTAAACTTAGTACGTCTCCATGGCAACCATTAATGCCTGACTCTCTTACGCCCGACGGAACAATGGCGCGTTCCCTGTCTAGCATTGCGAGTTCCCCTCCCGCACCCCTTCTTTTTAGCAGCTTAGGTTTCAGAGAAATAAAGCGCAAAGCAGAGTATTGAGATATTTTGTATATGGGTGAACATGAACATAGGTTCCTCACCCAGCCAGCTCCGAGGTCGAAGGAGTTGCAAATGATTGTTTTTGTTCCCACCTCGTTTGATGCTCTTGGTTTGGGTTTTCTTATCAGTAGAAAAAAGTATGCGACTTTGATAGCTTCAGTTCATTCTAAATACATTCTAATATAATAAACTAGGTAGCTACTTACCATTCTCGCTCTCGAAAAATGGTATAAGTAGACCCCTGCTTTATAGACTGTGTATTAAATCTAAGATTTTATAGAATTGTAAGGCATTTTCCATATAATATTCCAGTAACATTTTCTTCTTTAGTAGTTTACATGGAATGGAGTTGAATGAAGCCAAACGTAGGCTCTGTTCTGCAGTTTCTGCACGCGTAGACCATCTGTTTTCCGTTAGTATTCAATAGTAAAGCTTATTTTGTTTGATCATAACATTCATAACTCTAACTCTGCGATCCGCCAAACTGATACGTGCAAATTAAGCCTTTTGCGGCTTTCAAATGGGTTCAAAATGTAATGGCAAATTATTCCTAGAAGAGGCCAACTTCACTGCGGTGACAGCATGCAAAAATAAAATTTTGACACACGTGTAAGTACATGCAAAAACCGACGTTTGTATCCTTACCGGTGAGTTCAAATTAGAAAGGCAAATCATTGTTAAAAGAGGCCAAGCTGATTGCGGCTATGAATGGCTTGACAGATGTGCGTGTATGGCATCTGCCAGCTTTTACACTTTGACGTTGACTGCCTCAGAGAAATAAACCAATGGAGTGGTAATTGTCAGGCGTCCCCCTCTGCCAAAAGTACAAGACCACTGGTCATAGTGGTTATATAAAACTAGTTGTCGCGCGTCAAACGCCATTCAATGAATGTCAGTCAGCGCGGAACGATCTGAGGTAAAAATGCGGAATTGCTGCGTGTTTTCATGTAAGAAAAGATCTGAATTATCTAGTTTACAGCAGGATAACGATTCTTTTCATCTCTAAGTATAATTACGTCTAAATATCATCGAATAGTGCACGAAATTAGCAAAAAACTAAAAAATATTGTCAATCAAAAAGTGTTGCCACTTAATGGTACTACATCTGCTTTAGGGTAATTTTTAAACTTGACTCTTCATAGTACATTGTACCATCGGGTTCATAATTGCATACCCAATTTATCAATGAATTCATTCATAAATTGGGTATGCAATTATGAACACGATTACATCGAGGGAGGTAAGTGAAATATTGCAAACAAGAGTAATCGACTCCAGTGCGGCAGAAATACGTCCGCCATTATGTCATTCATACACTTAAAAGATACTCCGTGGGTTAGACAGAGACCCATTCAGCATACAGCCATAATTCTACAGCATTGCTCTGTTAAAAAAGCAGTGTGTCTGTGTGTGTGTGTTGTTATTAAATTGCTTCTAAACATATTTTAATCGACTTTTAAATTATTCAACTTACATATTATTTTTTAATCATTAACAAAAATGAAAAGAATAACGTCAGTACTTCAAAGGTAAAACTCATTCACACGCATAGCTTTTTAAATTATATATGTCGTCGAGGGCAGGGCAGTAAGGTGGTTTGGAACTCAAAAAACTGACACTATTAGAATAACCTAGCCTATAGCACATTACGCACGGACGCACGGTAATGAAATAAAACATAAACACTGATTTAACAACTGTATTGAATTCAAATCTTTTTAAAACCGTATTATGGGAAGGGCAATAAACTACTACTGGTTCGGAAAGGAGCCCCAACTGAGAAGAACCAGCGTAAGAAACTCAGCGTATGTGCTTGTAGTACGGCACAATAGCTGAAATTTGGCTATGGTCTTAAAAATACAGCTACCATAAATAAATTTCCGTTTTAATAGACAAATTTCAGCTAGTGTGATGAATTCCGCTCTAATGTGTGGCGCCCCTTAAGTAAAATATGCTTGTAGATGCTTGAAATAACGATATTCCTGTTTAGAAATTAATTCGTTCCTTTATTTTTACCATACATTTTATGTAGCATTTTAATTTTGTATGGATTATACTTCATTTATTATAAGGTACGTTATACACACTTATCCCCTTAAATAGGCACTTTTAATTTCTGACTCTGGTATCACTGTACAGCACAAAAATAAATGTCGATATTAACGTTAGCAGTATTATGTTATACTTTTTATTTATAATAGAAAATGAAGAAGAGATAATAGAAATAGAAACACAAATTGGAAACAGATGTCCATTACAATCAAAATATCAACTGCCAAGGACTCTGGAACATCACGATGTCGCTAGTGACTGATTCATCATTGTTCATTACAGTGAAAAATTCACTGAGGTGGATAGAGGAACGCCTAGTGTAATTGGAAGCACATTGGAACGGTAATATAAACACGTGGGTTCGAATCCCGTGATGTTCCAGAGTTCTTTTTTGCAGTTCATTGTTTCATTGTAATAGTTATTTGTTTCCAATTTGTAGTATTTTCCACTAAATATAAAAGCAAATATACATCAAAATATTAAATTGATAATATAAAAGTTATTCTAAATCAGCTTGCAAGATTTGTCCTGAACAAATAGACAAACTAACTTACGTAGAATACTAACATTGTAAGTAATATGCTGGTAGAAAAACATGATATTTTTATAGCTAAACCTTATACTAGGTAAAGAAACGAAAATATGTAACTACCCTACGATCAATGTTTCTCTGCGTCCGTAGGAAACACCTTAGACAACCCTACACGTGATCCCTGGGTGGTGCTAAAAGAGTTACAAACTTGGCAGCTCTACTGTCCTACCTGGACCTCGCAGCACTCACTGGATTTTCTTCATCATCTGCTTTCTTACCCTAGGGAAGAAATGCCTATCTATATCCAGTGACTTGTAGGCATACGATAAATAAATCTACGATAAAATGTGACTTTTTCAAGTCAAAGGTACATCATTATCGGTTGTCAATAAGGCGTTACCATACAAAAATCATTTAGAAATTAACTCTATTAACAACCGACAATGATGTACTTACCTATGACTTGAAATCGTCACAAATATCGATAGTTAAGTATATTATTATCGACGCGTTCCTCGCACTGTCTATGTTTACTTAAAGATAACATGATCTCGTTCACGGACAGGTTGTCTGTGGCTGTGTTTGTAGTTGTGTGAGTATATTTTATGCTAGTGTTTGATAATTTTATCGTGTGCGTGTGTAGCGACGTCAATGGAAAATGCATTAGTGTTAACAGTATTTGTGTGCGTTTCCTCGTCCCCCGCGCCGAAATTGGCAGACTTTTTCTGATAGAAATTAGTGCGCGTCTCGCATCCGGTTGGTTTAATTATCAAAGTTGACTGCAGAACTCATGTAGGTAAAGTTAAAGTGCAGTCACCTGCGATATTAATACTTTCAAAGATATAAACACGCTTTAATTAATTATGATTATGACTCAAATAAGATTGTGTTAGGTAGGGGAGAGGGGGGCACCCTGGTACATTTTATACACTCATTGACGTATTTCAAAATATTACCCATAAAAACCAGTTTTAAGCCTCTACACAACAACGTATGTTATTAACCTATATAATTAATGCATTTGCATAAGTCCAAAGCTAAAGACAAAGGTACAATTCAGAATTTTGCAACTCAAGGAATAATGTTCAATACTGCCCCAAGCGTGGGTAACTTTGAACTTACTTGGGGCAGATTTGAAATATGGGTTGTAAGGCAAAAATATCGAGATATACGTGTTTTTTTTACCTGTACTTGGTACAGTTAGTCACTAGAAATGGCCGTATTAACATTTTACTCGTATAATTTGCAGTTATAACTAAGAGGGGGTAGTTTTGTACAGAAATGTTTTTTGTAGTGTTCAAAGGTGCCTCAAGAGGGGTACCTTTGAAAAGTATTGAAATCCTACAATACAATCCTACAAATCCTACAATCCTGCCCCCTTGAGGCAGTTTTGTACACACTATTGTTCAAAACTACCCCGACAATGTAACAGGGGATAATAATTCAGTATTTATTATGTTTTGGCTGTTGTTAAATAAAAATACATAAAATGTTCTAATTAGAATTATTATTTTATCGTATAAAAAGAAAGAAAAACAAACAATAGAATCGACTACCCATTGAAAATCTTCTGGAATCATACGACTTTACAAAAATATGGCTACAACATTATTAATATGTAATGTAAATAGCACTATATTATTATGGCACATCCAACTCTATACCCCTAGATGAACGATGTGTGCATAACAAAACAAAGTCTAAAATCAAATATAAATTCTAAAATAAAACAAAAATGAGATCGATTTCAACTCTTGACTTCGTTTGATTCGGATTCTCTTTTTTTTGTAATACCTTACTATTTTTACCTGCAAACAAATAAATAAATAAATTGAAACGATTTAATTATTCATAGTACCCTACACAAATTAAATTTATAGATAGTAATATTGTAGATAAAAAATTCTAATAAATATTATACCAAACAAGACTAAACGTAATAAGTACAAAACTAATTAATTCAGGTAAGTAAATGCATTATGAGCGTTTACTAAAATAAAGTAAGATAATTATTTTACTTTACATACCTACATGTCAGTTTATATCGGGGCAGATATGAACATTTCTTATGGCCGGGGTAGTTTTGACCAGACTGCTAATCAAAACTGCCTCCTATTTTTTTTCCAAAACTACCCCAACACCTATTAAAAAAAATAAACATCGATATCTTCCAAAACAATAGCAAATTCTGATTGTTTATTCTTCGTAACTAAAGCTAATAGATTGTACTATCGAATAAATTACGTTTCACTTACAGCTTCCTTCAAAACTTCAAATACAGCCTGAAAATCCTTAGACACGGGGAGAAAAACCGCTAACGGATGACATCGAAATCAAAATATGCTACTGGTCCGTTCATGTTCTGTCAAACGTCAAATCTGTCAAGTGACAGGTGTGTGGGTCAGTGTTGCGAGCCCAAAAAATGGATTTGGACCATAATCGCACTAAAAATACGTCTTTGAACGCATTTGCTCTAAGCTGCCTCCAGTGATAGCTGCCCCCCTATCCCCTATAATGTAACATGATGTGAAACTCATCAATACATCATGAACTATCTATCATTATTTTCCTTTCTGGGTATTAAATACAGCCGTAATATAATTATCTCGAAAGGAACCTATCAGAATATAAAATGGCGTAGATATAGTTTGCCAGGGGCTGTTTTACTTCAAGCATAGACAGATAATCATACTGTCTCTTTCTTACGGGTAATAGGGTTAGGGTACTAGACCCTCGCTACTAAAAAAAGGATGACTATAGCTTGTTACTTCCACTGTTACTAAACATTTTGGCCAGCCAGACTATATGTGCCCAAGAACGGTGAACAATTTTAAATGTACCATTATTTTGGTAAAGCCACAGATTATATAATAGTTCGTAAAGCTACCATTTGAGGTCCGGCGCATAAGTCGTACGTTGTAGATTTTGAATTGTATTCCCGCAATAAAACCGTTACATATTTCTTAACCGATTTCGACTTTTGGAAACTCTCGAGTCTTGCTTGAGTGCCACCGCGTCATATCTACCTACATCGAAATTCGAAGATTGTCTTTTTCGATCTCCATGCATCCAAAACCAAACCAAACAACTCCACCTTTGTTGGGCCTCTGGCTGGACTGGATTCGGGGGTCTTAAATGTCGGGAAACTTAAGTCCCCACTCGCTCTTATTACTTATACATATTTTGGAGGTTTAATTCTGTTCGTTAGCTAAGAACAGATATTATTAATTTTTTTAAGGTTTGTTTATTTACTTTTTTTAAAGACTTTTAGTTATAGTGGCAATTCCGTTTTCTTAACGACCCAGAATGCATAAAATTGCTTGGTACGAATAGACCCCGCTTTGCATAAGAATATAGCATTATATGATTTCAAGCTCACATGGTCATTCACATTATAAATATTATTTGAAACGGGATATTTACCATGTATATTAGAGTAACAGTTACTCCGGTGCATGCAACTGCGCCGAAATATCGGGTGCTTGTAAACGCAAATATGCATGGTAAATATCCCGTTTCAAATAATATTTATAATATAGCATTATATAATTTCTTGATTGGCAAAAAGCCTACAATAATAATTCAAAAGGAGGTAAATAAAACTGTCGTGTTCAATTTGTAACTTAAACAATGACTTTTAATACATTTTCTATGTTACATTCGTTTGTACAACAGTACGATGAAGTATACAACGTATGCCCATCCCGGGCCGATCTCACGAACGGTACAAAATCAAAAGTACAAAACAATAAACAACTAATATCATGTATCAACTAATATCATGTGTAAAATTACGTATAAAAATGTCTTTTGGGGGTGCATTTGATCTTTCGTTTGATCAATTATTAACAAAATCATGAATAAAAAAGTATATTAGTTAATAACAAAGATAGGTACCTAACTTAACATTTACTTTTACAAAGTGACGAGTTACCCAACTCGTAAACAAAATAGCAGATATTGACACTGTTTCATAATTTAACAAAACTTACATTAATGTTCTTGTCTAGGGTTATTTAATTTTGACAATGAGGATAAACGCAAAGGTGTGAGCTGAAAGCGCTGCAATTATAAAAAAGTTTCTCGTTAGTTATGGTTGTAATATATGTCAAATACAATAAATACAGTCCGGAACAGTCTCTTAACACCTCACCTAGTTCCATACTGGCGGTTTTTCATCTTTAGTAGATCATTTTATACGAAAAAACACATCGTAATATTCGCAACTACGAGGAAACAAAATAATGAAAAGAGTATAATAGTTTTATTATAGTTATAGTTTGGCAAGCCGATTTTTCAGTAAAATAAAAATATAGTCATTCCCTTTTTCGGTGATATCACTGATACGTAAGAGAAAGACAGTATGATTATTATTATATGCTCTAGTGACAGAAGAGTCTTGCCAAACTAACTCACTGTTAAGATGATACCTAAGTATGTTTTTTCAAAGAATTGTTTATAAGTATGTACATACACACTACATAATTTACAAAAATAGCTAAACATGGGTAGATATCATGTAGGTGGTTACTGGATATACTTATCACAAAGATTATTGTTTATCAGTACTAGGTTGGTACCAAATTGTGATTCAAAATAGTCTTTACACTTAGAGAAACCATACATAAATTATAATACGGACAAAATAAACCTTTTGCTCATATTATATAGTTGACAATAGTTAAAATGAAGTCAAAACAGGTACAAGTCGTATGTATGATGATTTCTCTATACTTTCCACTTATGGTGTTAAACGGGACAGTACAGTTTTGACATCTACATTGGTCAGTACTTATCCAAGTACACTAATACGTGAAAATTAGCCTAAATAGGGTTATTAGTTATTGATGCATTATAGAATAGAACACTATCACACTCCCAAACAAATGATCAGCGGTGTGTCTACACCTGGATTTTAAATGTTAATTACGTATTTTAACCAAAGTAAACCTACAAATCAATGACATCTACGCGGTAATTTCTAAAACACATTAAGTTCTTGTCATTAAGCACATGTCCGCAAAAGTTCCAACCGATTAAGTAATTGGGTTTTTCCCGTATGTTCTATAATACTGTAAAATCCTTAATAAAGTTCATGAAATAAAATGTACCAGTTTCATGGAACTACTGGAATAAACCCCAATAATCTGGTCCCATTGTAAAAGCCACAAGTCTTGTTTCCATGGCAACTCGCGTAAAGTAGATGTAAAAACAAAAATACCTTAAGACTCGTGACGTGACTTTTTTGCTAATGTGATGTTAATAGGAACTTTACGTTTGCAAACTGTACACAATTATTTGCTTGCGAAAATAGGAAAGGTAAACTTGTGTATAATGTTATGCGTATTATGTCCACTTGTAAGTAAAATTACTTTTTTTAGTGACGATGGAAATTTTAAACCATTGAGTAACAGGAGATGATACCCTAAGAAATTCATTGCGTTATAAGTTTTAGTGAAAATCACTAAGTGAAACTCAACTATTTGAATCAGAGACAGCTGTCAACCGACAAACATGGGGCACAAAACTTGTTCTAGATAGCCCATCTAGTAGAAAACATAATAAATCAACGATTTAAACACGGAAATGCTTGTATTAGGATGCAATGTAGTGTATAGTTACAACTACAAGGCACTAATAATTACAGTGAGTAAAGGGTATCAAGTAAGGTACTTAATGACAGTTTTCAAATGTATAAAATGGAAAAAGCTAGTTAGAAATAGGTATTCACCTCGATAAACCCCCTGCTTAAGGAATGTTAGTGTTGCATTACAAGCAATACCTGCCTGAGTCGCTTAGTATAAAATGCCTGCATCACTTTTGATTCTTTAGCAAATGTGGTTGTTTTGTTACAACAGAGGCACAAAGCTATAACAAGTTACAAACCATTCATAAAAAGCTAAAATGTTTTGATGCTTGCCACTAAAATGGCTAACTCTGGTTTTTGATATTTTTTTTTTAATTCACGCCATAGTGATGTTATGTCTGCCTGCCTATGCTCATACCTATTTTTTTTTGTTTCTGAGCCTAGGTCAATTTGATTATGATTACTGTCAATGTATTAAGTATTTGACTTTAGTATACACAAAGGAAGATAACATAGCACCTTTGTACCTTTAGATACTTTGATGGTATTTTTTTAATTGGTCCTTCGATAGAATCCTTGATAATTTTGTGTTATGCTCAAGAATATTTAGCTAACTTTGTTCTCAACTTATCTTGTACATAATTAGGTTTGAAGCTTGTTCAAGGCCAAACAAATAAACTTAACTAAAGAAACAACGTAAGAAATAACGTCAATGAGTGAGTCATACGCTAACGACCCCCAAAACCGAAACCGAAAAAAAAAATAGAAAATGCAACAATCACTACTCGTGAGATCGACCCGAAACAATTAATTTGAAGAATGCCTAAATATCTATCTAGCTAATGGAGCAATTACTTACATTATGAATCAGACCTTTTTAAAGAGAAAGTTGACAAAAACTGGATTTCGAAACTATATTGCATAAGCGGACTAAATTTACATAGTAAATACGAAAAGTTACGTTCAAAAAGGTCCGAGTCGACTAGGCGTTGGGGCGTCTTCCTGCACCAAAACAAACAACGTCAGCAACAGAAAACTGCCCCACTTCCTAAATAATTCGTTAAACTTAAAGTTGGTTAATTTCATTCACTGTCCGGCGCACAACCTTGGTGGCTCCTTCACTTCAACATGGCGCCGCACTCACACAAACGAACGTTCAGACACTGTGTGTGTGGTCACCGCACATGCCAGAGACCGAGGTTAAGTACACTAAGCCGAGGCAACTTCATGATGTCTTTCAAGCCTTGCGGCGTGATACACGTACAGCCGTAGAGGTCTATCGCCTTCAGGTTGCGCAGGCCGTCGCTCAGCGCGTGCAGCCCTCTGTCCGTTACTCGTGTACATTGGCCTATATTTAGCGTCTCGAGCTGCGATAGCCTCGCGACCCGCTCGAGACCCTCGTCCGTCAGCCGACAGGCGCTCAGCGATAGCGAGCGAAGCCCCGACAACCCCAGCGTCGCGTGGGATAGTGCCTCGTCACCGACTTTATCACAAAACGACACATCCAACGCGGTCAAGCGTCCGCTCTCGGCCAAATACGCTACACCAACATCGGAAACACCATCACACGCTCTTAAATTTACATCTTCTAGCAGTGGAAGCCTCGCTAAATGCCGTAGGCCTGCATCGGTGACGGCGACACAGAAGGAGAGGTTGATCGATTGTAGTTTTGGAAGCCCGGTGGCCGTGTGTTTCAGAGCCTCATCGGTCAGTCTCTGGCAGTCTTGTAGTCCTAAATGCTCCAGCTCCGGTGTGCCTCTGGCCTCTCCGCCGCCGCATAGGTGCGCTATACCCGTGTCGTTCACGTGCCAACAGGATCTGAGATTTAAACGCCGCAGCTTTCTTAATCCCCACGCTATTAAAAGCAAACCCGTGTCCGTAACATTCGAACATCCGCCTAGTTCTAGCTCCTCTAAATTCTTGAGCGATTGTGCTATCCTCCCAAGGGAAGAATCTGTTACTTGTTTACATAGCGATAAGTCTAATCGTCTTAAAGCTGGAAGTTCTGCTGCGAATGCGCTCGCTAAAGCGGCGTCTGTGACACTATAGCAACCGCTTAGGGAAAGTGATTCGAGGCCTGGAAGCGAGGCGACGGCGTCCCTCAGCCCTCTTCTAAGGGACAGGACTTGTAGTTTTCTTACTCCTCTCCTGGCAAGGGAAGCAAAGAGTACGGGGGCAGGTCTACGAAGGTGCAGAGCGGCTTCGACGCTGCGCCACACAGACCGGCGGTCAGCCGCGTCCCTCCACGCGCGGCACACCTGAGCCGCGCGGCCTCGGTCCCGCACGGGAAGCCTTTCAAATATAAGCGCCAGCAGCTCCGGGTACAACCTCGAAATGTGCGTCCCCTGCGGCTCGGGAATGGGCTCCGGCACGTAAGGCACGGGCAAGTGCGGCCGGTGCAGTCTGTACGGCGCGCTCCTATGTTTTCTCCTCGTCGTGCTCGGCAGCTCCGTTAGGCCGAGCCGCTCGTCTCGCCAGGACAACATTTCCTCCGTCCACGCGCTCATCGCGGCGACACTGCACTATAACGACATCGCATCGGACCGGTTTTCGGAGAAACTCGTGTTTGACTACACGAGAAATAAGCGGGACTAACGTCCACAGCGCGCGGTTGCTCCTCGTGCACTGAGGCGAGGGAGCGGCGCGTCCCCCGCGGCCCTCCCCGCGGTCTCCGCGCGCCCCGCAGCGCCCTCGCGCGGCTATTGGTCGCGCTTGGCGGCACGTGACGCGCGCCGTATCGATTCGAAGGCTCTGCGGCGGCATTTTTAAGTTGGCGGGCCGAACGCCCGCCCCGCCTCTCGTCCCGCGCCTCGCGTCGTCCCAGAGTAAAGACCACGCAGATGGTAATCTATTTTGTACCTGCACTGCTGGGACCTCAGATAATGATGCTTCCTATTTAATTCTACCTTTACAGTTACGCTTGCCAAGCCCTTAGATTAACGTGTTTACTTTTAAGTTAACATCAAAACATGTTAACGGACTAGTCGACTACCGTCAACTTTTGCCCGCCCGTATAAGTCCGTTAAGCGTTAATTCAGTACCAACTATTTATTACCAAAAATATACTGGAGGGGCCGCGTCGCGCCGAAATGATAAGGAGTATTTTTAAATACTGTTACTCAATTTAGAAAAACACCTAAGAAACACGTTTTTAAGGAACCAGACTCGTTTAATTACGCGGCATTATAACACGTGCTTCTTTATTTTGTGTTTATTTCCGTTCTTAACTTCTATACCCTTAACCCACAGTTTTTATAGATACGATCATCAACGCAACGACATTATAAAATACAAGTTCTAGCGCCACTGTAGACGGAGATTCTGAAATTTAGCTGTAATTTTTATTAAGTACATTTGTGAAAACCAAATTTACGCTTAAATAATATTTAATTCTATTGAAGGTCTATTGACCGTACTGTATAAATATCGACGAAGCCGCAGTGTTCCGCAGTTCAGCTTTATTTGAAAAAAAAAACCGGCCAAGTGCGAGTCGAACTCGCGCACCGAGGGTTCCGTACAAATGTATAGGTATATAGGGGTAGTAACTTTAAAATTATTAAAAATATTTTTATTATATGATGTAACTAAAAATTTATGGTTTTCACATTTTTTCCTGTATCTGTGCTATAAGACGTTGCTTCGTACCAAATTTCAGGATCCTGAGTTCACGGGAAGTACCCTGTAGGTTTTGATTCCCATGCGATTTTCGAAAATTTGCGGAATTTTGCGGCATAAACAGCAAAATCTTTTGATTGCGTTGGCATAGAAGTTTGATTTTTTCACAGCACCAAGGGACAGTAGACCTGAGTATTTGATATAAATTTCAGCTTGATACCTCCATGCGTTCGTGAAAAAAATGATCTTGACAGACAGACAGACAGACAGACAACAAAGTGATCCTATAAGGGTTCCGTTTTTTCCTTTCGAGGTACGGAACCCTAAAAAAAGAAGGATTTTCTTAGTTCCGCTTTTAAAACATTCACATTCAATGATTCTTAACACATATTTACCATAATTAATATCCTGGTATGCCAAAATATTCACAACATTGTTAAATTAGAAATAATTCCGCGAATCTCACTTAATTACTATGGAATTTGACTTTCGAAGACCTCCGTCTACAGTGGCGCCGTCTACAGTGGCGCCTCTAGCGGAAATTTCATACACGATAGTACTCATTATGTAAGTTTACGTATCTGCCAATCTACAAATCGCTTTTTCAAATGAGCATAATATCCAAAGTTAAATTAAAATTAAGTGACTCATAATAAAATCGTTTTTAGAGTGCCCATGAATAAGGAGATAATACTTTTTAGGTTTTGAATTACATATCAGAGAGCACCAATGCACTTTGACTCCATATCTAATCTTTGAACCCAGTGATAAGGCGGCAAAACAACTCGCGCGCCGTATTTTCGTTCGCGCAGCACTTGTCGACGAAACATGACCATTTTAAATAGACCCCCACCGCTTCCCGCCACTCCTATAAAACAGGATATTAAAGACACTCCCACTGCTATGACACAGGTCTCTTTAAAATTGCCATTTGATAACACTAGCCAACTATTACAAGGGCGACCGGTTGGCGTTCCAAATATGAATTTTGAATTCAAACGCGTTCCAGAATGAAGTGAGTAGCCGGTTAAAAATGTCCGTAGCGGCGAATTTAAAAAGTTTACGAAGGAATGAAACTCAACACTCAACAGCTTGTGTTCGAAATTTGAAAAGAGTTTGTTTTGTCTGTATGAGGTTAGTTGAAAACAATGCGTTTCAAACGTCAATCTAAAATGTATCATTTCAACTTATTGGGGAAACTAACTCAGTTGTTTTCACATAGAGATGCGAAAGATACCTATAATCGTATAGACGGAGAGCCAGCTACGTCTGATATGACACAATATGAGATTAGAGCAGCCAAACACCTCCTGTGCCGTATTCTAATTTTAAAATACATTAACAACACAATCTATCTCAAACATAACATCAACACACAACAAATAATCAAACAATATTGAAAGTGTATTGGAGTTGCATCGGAATATTTTTCAAGTAAATTCTGATATTTCTGATTCAGACGTTTAAGGCACAGAATAACTAATAGTACTAACGTATTTAAGGGCTAGTTATAATGCATTGGAGTTGTATTGAAGTTAGATTGTGTCTCAACGTGTTTTAAAGTTAGAATACGGCCCCTAGTCAGTTTGCTATACTATGCTTATTTCTAGATCTGGCTCTCTGCTGTATTTTTTTGCTGATAACTCATTAATGGCTGAACCGATAAAACTCATTCAAAACACTCATTAAAAAAAACAAGTTTCGTAGAAAGTAAATGTTAAGGCGCATTTTCCAAAAGTTTTTAAATACTTTTTGGACTTATAGTTCAAAAATCAGTTGATCAAAAAATATTTTAACAATGCTCAATGTTATTCAAGATTCAAGATATTTATTCATGATCATGACGTAACGTACACAATATTACATAAAAATTTACAGACAAACAAAATAAAGACGTATTGGTGTAGACTGTAGCACTACGAAATGGACCCTGTTCAGCAAAATGCTAGCTAGTATAGTATGTCAGCTAGCGCTAGTCTTCTGGTTGCAAATAGAAAAAAACAAAATGTTTTTTTTCAAATTTATGAAAAAAAACATGAAAAAAAACCTGGCACCATTGTTATTTTTCTAAATAAGGTTTTTTTTTCAGATGAACAAATATTACGACAAATCCGGTTTTTCGTGATTTATTCATATAAGTACCTAACTTAAAACTAAGTACATTAAAGTAGGTATGTCTGTTATGTAACTAAACTATTCTCAGTAAATGCAAAAAAAACTTTGAACTTATTCACTAGAACTATCAGCAGCATAGTACCACTACATATTTCATTAATATAAGTTTAATAAAACCAGAAATTAAAGTTTTTAAATTAAATTAGTTTAATAGTTAACATAAAGTCTAAAACAACCGTATAAGAGTATTAACTGTCTTGCAAATTTTGAGATTTCGTACTTTTGAAAAAAAAACATATTCCAGAAAAAAAACTGTTCTTTTTCACGGTTTTCTTTCAAGTTTTTTTTTCAAGACAGAAAAAAAACCGTTTTTTTGTAACCCTACGTAGGGCCCAGGTGATGCCACGACAGATAACACAAACTGAAGACAAAAAAATAGATAACAAAGTGATACTTAACACAAACTAAATGAAAAATCTACACATGTACCTACAGGAAAATACAAAATTCATATGGGATAGTATAAAAACATATAAGGGACATACACTATAGGTAAAAACTAGAGATGCCACGAATAGTGAATTGGCCGAATATTCGGCAACGCTGTCGGCCGAAGCGCCGAATATTCGGCCGCCGAATATTCGGTCGCCGAATGCTTGGTGGGGGCGCGTTAGCTGGAATAAGACAAGTCACAACCTGTTTTTCTCGTTGCGTTCGCGCGGCAGGCGACGACGGCCTGGAAGTAGCGTTTATAGTGAGAGGTTATTTTCTGAGGCTGGTAACGTTTACGATGAAAAGCGCAATCGTTTGCTACCAAAAAATGCTGAAAAGCTCGTTTTTATCCATCACAACTTACCACTGATTAATTTTAAGTACTAAAATGTTGTAATTTGGAAATAAATACATAATTTTGAGAAAAATAACGTGTCTTTTTTTACATGATTTGCTATTCGGTATTCGGCCGAATAGTACGCACTATTCGGCCGAATACCGAATAGCAAAAAAGTGGCCGAATAGGCCGAATACCGAATAGTTGCCGAATATTCGTGGCATCTCTAGTAAAAATTATTAAATGCAACTAGTGTAGTGACTCTAAGTTTCCTGCTTCTGTTGGTGATCGAAGATAATTTTTTTAAGTTTATTTCTAAAACTCAATCGGATGGGTAAATTAGGAATTAATTTTCTCCCCTTATCTGCCTAGTAAAGTTAATTATTGAAATGTACTTACCTACCTAAAAGATTGTGAAACTAAATCCTACCTAACTCTTCTTCTCCCTGCCCTTATCCCACGTTATGTGGGGTCGGCACAACATGTCTTCTTCTTCCATTCTCCTCTATCTCCCGTCATCTCCTCACTCACTCCTTTTTTCCTCATGTCCTCTTTTACACAATCCATCCATCGTTTCCTTGGCCTACCCATAGCTCTTCGCCCATCTACTTTCATATCTAACATTCTTTTGCTTATATTACATTCATCCCTCCTCATGACATGCCCAAACCATGCTAACCTACCACCCTTCACTTTCTCTGTTATTGGTGCTACTTTCAAGCTTCCCCTTATATACTCATTCTTAATCCGATCCTTCCTTGTCAGTCCACACATCCATCTCAGCATTCTCATTTCCGCAGCATGCATTCTTCTTTCGTCTGTCACTTTCGTCGCCCAGCATTCTGATCCATACATTACGACAGGCCTAACCTAACCTAACTAACTGTAAGTTTCTAAGCTACTTAACAAAAACTTTCCAATACCTACATTGAAGGAATTGCTGGTATTAAATATAAAATCACAGCACAAATCTTATTTTATAATGCAAGTCCAGACCTTACGCACACTAACAAAGAAACAGGTAAAAATTCATACGCACAACGTCGTATACTAATGTTTCAATGTGTTTAAAACAAAATTACATTTGTACTTCAGTAAATATTTTTAAACCTTACCACTATCGACGTAAGTTCTAGTTTTGCCTGTTCAATTAATAAAAATCAATTCATTTCGATGTGTATTGTGGCACATTTAAATTTGCGGCTGAAATATAAAATACCAACCTTATACATACGAATGAAGGTTCGAGTTGATTCAACTCTTGGTTTCTTAACAGCATTAAAATCTGATGTTACGTTAGTGTGCGTGGAATGTCAAGCGAGTTGGCTAGTAGAGGCACCGTTCCACTTGAGTGGTTCAGTTTTTTTAAATAAGGAAATTAAAATTTTTGATATTTATAAAATTCCGTATGTGTCAATTTTATGACGATTAAACAACCACCGGCACGGTACAGGTACTGCTTAAGTTCTACTTATTTGTTACTCCGGTCAAAGTCATCATACTTTGATATAATGTGTTTTTCAAACAAAGACGCAGATACTAGTGATAGAGCATGTAAACATTATCATCTCACAAGTACCTTATAACAGTTATAACGCCCATTAAACGATCAATTTAACAATTGTTAATTTCTAACGAGCACTCATAAGCCTATCAGTTATTTCCACAAGACCACATTATTGAAGCTACTGGCAACGAGAATCTTTCACCAAATAGCATGTACTTTCTAAAACGATTCTTATCAGCTGCACTTCCTACAGTGTATCTAAAACGTCCATAAATATATTACCAGAGAGTGAGATCCTCATCCTCACAATATTGAACTCGAATATACAGTTACTGACGCTAAAATTAAAAGCTGATCAGACAGTGTCTGGACCGCTATAAACACACTCAATATCCAAGCACCATTTGTTAAAAAGTTTTTTCGTCACTACTCCCTCTAATAAATCTTTATCACAGCATAGAAATAATTTTAGTGCAGTAAATAGGGGAGAAGGGGGTAACGTCCTTCAGCACCTTGCCTTTCCAGCGGTACCTAGGACGCCCAGGTGGTCTTCGACATGTCTGGCCAGAGTATGCTCTCCAGACAGCACCATCTTCACCCATATCATATACGAACTACATGTCCGAGCCATCGGAGTCTAGCGGCTTTTGTTTCTCCAATGATGTTCGGCTCGGACACCAGATCTTCGATTTCCTGGTACTCTTTTGATAGCTATACAATTTTAATTCTTGCCAAACTACTATTATTACCGTCCAAAATAGAGCCCAAAATTTAAAATCTACTGCGTTTCTTCATCGAAAAAAAATTGACAAGGGTTTTTTCTACCTGGTCCCGGTTTTCCTAACGCTTGCCGAACGCTTGACTCAGCTTAACCAGTATTAAAGGGCCTCTAGCCCTGTAAAACTTATAAATAATTCATATATTCATTTCTGTCTACCGTGAATCGAGGTTCAACAACTGTTGGTTTGGAATATAGCCGACTGAACTGAGGTATCCAGAAGCAAAACAGCTTAAAATCCTTAGAAATCTCGCGGCTTATACGCTCATTCATCTAAGAATCGTGCAACCCGGAGTGAGTTCGTGTGTAAGCTTACAGGCTCTTATTAATATATAGACAGAGTCTAACTTTGGATACTCTCTCGTGATCGTGATTTCCCATAGCATAGCTGGCCTAGCTAGCGTAGGAGCCACAGGAACTTTAAAAATTCAACTTGATTTGACATTGGATGCCTACTCGAAGTGATCTCGCTTTTACTTATTTATTATTGCGCGCAAGATGCACTGCACGTACTGCTACGTGTAGCACAGGTATCGTCAAATCTAGATTAAAGAGGTAAGGACATGCTAAGGACTTTTTTTTGAAGTTCGAATACGTGTCTACGCAATTGTAGGTAGTTGATGTGATATGTGATGACGATGACATCATAAATCGTGAAGCAAATCAAATTATTTTGTTCAATATTTTTTTGATTTGCAATTTTTTAAGTAGTTACACTACTATATATAAACTGAAAATAGATGTCATATACTTCAGAAAATGTGACCAAACCCTCCGGTGTCCGAGGCCAGATCTGGCCTCGGACACCGGAGGGTTTAATCACATTTTCTGAAGTATATGACATCTATTTTCAGATGACATCATAGTTTAAGCAGTCGCCAACAAGTTACATTACCTACTCGTACCTATAAAACAAACGAATGACTCATTTACTTTAAACTAGTGCAACATAACTTAAGTGCGAGTGCGACGGATGGAAAGTAAAGGTTGAATGATAGTACTTCCGTAATCTAAAGTATATTGTACAAAAAATTTAACGTTTAACGTTAGTGATTGTTCACTTGAAAACTTCGAATAAAATGTCACTAAATAAGATTTCATTCGGTTGCACTAGCGACATCTAGTGGCAAGTAGCGTTAGCGAGTGACTGGAGCGCCATCTGTTGCTAAGTAGCAAAGAAATACAACTGAGGCAAACCGAGGTAATATTTGTTGCTAGTAGTTCTAGAATTACAGTACAGATGGCGCGTTTTTTTTACAAAATATATTGTTTGTGTTCCAGTTGCAGCTGCTGTAGTGCTGTTTTTTTCCCCCAACGCTATTGGACAGTGAAATATTTTAATCGACTGTAGGTTTTTTTTACCAAGAAAAGACCTAAAATTAAAAAAAAAAATCCCCGATCGAATAAAACCCCACAAGAACCGTTTTCAACCGACTTCAAGATTTCGAAGGAGGAGGTTTTCAATTCGTCGGGATTAGGGAATGCTCCCGTTTCTGATTTTGTATGGCGAGAACCGGGAATTCCCGGTTCCGGTACTGGATTTGTATAGAAAACGAGTACCGGGAGCAAACCCTAGTCGGGATCTTTGTTTTTTTCTTTTTTAAGGGTTCCGTACCTCGAAAGGAAAAAACGGAACCCTTATAGGATCACTTTGTTGTCCGTCTGTCTGTCTGTCTGTCTGTCTGTCAAGACCATTTTTCTCAGGAACGCGTGAAGGTATCAAGCTGAAAATATCAAATACTCAGGTATACTGTCCCTTGGAGCTGTGAAAAAATCAGACTTCTAAGCCAACGCAATCAAAAGATACAGCCGTTTATGCCGCAAATTTCCGCAAATTTTCGCTCGCAAGGGAATCAAAACCTACAGGGTACTTCCCGTGAACTCAGAATCTTGAAATTTGGTACGAAGCAACGTCTTATAGCACAGATAAAGGAGAAATTGCGAAAACCGTAAATTTTTAGTTACATTATATAATAAAAACATTTAAAAGTTACTATATACCTACAGGTTTCTACGGAACCCTCGGTGCGCGAGTCCGACTCGCACTTGGCCGGTTTTTTTTATATGTAGGTCACCGATTATTCGAAGACGGCTGGACCGATTTGGATTTGGACGACCTGCCCCCGCCGCTAAGAAATAATATGTCCCAAAATACTTTTAAAACTAAATTGAAGAGAATATTATTAAATAAACAGAAGAATATTGAAGCGCCCTTTAAATCAAAAACTGTAGTTTTTCATGTTCATGTTTTTCACAAACTGTAGTAGTTTTTTTTTGCATGTTTATTGTATGTATGTTTAGGTAGGTAATATAAGCTTAAGTTATAAGTTATAAGGACTCTCTGTATGCCCATTAAGTGCTTTATTTTAATTTTAATATATCTATGCCTATATATAATATTGTAAGATGAACGCCTGCAAGTATAATGTTAATATAAATAGTTGTTTGGGGTGAACTGTAAAACCAGCGCTGTAGTTGCTAGTCTACGCCACAGCAAACGCTGAGTACATCCCTTTTGTCACACTGTCTGTTTCTTTTAATTTTGTATAGATTAAGAAAATATCATATTTTTATTTTATTTTGTTGCTTCTTATATGGTATGTTTTAAGTGACAATAAACCTTTATTATATTCTATTCTATTCTATTTGGAAAATTCTTCTTATTGTTTGAAATAATATACTTCACAGTTATTCCCATTGTCATCAGGTCAGGATCTGATGATGGGATCCTGGAGAAATCGAGGGAACTTTTCAACTATTATAGGCACACCTATAGTGATTTGAGTATTTTTTTACAGCAACTCGAGCATTTGCTTTTGGAAAGGTGGAGGCTAAGAGAACTCGGTTCTTTTTTGTTTAAAATGATTAATAACTAGGAAGCGGTTGTTAAGTTCCAAGCGCTCGACTCTTTCGAGTATCGATGAGCAAATCTGTCACTTTGCAAAGTAGGTAAAGCAGAAAATAACTTCCACTTTCCTGCAATAAAGTGTTCTATGTGGACAAGTGGATGTCAAAAGGTTAAACCTGCTTTAAGCTTATTTGCCCAAGTGAAAACGTCGCGTATACCACATTTTTAAAGTCTTGGACCGGTACAACACGACTAGAGAAGACAAACACTTGTTGGTGTGTTTTCCATTACCGCCTCAACTCAAGCGATTTAGGCTGGTCTCTGATAACACTTAGGCTGGTTGTTTGTTAACAGGTACCTACCTACTTTGTGTTTTCTGCCTCACCACCACAACCATAGAAAAGTGCATTTTGATGCAAGGGCGGAAAATATGCCATTCATTAAATCATGATTGAAATCAAACTTGTTGCACGCTAAACGATTACTAAAAAGCCAGTTTTTGAGTGATTTAATTTTCTCAAACATGCATTGAAACGACAATTCATTACGTTCTTTATAATAGGCTTGGAAGTATCCTGTTTCGGGTGTAGCAACTCGAGACTGCAATGGGAGTTAATACTAATTTCCAGGCCTAGCCTGACAGGCTGGCCATCAGCAACGTAACCTTGGCGTCAAAGATGGCTTGGCTTCATTGTGAAGAGCGGATTTCGTAAAAAATAATGTATGGATGGTATAGGAAGGATGGAACTCTCTTATAGGAAAACGGTCGAAAGTGTCCAGCGGTAAGCACTAAACAATAGTTCCAAATATCTCCGGGTGGCGCTAGGTATAGTTCAGCACTTGAAATGAATTACCGATATTTAATACTTATATGACATTCTAAATAAAATTAATATTCAGAGTGTTTTTCATCTCCGCAAATAATTATTTTGGATTTTATTTTGTTTTATTTCAAAATTAATTCAATCAAATTTAATATCATTGTGGCGCCATCAGTTTATCGCCTTTTGACGGACACTTTTGTAACATAGAGATTTATATCCTTCTTGTACCATCCATAAAATAAATGTTTAAAAACTGCGATATACGTAAGTTGTCTATGACATAGGTACTCGTACCTACTTATTTAAATATTATTCCTTCATTTTATTACTTTCTCTTATCGACCTCATAAAAAACTGACGAGATCATGTAATTTTTAACTTATTTACACAGACGGTACCTATGTCCAGAAAACTGTAAAAAAAGATATGTAATTTATTTAACTTACTTAAATATTGTGTTATTCTAATTAAAACAAAACTGAAATCCATTTAATCTAAGCGTCTAATTCCTTGGAAAACCTGTAATATTTCCTAACTGAGATTTTAAATTATACAAAATGAAAGACTATTTTTGACGGAGAGCTGGCCACGTCAGATTTAAATGACACAACAAAGAGAGCAACGAAACCCCTCTAGTCAGTTTCCTATACTATGTTCATTTCTAGATCTGGACATCTGGCAGCTGTAAAGTGGTGGAGTTAAAAGAGTGCAAACCACTAAAAGAAAACAAATCCTAGAATTCTGGGTTTGATGAAATATTATAAGAAATTACATAAATACTTAGATTATATCATTGCCAATACTTTCTGTTGGAGGAAAGTAGTACCAAACGTCGTATAATTTAATTTATAGTTTGTCGCCTACTATTTTTGTTTCCGTAATAATACGCAATGTTTTTTGTTCTTATGTTAATATATCGCAACCCCAACCTTTATAACTGAGACAACTTTGGCAGTTTTTACCAATTTTAGTATTACTAATTTTCCAATTTTAAAAATATTGCTAGTCTGTCACTCTGACCTCCACCCATGAAAAGCTGCCAGATGCCCGGATCTAGCAATAAGTATAGTTTAGCAATCTAACCAGACGGGTTTTGTGCTCTCATTATTGTGACATACGAGTCATATATGACGTAGTCAGCTTTTAGGACACTGGCGCCGCAAGCGGATGCGGCGACGGTGTGCAAGCGTGACAGCGCTATACACATGCAGAGCGCTATCTCGCTCATGCACCGTCACTGCATGCGGAAACCGCAGCAGTGTGAAAGCCGCCTTAGTCCATTTAAGCGCTACATGGCCTATTGCGTTATTATTACGATAGAATAAAATTAACAGTGAGCTTTGAACGCCAGAAGCAATAAGGCCTTTGGTGTGTGTCAAATAGAGACCCGGAACGGAAGCTGCATCTATCAACAGTCGAACGCGCTAGTGTAATGCATAATCCTGTCACGTATACTCCAATCAACATAGCCGATTAATGCTCTGAGATTCCGTTTTTTTTTAATCATTCCTCTGGTTCCATGTGCTGAATTGAATTATTATAAAGCTGTAAGGCCTTAGTTTTGTGGTTTCAAGATTAGATAAGTTTTTTTAGAAGTTGCTTATTTTGTGTTCCACTTCTGGGTAAAGACTTAATTGAAATGAATTTGAGATAAGTATAAGAATTTATAAGAAATAAACAATGTATCTATTGTAAAATTTAATTGGAAATACACGCGATAAGTGTGTTCATTTTTTTACGGGTATCAGATCGATATTATTGACCGGATATCTACGGCTTTACCGTCTATTCTTCTTATTTAGCATTTATGACACGATAAGTATTTTTTTATTTTACTTACTTGGCTATTTTACTCCCTTTAATTATTTTCTATTTGCTCTATACAAAATAAACGAACCCAGGATATTTTATCCGTGATTGAGAATATCGTGTTAAGTGCCTTAAAGGGCAGTTTCATAAAAAAATGGTATCAGTTAAAACCGCAATAGATAGGCTTTTTTGATCGCCATTGATTGGACTTTGTCAGGTCCGCGTCTCAATCCAATCAAGTCTGCTAGTTAGCGGACAGACAGACTGACAAGTGGTTGTATTAGCATAGTAAGGTGCGTGTAACGCGCCCATTAAGCTCTGATTTAGCTTTCAAGCAGGTTAGAGACAAACTAGGACATGTTAATCTGTCTCAAAACAAACATTTCCAATTAAGTATACAACATGCTTTGAAAAAAAATTCGTGATCAACAAAGACATTAAAGTAAGATACTTATTAAATTAAATAAACACAATAAGATGCCTTCCTTCGATATCTAGAAACTTAATCTCAACCTATATGTACTTATTTTTATATGACAACGGTAGCAAACGGTCCACCTGGTCGTAAGCAGCTTCCGCAGCCTGTGGACACCTGCAACTCAAAATATAAGAGGATCTAAACTTTTCATATACCATATTAAAAAAATATTTATAACGCGTTACTCACGTAATTGAAGTCGATTTTTGCTCGACATGTTTCGATCAATTTATTCAATCAATAAATTGATCGAAACATGTCGAGCAAAAATCGACTTAAATTACTTGAGTAACCCGTTCCCGTTATAAATATTTTTTAATATGATAGAGTTTCACGGAAGTTTTATTTTCATATACTTAACCAATAAAATGTCATTTTCCGCACAAACCACGAAATGTTTTGAGGTACCTAAATAAATAAATACCTTTCTAACACGAATAAAATCAACACAGAGTTTTTCTGTTCATTTATTCGCAGGCCACTCCTCTAGCTTCCAGTCAGGGACCAATCATCCAGAGACCCGCGCCGCCCGCGGGCTACCGGCAGCCTATACCCGGTGCTCGTGAGGATTGCGAGATATTTTAACAGTATATTCCTGATCATAATTGAAGACTAAAATGTCGTATAAACTTTTCTGGAGTTCGCCTAGTTTCAGAGTTAACTACTACCAATTAAATAAAAAAACATTTTTCATTGTGACTCAGTGCAAAACGCTTTTTTGATGGCGATTTCACCCTTTATGGGGTCTAGTCTAGACATTCTTATTGACAGATATCAAAGTGCCAAGGAATACTTTACGTAAACTATTTTTTACGAAAAAAAATGTACTTACTAATTTATTTTAATCGACAGTTTTACCAACAACATTTATGTTTGCATGTTCAAAAGCATTTAAAAAAATTGTTTTGGCGAAATTGACCTAAATTCATATAACATTTATTACTCCTTATGACCTCAGGAATTCGTGGTTAAAATCTCTCGCAATGCTCACGAGCACCGTGTATAGTTACGTTCCACAGCTGAGCAGAGGCCTCCTCTCATTTCTCTCACGCTGAGGAGGACACATATAAATAAATAGATAAAAAATATTTATTTATTATTTTACCTTTATTTATTTGCCATACGATAAATTTAATTGAATAAATATTTTATTTTGATTCAATATAGTTACTCGTACATTTAAAACATAATAACAAACAATTCAACACATATTTATTTATTTTCAGATACCTCAGATCCATACATTGTTAGTTACACTTTTAAACCTACATTACTAAACCAATATTCACTTAAAAACTATAACTTATTATTTATTTATTTTAGGTCGTAACATGCAGGTCGGTGTATCGGCGAAGAATATCCGAATCCCACCTTCCTGCTATCATTCCCAGGATGATATTTAGTGCCCACTCTGACCTCTCTAGCCCTGAAACACAATTCCGACCTACATTTTCAAATCGGCGACGTTTTTGAGTTTTTGTGTCGTATTCCAGGCAGTTAATTTAAAGTAAGTTTGTTTAAGTAAAGTAAGTCTGTTGCGAGTCAGGCTGGAATCAAATATGCATGCAATGCAATCTATCTAAGATGAAGTAAATCACATAGAGATGGAGTGGATATATGAACATCCTCTAATCATAGATATACTAATTTTAGAGTAATAGAGTACCTAGAGTACGTTAGTCTATACGAATTTCGATTATCCATGTAGGTCCATAAGTCGAATTACCATGGTTGGTAAGTCGTATTGACTGTTGATATACTGACTTGCCTTGATTTAGTTGTTGGTACTGGCTTAGTCAGTAGCTAGGTACCTCGTTCGGGAGCCATCCATGCCAGAGGTAGTGGCTTAGAAAATATGTCACTTTCTTTGGGAAATAATAATTGTATAGTCTAGTACCCATATCTTTATTATATCAATTGAATGGATATATCTATCCCACATAGTTGCAGTTGTCCCGTTACGGCAGGCATTATGTTTTTGTGATCCCTGAGACGTGCAACTATGGAAGCCAATAGGTAGAAATTTGATAAACTTAGACCCCAGTACATAGACATAAACAAAAAGGAAGATGAGTGACGTTCATAGTAAACAAAACTTAAATTTGGTCCTGCACCTACACACTTTTAAAATGCTACACACCGCTATAATGTATGTGCATCACGGGCAAAAGAGATAAACCTATATAGTTAACACGGGTATGCAAGGGAGACCTCCATATTTTGCGCATTGCACAAAGTGTGACTGAGAGAGTCTGCCACACGACTAATTCAATATAGGTGCCAAAACCTATATTTGATGGCACAGAATAGAGCGCCTGGTACCATATCTCCCTTTTTGTATAAATCAATGCCCCAGTAGGCTTTTTTATAGGCTTCAGTAAGTATATCTACTTTAAGAAGTGAACCTGATTTAATCTTCATTTGGTATTATGTTCGTAGGGAGCTAGCGAGTATTAGTCGTAGTCGAGTCGTTAACTAAACAGTGCTCAGCTTGAGAACCAACTCAATTTGTATAAGACGTGTTAATGTAGATTTTGTTTTTTTTTGGACAAAAAAAATCGTTTTGTCACGGCCAGAAATAGCTTGCTTCAAGCTCAGCCGGGAGTGGGACTCTAATTAGATTGTTAGACTCTAGATGATTCCGCCTATGCTTTCCTAAGTATGCTAGTACTAGTAGTACTTAGTAGCCCGCGTAAAAAATAATAACTAAATTTAATATATAATAATTTTTTACATTGGACACAGACGCCATATTTATGAGTTGTATTGAATCGTAACTAGGAATGAGTCATCAGATCATCGCGCATTTGCTAAATAAAAAGTAGGTTCAAAATCAGATCAGATCAGATTTACTCACGCAAGCATGCCAAGTAAAGAGCTTAAAAAACAACCAAGATAGCTTACAATCAAGTTCAGACTAAGTTATACGTACTATACTATAATTCGGTTTAAACCAGTCTTGGTCTCTCCGCGATCCGGACCGCACGTCCGCGCCCTGCCCAAATATCATCGGGATATTCGAAACTTATTTCGAGTTTTGCCAAGTTCAAACGCTCAAGTGTTAAACATCCTGTGTTCTGTCTCTATGGTTCGTTTTTTGGCGGGAATTGAAAACCCGTTGTTTGTTTATGGTTTTCGTTGCGGTATGCGAACGAAATGTTTATTGTCTTTGAATTTGCGGTTTTGAAGCAACCGCAGATGAAATTATACTAGATGCAACCTTAATCCATAAAGTAATTATTATTATTGCGATTTAATACAAATTTAATGTGGTTTGCCCACGTAAGGCAGTAAATTGAATACCAAGAGCTAGAATTTTATATGATTCAAGACTAACGATTTACATTTTAACTATTTAAGTACCGTAAGTACGTTACATAAAGAAAGCAACAACTGTATATATGCTAAATAGGTATATTTACATATCTAAAATCTTTTTGTTGTTTAAATAACTGTTTTATTAAATATCAAATGAAAAAGCCTCATTCTGCATCCGCTAGTCGAAGATTTAAAAAAATAAAACGTTAGCGTCTTTGCTTTAGTTTTCTCATAGGAATTAGAATACAACACACACAGATCTGCCCGCATGATCTGTCTGGCAGATGTAGTCGGTGGACAGATCCGTCAATGTATGGCAGGATTGAGCAAGGGTGTGTCTGAGGACAGTTCTAAATAGCGCCATACATTGACGCATCTGCCCGGCGCGCATATCTGCCAGACAGATCCCGCGGACAGATCAGTGCGTGTAGTAGCTATTAGCGTAGGGTGATTGTGCTAGATTTCGTCCAAATTTGTCAGTTTACCGTCCATACTTATTTATATTCAAACCTACTAAAGAATAAACCTTAAAACGTTTTTCCCATATGTTTGCATTTTAATCAAGTTGATGGTAAACTGAACCAGGGGGCCGATTTTTGACTTTCGAGAGCTCGAATTCCAAGAAATGAAGCTCGAAAATAATTGCACACAAAAGTTATACAGGAAAAACTTTTTGAAGTTTATTTATTGAAAGATTTATTTATTTTGAGCTTTTATTTTGGGACATTTTAATATTTTTATACCTAGGCCACAGGCTGACTGAAACGTTATAAAAATGCAAAAGTAATAACGTATTTCGAAATTTGAAAATTGGTTTAGGTCTTTTTCTAATTGTATACCTACAGTGTCAAGTCAATAACAATAAATTTGCCAACTTGCTCTTAAGTGCTAAACCTCTTCACGCCACCTACCTACACATTACTTCCCCAAGCTCTTATTTTACTCAACCTTACAGTTTCAATAACAGCCCTATACAAAAGTAAATAAAGTCTATTTCACTAGTATCTTAATAAGCTGACAGGAGTTAAAGTTTTTAAAGGCGTAGTCTACAAAAGGTGGAGATTACTAATTAAGATAACTATAGTTTATTCAAATTATGGCGTTCGAAAATTGCCGGGAGCATTTAAAGTGGAAACTAATTGGTTCTTCAGGTGAAATTGATTAATAGTAGGTATAACATTCGGCTAAAAACATATTAATATCCTTTTGATGTCAATTTAGCAAGTTCGAATTTCATTTTCACAGCGACGGCGCGTCAAAAATGTTCTTAGGAAAGCCGGAGGTAGCTACTTTGGCTATGAGTCGTAGCAACGGGGTGCTCAACTGATCTCAAATTAGGCAAGCCGATGGAAATCGTGTTCAGAGAATAGTTAGGTATAGTCGACGAAATATAATCCGCAATTATTTCTTGAACTCGATTCGCAAGGATTTTTTGTCACTACAAATATGACATTTTTTTGCAAAAGGTACCGTTCGGCAGAAGGCGCTTAAATTGTAAATGCGTTGTAAAAATCCAATATTATAAAAGCGTAAGCGTCAGCCATCAAATGGTACATTTTGATATAGACTATCACAAATAATTAAAGATTTGTACAAATCTCGTATCGGCACCCTTACCTGTAAATTTATATCATTTAGCACCTATTAAGCGTTCTCTCTAAATCAGAAATGACACAAACCAATACGATTCCAATTTCGTTTCAATCGAATCGAATAATACCCCAGGGCCGTATTCTAATTTCAAAATATAAATATGCGTTATATGCGTATTTTTTTTAAAATTTTGAATGGACGAAACCTGTGTTGCGGATTTAGTAGTAGTAGTAGTAGTAAAACACTTTATTGCACAAAACAAGTACATGAGTAACAAAAATATAGTAAGTGTGTACAAAGGCGAACTTTAAATAGTATGTATTTGTTTTTAATTTTCTATGTCAATAAAATATATTATTTATTTGAAAATACGTTAAAAATATAATCTATCTGAAATATAACTCCAACAGACAAAATTGAATTGAATAATCAACCAATATTGAAGTTGTATTGGAGTTGCACCGGAATAGTTTTCAAGCAAATTCTGATATTTCTGATACAGACATTTATGCGTTGATTGTATTGCGTAGTTAATACATTGGAGTTGTATTGAAGTTGGATCGTGTCTAAGAGTGTTTTAAATTTAGAATACGGCCCCAGATATCGTTCGGAGCCATATCCTGTGGGTCCAGAACCTGACGGTTCCCAAGTCCGTCATGCCCCGTATAATTGGGATCCGACTACAATAGAATAGTCATAATAGCGTAACTAATTTATATATGGGAGCGGACTGGAGATTTTTAGTTGATGCGACACGAACTCGAAACGATTTATTTCGCGTAGACTTATATTTATTTATTCCACTAAGAGACCTTAAAGATTTTTTCATGGTTATATGATTCCAGGGATCGGGAACCGTTCTTTGCTCTATACAAATATAGGTGTGTATTTAAACGTACTTTGGTTAATTATATCTATTTTAATTGGACAATTTAATAATATGAAGTCATTACCTACTTATATAATTGAGTTCTACATAAAAAGCATAAATTAATTCTTTCAAATTGTTTACCCTATATAGTAATAAAAGAAAATTTCTTATTGATTTAAACTTTCACGGTATTTACACATACAAGTACAAACGGCACTTAATCCCGTATATTATAATGTTAAAAGTACCTTCGACGTTTCGAGGACTACATTGTTCCTGTGGTCCTGAAGAAAGGCTTCGGGACCAATTTCTTATTATTTTACGAATAGGCTTCAGAATTACCTACATACCACATGACTCACAATATATCCATATAATAATATTACTTTTTGAATTAAAGCTATTCGACGGAGCAGTATGAAAAGTTTTTATTTATAAATTGCATAATCACGTAACCAAATAAAAAAAGTGTTTATAATTTGGAATGCATTTTAGAAATAAATAAGTAGCACTATGATCATACTTATTTAATTTTGTATCGATTTGAATGAAATAACTGCTCGGTGCGCGGTGTTCGACTTATCGAACGCAGATCGCAACGGTCTCGTGCCGCAATCGTCACGTGTGAACTTGACTTTGATAATAATAGCAACTTATTCTCTATTATTATGATAATAAAAGAATTTTTGAAACTTATTGAGGTCTGATTGTTATATCCCCCGTGTAAAGTTGGCTCAGACTTTAATCCGTATTGTTGTTTCGAATCAAATAAGTTTTTAACTTTTTAAAGAAATGAGTTGCCCTTTCTATTATATTAATTATTTTTGTGAACACCCACGAATTTATTGTTCGTGTGAATAGTTTCAGTGCGTTTTTTGGGTTCTTAACTTATTGTGGTTTAAGAGACAGGTTATTTGAATATATATAAATTAATTTATAGCATATTATATTTTATTACATACAATGAAATATTAGCTATAATTGTGATATAGCTACTATAAATACTTGTGATATAACTTACTTATATTAGTTTTCATCTAAGTTTCTGATTTTGGTTTCGAAGGTTGTACTATCTACATATATTGTATAGGTAGTTGTATTAGGTACCTATACGTTTTTTACACTGAGGTAGAGTCATATTTATATCTAATATGATTAATTGTAGGTATACTATTAAACACTCGCGAAACACATCGAAAAGACAATGTTTAAAACGTGAACTAAAATATTTAATCAAGTAAGACTAATGTGAAAATGTGAAAAGTGCGATATAACCTTGAAGTGCGATGTAGTCGGCCATTTTGTGCAATGTGACGGCCATCTTGTGACTCTTGTGAGCAAGATGGCGGCGGCTGTCAAGATAGCGGCGCTGCTGGCGTTGCTAGCGTTGGCGCAGGCGCGGAGGGAGCCGTGGAGCAATGGAAGCTGGTTGTGAGTGCTTATACTACTACGAGTAGGTACATCAGTGGCGATGCGTCAAAAATATTCGCAAGGAACCCCGAGCTAGCATGATTAATTATTTTCTTAAAAGTACCTATCTCAACTAGCTGAAAATTAGGCAAGCCGGTGGGAATCGAGTTCTATAAACGCTTTGCCACTGAAGTACATACTTATGTTTTTTTTTTAATAAATCAATTCAAAATGTATGTGGAACGCTCTTTTTATGTCGTTACTTAGTTTTAAATCACTCGAATACTCTAGAGCGATAACGAAATTTCTTATTCTGATTTTCACAACTTTGTAGACCTAGACCCTAAATTAGAAATACCTACCCTGAATAAAAGATAGTGCAGGGCCGAATACCGTAACCAACTTTTATTATATTAGGTACCTTCCGTAAAAGTACCAATGCAAAGTCCAATAGTGCAATAAGGTTCATAAGTTCAATGCGTATCTAATCTTCGTTTTGGTTTTGTCTATGTTTTTAAGGTTTTTCATTTATTTATGATTATGAACATGACTTAAAGCCCTGTGACACTTGTCCTAGTTAGCTTTTAAATGAGTTAGTTTCTAAATTTAGTCAAGTGTAACCGCATTTAGCAAGAAAATTTACTATGAAAACTAGTTAGGACACTAAAAAAAGTAAAGTGTAATAGGGCCTTTAGAACGCATCATAAAAAAAATGACGCCTAAACGAAGGTGTACGAGGTTAATTTTATCCCAAAGTTGATAGCTTTTGGACTGTAGTTGGGTTGGGTGGTTTTATCGTACCTACGAAGTTAGGCATGCTACTGGGTCCCCAAAACTGCCAGGATCTATAGTGTCGCAAGAAGAATTTGAATGACGTCATTATTTCTCGGGCAGTTCGGGGTCTTAGAACCATTCTGAACAACATACTGAAATTTGGAGACGGCTTCGGCGTCCGGATTTTAACTATCTATGTTCTAGCTACAATGGTGTGGTCTTAGTGCTTCAGTGTTGCATTTGTCCCATCGGTTACGACAAAGTATTCATGCTTCGAAAGGCTTTCTTATGCCTGCTATTTATTTCTGCAAGTTTCATTTGAAATTTAATATCCAGGCTTGTTATGGGCGGTATTGTGCGCCGTAAAACCACCTGCGTCGTCTAGACTGGTCGGCAAGCGTAGAATAATGATCGATATACTCAGTACGTTGATTTTGCTTACATTTTTTAATAAGGAATTTTTATAAACAGTGTTTCTGTGTAAAAAGTATACTTCTGTTGTGCGTTCAAACTAGTTGTAGTGGGCTCAAATTAGTTTAGTGATGAAATCAAAGCACTTGAGAGCGTGGATGAGGCATGATCTAAAGGAACATACAGTCAGGTTTCATGTTACATTAATGGTTTTCTCCTGTATATCATAATTAGGTGTATACAGGGGTATAAAGTGAGGGGATATTTTAACCAGATTGTAGGGCAACTACTAGATCCCGTGCCGCTACGCGAAAATGGTCTTGGAGATCTTTCCTAACTTTTTAATTTGTTATTATTGCCATTGTTATTTTTTTCGCAAATTGTACAGTCAGTCAGGAATTTGATAGGGCTTTAATAAAAAAGAAACAATACAAACAACATATAATTAATAATAATGTAATATCACATTAATTTTTTTTTAAACAGTGCAATATCCAATTGTTTGCCATTGAAAATTCACAATTGAGTATTATTATATTAAATAGGTGAGGAGTTGAGGACAATGGAAACGGGTAACTTCGTATACAAATTTCCATCCAACGTGACCCGTTTTTTGTCCTTGAGAATATCGTTATTGAATTGTTATATCCATATATATTCGGTAAATAACGATGATAAATTATGTTATAAAAGGGAACCTACATTAAATAATGCCAAAAATATTTATATTATAATAATAATAATAAATAATAAATACTCTTTATTGCACACCTCATACAGTTACAAGCACAAATTTTACGATTAGATAAATTTAGGTAGAGGTAACAACAGGCGGTCTTATCGCTAATGAGCGATTTCTTCCAGACAACATTTATTCTAAAAATATTAACTACTTATCATATTTTCTAAAGGCTTTTCTTTCTCTTTTCTCACTATTTCTGCAAAGGAGTTTTAAATATCGATTCGGTCATTGGGACAAAAATATGTGAACACTAACTTTATTGACATACTCATAAGTGCATTAAAAGCTTGTAGATATTTTTGTCCTTTTGCAAGTAAAGTAAGTATACATACATATACGGCTAGGGTTGCCATACATCAGGATTTGTGACCGTTTGTCCGACTTCTGGCCGGACTTCGTAAGTTAAGTATCCGGATTTTTTGTAATTATTTCATTGAATTTAAAAAAATATAAGTTTTTACATATACATTTTGTTACAAAGTTACGCCAAATACCTATCTGTTACAAAAAATAGACTGTAGTCAGTGATAGATAAGACTGGCCGGTTACAAATTTTCAAGAGCCATATTTTCGGTAAATATTGTTAGAGACTGTACCTCTACTATATTCTAACTCAAAGACTGAATTTAAGGTTTTTTTTACGTATATGAATGCTTTCTCAATTATACATTTCAGTAATACAATAACATTTTCTCAATCGCGTGTTTTAAATTGGAGCGCTCTTATTTTTGACCAACAATTAAATCTATCACAAAACATCATTAAAGTTATAATGACAGAAAATTGTTTTAAAACTAGGTACTTACATAAATGTACAAGAAAAAAATATACTGATATTTTAATTATGCCAGAATGGTTCTTTTAACGGATACACATTTTGAGTTACCGCTCTCACGCTCTGTAATTATAATAAAACGAGAAACGAGAACGGACATTTACAGATAATTTTAGCCGGATAGCTGGCTACGCCAGATATGACATAATAATGAGAGCAACGAAATCCCTGTATTTAGTTTGCTACTATCCTTATTTCTAGATCCGGACATCTGGCAGCTGTTCGTTGGTGGAGGTAAAAGAATGCAAACCACTTGAAGAATACAGATCCTAGAGTCCTGGGTTTGATGCAATATTATGGGTATATAATTATATACGTAATTAATTACATTGTATCATTGCCAGGAGCTACTGTTGGGGGAAAGTAGTGAAAAATGACGTATATAATATAGTTCATAGTTGTCGCCTACTGTCTTTGTTTCTGCAATAATACCTACGCGATGTTTTTTCTTTTCTTTCTGTCATTCTGACCCGCACCAATGAATTGATGGCACCGGGGGTTGATGGATATAGGCCGGTTGCAGTGTTGTCCACGCCCGCTAAAGTTTTTTAGTCAGCGCTACAAAATATTATTTATAACCAGATACAGAGCCAGCTTTCGGACGCGCAACACGGGTTTCGGCCGGGTTGTAGTACAACTACTAACTTGCTCAGCTACGTGTCCCAGGTTATGCCAGTGGTAGACAGTGGGCGGCAGGTTGACGCCGCCTATTTTGATTTTAAAAAAGCGTTCGACGTCGTCAATATCGACATCCTGCTACGAAAATTGGCCGGTGTCGGCTTGACTCCTCACTTATTAAAATTCTTTGCGAGTTACATGATGGACAGGCGGTAGTATGGAGAGTATGCGGGATACAGGTCGGATCCTTATTTTGTGAGGTCTGAAGTAAGCCAAGGAAGTAACCTTGGCCCGTTAGAATTTATTATTATGGTAAATGACTTGCCCCAGATTATCAGACATTCAGGATGTTTACTGTTTGCGGATGATTTAAAGTTATTTTTACCCATAAACAGTGCTGCAGATTGCACCAGACTCCAGAGCGATATTGACAGGGTAGTTTTATGGAGTGAAAGTAACAAGTTATATTTTAACCCATCCAAGTGCGTGACTATTACTTTTTGTCGTGCGCACACCCCTATCTGTCACGACTACTGTATCCACGCCGAAAATTTAAAAAGAGTGACAGAAGTAAAAGATTTAGTTTTAAAATTTACATCTGATTTGAGATTTCGTGATCATGTTAAAAATATTTGTAAAAAAGCTTACACGATGCTTGGTTTTGTACTGCGTCGATCTCATAGCTTTACGAATATTGGAGCAGTTGCGTGCGGCCTTATATAATGCTCTCGTCCGCAGCAGCCTCGAATGTAACGCGGTCATCTGGGCTCCGCATGAGGCGAAGTACCAGTTAATGATCGAACGCATACAGAATAAATTTATTCGTTTTTTGTACTTACGGCAATATGAAGTATATCCTTTTTACCCTCTTATGTATCCCACGTTGTTTGTCCTGGGCATGGTGGGATACAACGAGTTGCAGGTGCGCAGGGAGCTGAGTCTAGCGACATACTTGTTTCGGTTGCTAAGGGGGAAAGCTTACAACAGTGAAGTGTTGAGTTGCGTGAGCCTGTACGTGCCCGAGAGGTACGTGTGGCGGCGGCGGCGGCCGCGACTGCTGGGTGCTGGCCGAGCGGAGCGGGCGCACCAACCTGCTCGGGAAGGCTCCGCTGACGCGCGCGGTGCGGACCCTTAACTTAGTAGCCGAGAACATTGATTTGTTTTGGTTTTCTCTGACTGAATTCACAAAGTCCACATTGTTCATATTATGTTATTTGCGCCATAAATTAGAATAATTTGTTAAGATTCATAGATTAGATTTTGTTTAGATTATTTGTTAGACGAATTTGTTAATAGTTACACTATTGTCTTAGGTTTAGTACCTGTAAAAATAGTTGTAAGTGTGAAAAAAAAATAGCTGCCGGATGGTCGGATCTAGCAATAGGGATAATATAGAAAACTAACTAAACGAGGTTGGTTGCTCTCATTATTGTGTCATATCTGACGTAGCCAGTTCTTAGTCTATTTAGTATGTCATACATAACATTAATTTTCAGCATGTATTAATGGTGCTATTACACTGATGGTATATAATATAACGTTATAAAAGTCAGTGTAACAGGGACGCCGTTACTATAGAATCAGTGTAGTGGAAGTGCATAAAAGAGTAAATGGATGCACACGTGTTGTGTTACAATGACGGCTAGCTCATTGTCAGTAAAAAAAACCGGCCAAGAGCGTGTCGGGCCACGCTCAGTGTAGGGTTCCGTAGTTTTCCGTCCGTCACAGTAAGTGTCCCCACTTTAGAGTTAATAACACCGACATGTAGGATATGATATGAGAGTTCCACGTACAGCGACATATATCGGCAAATTAAGTAAACTATTGCGCGCGAGCTTAAAGTACGGAAGATGATTTTTATGGAATAATTCTTTATTGCGTGAACCGATTTTCACCGTTTTTACTTTATTTGAAAGCACGTCATTTCATTGTAATTTTGTACAAATTACAGTTACAATAAACACCTGCTTATACGGTTAAATTACAAACTTAGTACAGAAATTATTTTGATTTTTTTTTTCAAAAACTATTCATCCTATCAAGTTCAAAATAATTTTCCTAGAAAGTTTTTATGAAGTTCTACTTTTGAGATTTTTTTCATATTTTTAAAACTTATGGTTCAAAAGTTAGAGGGGGGGGGACGCATATTTTTTTACTTCTGGAGCGATTATTTCCGAAAATATTTACATTATCGAAAAATGATTTTAGTAAACCCCTATTCATTTTTAAATACCTATCCAACAATATATCACACGTTAGGGTTGAAATGAAAAAAAAAATCACTCCCCACTTTACGTATAGGGGAGGTACCCTAATAAAAAAAAAATTTCCACTTTTTATTTTACCACTTTGTCGGCGTGATTGATATACATATTAGTACCAAATTTCAGCTTTCTAGTGCTAACGGTCACTGAGATTATCCGCGGACGGACGGACGGACGGACGGACGGGCAGACATGGCGAAACTATAAGGGTTCCTAGTTGACTACGGAACCCTAAAAAGACCAACCCAATTCTGACACTGATAATTTTATGACACAAAGAAATCTTTAACCTTGGTTCCATAATTCTTACAGTACCAACTGTTCTAACACATGATGTTGACATCTCCCCTTGGTTAAACCGCGCGTTTGGCCCCGTACAGCCAAAACTGGTATGATAGCGTAGTTATTCCCTGGCTGATGAAACTCAGGCTTATGGTATCCTGGAAAAATGCATAACAAATATCAGAGACTATATAATAACAGTAACTATATATAACAAATAATATAGGGAAATGACATTGCGCTGCAGCGCTATCTCGTAACGAGTAGTGTACTATTTTTAGGGTTCCGTAGTCAACTAGGAATAGAGAGGAAATATTAGGGTACCTCCCCTATAGGTACGTAATGTGGGGAGTGATTTTTTTTTCATTTCAACCCTAACGTGTGATATATTGTTGGATAGGTATTTAAAAATGAATAGGGGTTTACTAAAATCATTTTTTGATAATGTAAATATTTTCGGAAATAATCGCTCCAGAAGTAAAAAAAAGTGAGTCCCCCCCTCTAACTTTTGAATCTTAAGTTTTAAAAATATGAAAAAAATCTCAAAAGTAGAACTTTATAAAAACTTTCTAGGAAAATTATTTTGAACTTGATAGGTTTAATAGTTTTAGAAAAAAAGTTTGTAATTTAACCGTATAAGCAGGTGTTTATTGTACCTGTAATTTCTACAAAATCACAATGAAATGACGTGGTTTCAAATAAAGTAAAAACGGTGAAATCGGTTCACGCAATAAACTATTATCCCATAAAAATCATCTTCCATACTTTAAGCTCGCGCGCAATAGTTTACTTAATTTGCCGATAGATGTCGCTGTACGTGGAACGCTCATATCATAACCTACATGGCGGTGTTATTTTAACTCTTAAGTGGGGACACTTACTGTGACGGACGGAAAACTACGGAACCCTACACTGAGCGTGGCCCGACATGCTCTTGGCCGGTTTTTGTATCTTTGGGTTGCTCTCGTCTAGATGGCGCTTCAGACTTGGACCTCAAAAAGTTCTAAGACTGTGGCTGTCTATATTATTTATAGTCTCTGCAAAAATAAAAGTTTTCGGCTTAATGCCTGTGTTATTGATTTATTATCTATTCTACTGTATGGGCTATCTAGAACAAATTTTGTAACCATGTTTGGCGCTTGACAGCTCTGTCGCTGAATCAAAAAGAAGCTTAAACTTTTAGTGATTTTTTTGTGATAACTTTTATCGCAAAGAATTTTTTAGAGATAATATGTCATCTCTTGTTACTTAATCACTACGCGCGACATATTTCGGGGAGCGTAAGGCATCCATCTTCAAGCTCTAAGGCGGCTTTCACATTGCTGCGGTTTCCGCTTGCGGCGCCGGTGCGCGAGCGAGATAGCGCTCTGTATGTGTATAGCAGGGATGTTACAGAGCTCCGGTTCCGGTTCCGTTAAGTCGGATCTTCCGATTGGTTTTAAACATCTGCTTCGGTTCCGCGCGGTTCTGTTACTTTCAAAACGGAAGTTATATCGGATGTCATAGCAACGCAGAGGGGGGAAATGAGCGGCGTACATCAAAAACAAACAGGTTTATACCTGTCAATAGACTCAGCGTAGACCTTAGGGGTAGGTCATCTCGTCCACCAATATATCACTCGGGCTCCGATTCTGGTTCTGCTTCCGTTTTCGGTTCCGGTTCCGTTTCTGGTTCCGATAAACTAAATTCAAAACATCTGATTCCGCTTTCGGTTCCGATAAAACCACATCTGTAACATCCCTGGTGTATAGCGCTGTCACGTTTGCTCGAGCCTTTCGAAATCGTGGAGCAAGAGAACGAGGCATGATACAGAATTTAAAGATGAGCCTAATGATGTTGGTCATTAATGTTTTATCACCAATATTGATAAGTAGAAAAAGGCATACAATTTGGTCACCCCAGTCAATGTGACGTCTTGTCGTTTCCCATTCCAAAGTCATAGGGTGACACATGATTTAGTTAAAGATTAATTTTAATTGCAAAATAAGAAAAATATATTTATTCTGTTGAGATACATGATAATCTAAATATATAAAAGAAGAAACTGACTGACTGACTGACTGACTGACTGACTGACTGACATCAACGCACAGCCCAAACCGCTGGTTCTAGAGATTCCAAATTTGGCACGTAGGTTCCTTATAAGATCTAGGGGTGCACTAAGAAATGATTTTTCAAAATTCACCCCCTAAGGGGGTAAAATGAGGGTCCAAAGTTTGTATGGCGAATCAAGATTTGTTAGACTATTTTATTCGAAACTTCACAGAAGTATTCCTAACGATAAATGAGTAAACACGCGTTTCATGTTTTTTGAAAATTCAACCCCTAAAAGGGGAAAATGCGGTCACAAAGTCTGAAAATCAACATGGGTATCGTATCCTTTTTGAGTACTTATAGTACGCGAGCGAAGCCGCGGGAAAAGGCTAGTGTGTTAATATAGTTTCAGACAAAGTGGTTCTGAATCACGACCCAGATCCCAGAAATCGTCCAGGTCTGTGCGCGTATCTCAGACTTACTTGCAGTATCCCTCCATAGTTAATGTAGGCAGAGCCCTGCACACCGTCTATGAACAGGATCACCTGGTACCCAGTTATCACGAACTCTCCTTGTGGTCTTGTTGATACCTATAATTAACCGAATCTATATTATTCAGAGCAATGACGCGTAGTTTTAGTGTCCGCGAGGCAACCGGACGGTTCGCGGTATTTAAGCTCCCTACGTGTTGCGGAACTACCCCGTGCAACTTGAACTGACCCACGTTGGACTTTGTTTTTCACCCTCCCCCCCTCAATTTCCAGTATCTGTGTGTGATGAAGAACAAGCATGAAAATTGCTATTCACACCGGCTGGTCGGTTATCGATACGGACTCGTGTAACTTGTGAAATATTAAAGCGCTATGATTTGAATGGCAATTTTTTGCGGATTTACTGTAATATATGTTAACAATAAAAAAAGTACAGGTCAACGACCTCGTTTTTGCAAAAAAAAAAGAAATGTAAAAAATAGAAGTTTTATGAGACAATTTTTCTTTTTACAATTATTTCTCGACTGATTGTGGTAAATTTTCTGCAACAATGCTGACTGAAATTTATGCCCTAGTTCATAAGCTGCCGAAAGACACCTCTTTAACACATGTGCGACGGATATTTTGACAAATAATGGTTAATTTACCAAGGGCGGTAGAGTGTGGTGCCATAGAATTTTTAAGGGGTTTTGCAGTTTAAAAATGGTTGAGAAAAAAAATGGTATAGGGGTTGATTTGTCAATAAAATTCATCATACTATACGTGGTTAATGGCTCGAACATAGGTGTACAAACACATTGTATATATACTGTAAAATATACTGTGGAAATTCTAAGATACAGTAAAATTTAACTCCTTTGCTTTACCGTGACGATATTGTCGACGTCCACGGTAAATATAAAAACTAGGGATACAGGCACATATCTGTCTGGCAGATATGTCCGGCGGACAGATCCGTCAAAATATGGTATTAGCCTCCTCTACACACCGACGGACCCATCAGCAGATGCATTGGCAGGTGGAAACATAAAGACTGTAACTATTGAGAAATATAAGGACAAATGCAACAAGCCGTCATTCTTGTTTTATTTGCTTTAAAAACATAAATTATTTATTATGTTGTAGATGATATGATGTTAAATCAATTACTAAAATTATTTTTTCGGATCGCTTTTGATTTCATAAACTGAGAGGCCATACACAGGAGCAACGAAAAATACTCTTGGACAAATACACACGAGAAAACGGTATGTCCATGAGAAAGATCGCTAAACTCGTGAGGGTGTACGTGTGTTTCTGCGATTTAAATGGCATTAAAAAGTTTGGGTAAGACTTTTCTTTTAATGACAAGTCGAAAAATTGTCGAAAAACTAGCTCGAATAATCGCAATATCGACTCAAAGATACATCGAAAAATCAAAAACTCACTCAGTGCTTCAATAAGATATGTGGCAAAAAGGGGAGAACTTCTGTAGGAATGGTTCAAAGGGTCAAGAATCGCAACGACTGGGTAGCCCTCGGAAGCAACGGAAGCCAAACCAACTCCAAAATAGGCTGCAAAAGTTAAACACCGTCTTCGAAATTTATATGACACAGTTTTACAAGTTAAAAATGACCAGTGCATAATTCTAAGCGACGAAAACCACTTCCAACTGGATTTTTTTTTCTACCGGGCCTGTAGTACTCTACTATTCGCAAAGGAGAACACCTGAATGAGAACAAAACGTCAATTTTTGCTGAAAAATTTGGATCTAAGACAATGTGTGGTAGGTAATATGCGAATGCAGTATGAAATCTACGGCGTTCGTCAATACTTCCACGATGACTACCAATCTTTACATAAAGAAGTGTGGACAAAATGAATTTTGTCACTGATTAGATGCCACAGGGGCTCTACTTTATTTTGGCCCGATTTGGCTAGTTGCCACTGTGCCCCCTGCATCAGAGAGTGGATGGAAACCCACGACGTGCGTAATGCTGCTAAGAATATGAATCCTCCAAATTACCCTTAGGTACGTCCCATCGAGGACGTGATGGGCAATCATGAAGAGAAAACTTCGGCAAAGCTTCTCGGAAGCGGATCCCGTAAAAAAAAAAAAAAAAACTTGGCTCAAGCGTCAAAACTGGTCACAGTAAACGTTGTGCGAATCTGATGAGAAACGTCCGAACCAAACGACGAAAAGTCGCCCGAAAGCAAAGGTAACAGGTGTCTTAGTCAACACTAAAACGTTTAAAAAGGTCTTCCAACCAAATGCCCAGAATATACTTACGCAAAATAATAAACTTTTAAAAAGTTATTACACATTTCACTTGTCCTTATAATTCTCAATACACCCTTTATACGCGGATACATTTGCGACCTGTGTACACATCTGTGAGCTATTTAGTCTAGGGCTCGCGGTCGTTTCCGGGTTTCGGGTACCCGTTTCCAAGATCCGTTTCTGAGTAACACGAACACGGTTTTCTGGCCCGTTTCCCACGTGTAATAAAGAAATGTGTAATTAAGATCCGTTTCCACGAGTAAACGGGTAGCCGAAGCAACGTTCCTTAAATACACGCGGATCTCGAAACGTCCTTGACGAGTGGCAGAGATACGAGTCGAGACGTTTAAGAGCTACTAATGAATACATGTAGTAGCTTAGGGAATTTTAGTCATGTTGAATCTTATTGCGAGTCCATAGAGTTGAAATTTAGTTAACAGTTAATTTGAACGAACCTTTTTTCCACGCAGGTAGAAGCACGGGTTTGTTTTCAATAGATAAAGGATGAATTGCCTATATTAAAACAACAATTCTGCCGTTTTAGCAATATAAATATTACTTCGTTATACTCAATACTTATTTCATTGAATTAATAGTGTCTCCGTTCTTTAAAATAAAGGTTCAGGTAATTATTATTTTTATACCACGACGGTGGCAAACAAGCATACGGCCCGCCTGATGGTAAGCAGCTACCGTAGCCTATGGATGCCTGCAACTAATGGGGTGTCACATGCACGTTGCCGACCCTTTACAAAAAGGAGGATTTACTGTGTTGACGGCTAAAGGAACAAGATGGTCCCTCGTCGTCAACACACTGGGTCCTCTTTGAGCTCTTTGTATTAGTTGTTTATTGATAAAAAAACACTATATTTGATTAAAATTAGATAGTGGTCTGCGGCGGCGGTTAGGACGGTTTGGTTAGGTATTCAAATCCGGGCAAGAAAAATAATTTGAAACTTACAATGCACAGCAGCTGTAGTATATTATTTTTACATTTAATCCCGATTTATTTACCCTAGTACAACGAAAGGTTCTCTAAATTATCGCTGAAAATTGTGTTGCCGATTATCAGTTCCCAACAAACTTTTCGCGTAATTTAACATCGCGGAATGATCATGTGCCAACTTATCAAAATATTTTGTTTTATTTCTCTCAGTTACCAACTGTACGTTTGGCCTGTTTTTATAAAGTCACTTTTCTAAATGCCGCCTTTCGAGTATAGAATGGTTTAGTTTGCGTAATATTCATTTCGTAAGGATGCCATTTTCACTGTGGGCAAATTATATACAGGTAGTTATTATTATTATTTTAATTCAATAGTTTATTCATTAGACTTATTGCTTAGAATATTTTTTATATTAAAAAGTCGATTCTGGCACTTGCCGGCCGTTACGGCGGCACGCTCGCTTCGCTAGCTCGGCTTCGTGCACTGTTTGCTCACGGTAGATCTAATACGCTCCTCTTCGCTTCGCTCGTCGTCGCACCTAACTGGAGTCCGTCACATATGAGATTTCTGTTGTTAATATACTTACTAACGAAACGTTATTCTTTTAATAGTTGTTTGGCCTAGTGATAGATTTGACAAATGATAAGTATCCCAAAAGTTTTGAGTCATTATAATAATCAGCTTTAAAACAATTCTACCAAATGAAACGTTATCATACAAAATTTTGCTAATAGTTAGTTGATAAAGTGAATCATCAGCGAAATGTTGCTTAGAAAGTGAAATTCGGCCAAAAAAAGTTCAGCGAAAAGGCAGAATACTACAACGAACATGTCCTATTATGAATTGATTACTACCATTTACTAATAAATTGTGTGGAATACAACGAATTGATTTACGGTGTCATTAAAGGTACAACTTACTATTTTAAACTTATGAGCATCAGAAGTAACAGAACGGTCCTTTTTAAATCAACCATTTGTTTCCATTTCGAATCAGTTTATATCTGAAAACAGGTAATTTATTATTTTGGACACTAAATTATGTCACTATATACATTATAAATGATGTACTCATAACATGATTATCCATTATTACTAAATACGCTCAACATTATCTTGATTTGTATTAGTAGTCAATTAATTGGTATTAATGCTACTTACCAGTTAAATTAGTTATTTTTTTTACAATTTTTTTATATTCTTCTGGGTAGCTCGTTGACTCATAACAACAAAAACCAACAAAACAAAATAAAAACTATTAACAAAACAACTAACACTATTTTAAAATGGTAAGATTTACTCGGGAAGACTGTAGTATCCAACTGACCGACTAAGTGGAAAACTGAAGCCATACTAAAACTCAATAGGATATTCTATATCTTAGGCATGGTTTTTTTAAATTATATTTTTAAATTATCATCAATTGAACTGTTAGTTTTATCTGGTCCTTGGTATTCACTACCATGAGATACGCGGCAGCGGCAAAATAACTAACCACCAATTTAAGAGGCCTTATCAAATTACCATGCACAGGTGTTTTTAACAAAGAACCAATATTACTTATGCTACTTTGGTTATCCCGCGATAATATAACTTATTCAATTAAGCTTAGATCCTAAAACAGGTAAACTGCTAGTTGACTTGGGTCACTTTGAGATTAGCGTTCAGGTAATAAAATAAAATGCAGATTTTACGACACCCTTTGGTGCAAACGTGTAGATTTCGCCTTTGTTACTTGTACAAATCGCAGTACAACTATTAATTCTGTGGTGTCAATTATCAAATATAAAGCTAATATTGATATGTTTTTGCCAGAAAAATAATTAAAAAAAACGTTTTCCTATGCAAGCTGTCAAAATGGCATCCATTGCTTGATTTGTGTGCTTATTTATTTATTTCTTAGATGTTTACCAAGCTGACGCTCAATGGACAGCGAACTTGTGATATTTGACATTAAGACACAAAATTGAAATAATACGTCAAAATAAATTTGCACTAGTGCCGCGGATCAGTCGGATATTCTTAATTTTATCATATCGATATTTTTACGAAGACGTGCATGTAATAAGTATTCGAATAAGTAATAGGTATATTGTTAATTTATAACTATCGATTGATTGACATACTTGAATATTAAACGTTAGTATGATCGTATTTTTTCATATTTGGGGTCGTCCAGAAATCATGAGATCATATTTGGCCGATTTTTGTACCCTTACACGCTAAGCAAGTCTAATGTCGTTTCTACTGTATTGCGTTCAAGATGCTATCTCAGAAAAACAGGCATCGTAAAAATCTGCTTATGACTTAATATCACAAAATAGAGCGGATTATTTGATCTGATTAAATTTTTGAGTAAAATTGTTGCTTTTGGCTTTCCCGCTTTGAAAAAAAATTATACGTGATATCTTCTCTGACCCCCTCCCCCCCATCGTGATCATTCGGGATATTTTTCTTACAAGCGATTTCATTTTAACAATATTTTATATAATGGGTATATAAAATATTGTTAAAATGATCTCGCTTCTCAAAGCACTAGACTTTATTCTAAAACACTATATAAATGTTATAAGAAAGTAAAAAGTATATTTTATAATTATCGAAACTATGTGTAGGAAGGTATTCATTTTGTCTAGAATACCGATGAATACCTCAATATATAATCATATCTACTTATATTGTGAAGCTGGCTAAACCTAAATAAGTAATTAAAATATCCTACGATGCTATACAACCTCATCTGTAGTCAACTGTAGAGCATTCAATAGTAACCCTTATTTGTATCGGTTCTAACTGCTTCGGACCTGTTCGAGCCGGTATTAAGTACCCGTGTACCCGTAGGAACGTTTCTCGAAACGTTTCCAGGAAACGTTTCCTGGAGTCGTTTCCGAATCCCGGCGGGTTCGTGTAAACCGGCTCCTTAGCACCGTCGGTCTTAAGTACACGGGTATTCGTCTCCGCGTGTAACACGTGTAGCGGGAGCTCTAATTTAGTCTTGTCAGTCTGTTTACGACCTCTAATAATTTTAAACAAAAAAGAACCGACTTCACTTAGCCTCCACCTTTCCAAAAGCAAATGCTCGAGCTGCTGTAAAAATACTCAAATCACTATAGGTGTGCCTATAATAGTTGAAGAGTTCCCTCGATTTCTCCAGGATCCCATCATCAGATGCTGACCTGGTTATAATGGGACCAACTGTGAACTACTCTTTCAAACAAAAAAAGAATGTTCCAAATCGGTCCAGTTGCTTCGAATAATCGGAGAACATACACAAAAAAATATATAGCAAAAACAAAAATCCCGACGAATTGATAACCTCCTCCTTCGAAATCTTGAAGTCGGTTGAAAACGCAACGTATGCCGCAAAAAATGGATGTGGAGATAGTAGCGGCCGCTTCTAAATATTTATTTATTTAACACCACTTTCCTCAGCAGCCGTTTCGACGAAAACTAAGCACGCATGCACTCTCAATCTCAATCAATTATTTTTGCCGCAATACTGATACATCGGCAGATGTGTAGACTGACACTTTTTGACGCCTTCGTTCACGCTGTCACCCTTTGATCCGAGTCGCAAAAACCGACAACAAGCGGATAAGTGGCAGGCGCATCAGCCAAAGTTAAATATCTATACCACAGATACGCATGTACCCCCTTCTACACATCGGCGGACACATCCGCAGATACAATCTGCTGATGCATCCGTCCATCCGCACTCAGCAGACACATCCGAGTCCAATATCCGCCATATATTAACGGTTCTGCACGCTGGCTGGACACATCCGCCAAACTGATCTGGCGGATCTGTGCGTATCCTAGACTAAAAGCGACCAATGATTTCACTACACGTATACCTACTATTTTAATTTTGACTTACATCGGCGGAAGGATACACCAGTGTGAGGTTTACGTCTTGTCGAGGGAACGACCATCCTTGTTTTCCGAACAGCAGAGTCCGCCGAACTGGAAAGAGGTATTCTAACTTTGAATCCATATCGTGTTTACAGTTTGCCGGTATGAGCAGGGCAGGACAGTCACTGACCAGTCAGCAGGGCAATGAGCACTGAGCAGCTTAATAATGTAGAGTACTAAGCATTCCTTCCTCTTGAATTTAAAGGAAGGAATGCTTAGGACTTCTTGCTCATTCTCTTAACGCTGCCCTATTAGGTTGCTGTCAGAGGCACTTTTTCGGGTGGCTGTCAAAGGAACAGCGTTAAAACAAAAGTAGGCAGAGAGTCAGCAAAAGCAAGAGCCAGCAAGTACTCAACTACACCTTGCCCGCAAGGGCAAGTTTATGTTTGAGCGTTAATCTTCATATTAAGTAAAAAAAAGACATAATAGCATAAAATCAAGGTAACTACTGTATTTAATTTGTTAGCTAACCATCGATAATCAATTCAGTTTTACCGAATTCCTACAAAAAATCTATAGTTAAGTAGATTGTATTTCAAAACAATGACGTTTCCTAATATAACTCTTGACTACTAATTATCAAATTTACTCTAAAAATAATAATTTTAAACAAGCCACGCAATAAGCCAATTAGCAAACAAATGCACTTACCATCGGTGTCATTCTCGAATAGTCTACAATAATATTTCTTAAAGCTCTTATATATCCTGCCATTCACTAGAATTGGTTCGGAATCGAATACCTCTTCAATCGGCTGTATTTCAACACTGTCTAATAATTTATTTATCACTGCACTGGTTTCATTCAAACAACATAATAGTAGAACAATACACCACTTTTCAAGCATAATATGAATCATAAAATGATTACATTAGTGTGTTGCTGAAATCAGTGGAGAGATAGGATTGATTATATTTGGATAGGCCGATGCGATGAGGCTGGTGCGATTACTTAAGTCGATAATAATACCTAATTTTCACATTTCACATATCACATCACGAATATTGATAATTGCACAAAGGAACGTTAATCAATTTAATCATGTTATGCAACTTAGTATACCTGATTTTTTCGATCCTGACATGGGTAAATGTTTGTGTGTATCATTAATGTTTATTTCTGAGTTATGGGTGTTTTCCACCCACACCACAAGTCTTATTGAGTTGAAGGACTATTAACTATATTCATATACGTATTTTATTTATTAATATTTAGGTATTGGTCTCCATGAATAAGTTATAAAAGGTATAAAACCAAACCAAATGATGGTCCATAGATCTTCTCTTTCTAGCGAGGTATTCCATCCTCGCTATTCAAATATTAGGATTACTTCCATGAATAAAATTTTCTCTTGTATTGACAGTACAAAAATATTTTTTATTATTTTTTCGCAATCGAAGTGAAAACTACAGTGTATGGCTCTGGTCTAAAAGCCATATTACCCCTCAAACAATTTTCCACCATCTCGTGGTAATATGGCTTTCTTTAGACCCTTGTCAAACAATTTACTATTAATGATAAACTTGTAATTGTGTTTGTGGTGTTAAACACACATGAAGTTATTATTCTGGTGGGGCCCGGGAATCCCCCCCTTCATCGCGCCGGGCAAGCCATACAGCCAGAACTCGTAGGACAACTGCGTGATCCCACTCATAGTGAAGTTTAGGGTTATGTGGTCCTGTAAAAAAACATACTTTAGATTCGATATTAGGTAATACCCCAGTGAACCCGGGTATGTCCTTAACCCTTTGAACGTCATACGTGATAGACGAAACGTCACTCATACGCCAAGATCACTGGCGCAAGCGAGCTAATATAAACCTTACATGAAAGTATGAAGGTTACTTTGACAGCGTACGCCATAACCCCCATACAGTAGCTCTTGGCGCTGTGGGCATGAGAACTCATAACACCTTTAGGGGCTATTCTTGGCGTTCAAAAGGTTAAGCGAGGTTCAGCTCAGCGAATGTCATCTCGCTCAATTCTGGAGCAGAGTCCGACTGGAGAAGTATTTCCACCTTACAGAAAACCACAGCCAAATAGCAGTCCTGCTGCTGCTGTTCCTGCTGGTGAGTAAGGTTGCCAGAGAGGTTAAAGAGGATGCAGTGTGTTGACGACGGGGGACTCTCTTGTTCCTCTAGTCGTCAACACAGTAAATTCTCTTTGTATTAAAGTCACCTCTGGAGTTGCTGGCGTCCATAGCCTATGGTAGATTCTTACCATCAGGCTGGTTGTATGCTTGTTTGCCACCATAATGGTATACAAAAAAGGGTAGGCAATACGTAATATCATATGTAAATGTCATGAACCATGCACGTAGGTATTTTATTCACGTATGGTCAGCTTTAACCCTCACTGCACCTGCAATAACCCTCCCGACGTTATCACTCCGGTGCTTTCCGACCCGTCAGTGAACAAGAGGACTTCGTAGCCGGATATCCGGTAGTGATCGAAGTTGAAGAGTGTTTCTGTCTGAAAAAATATACTTATTATTATTACAATAGAAGAATATTGAAGAAAAAAACCGTCATTAGCATGTCGAACCATGCTCAATGTAAAGTTTCGTAGTTACCGACCCATCACAATACTCCCACTCAAAAGGTCGTTTTTAGGGTTCCGTTCCGTAGTCAACTAGGAACCCTTATAGTATGCCCGTCTGTCAGTCCGCGGCTTTAATTAGCGCTAGAAAACTGAAATTTGGTATGACTACGGGTATTAGTCACGGCGACAAAACGGTAAATTGAAAAAAATATATTTAAGTATAAAAATAATATAGAGGGGGTGAATTTTTTTGGAAACTTTGGCTAATATTTCCGAAAAAAAGAGTATCAAAAATATTTTTAGAAGACTCATCTACACAATCAAAATCCCTCCTAATTATTATAATGAGTAGATCCCAAAAATATTTTGCTCCAGAATTTTTTCTTCACATTTTTTCACTCATACCAACTATCAGCTTTCTAGTGCTAACAACAACCACTGAGATAAGCCGCGAACAAACCGACAAACGTTCAGACGAACAGACGGACAATACGGACATGGCGAAACTACATGGGTTCTTAGTTGACTACGGAACCCTAACATCGGGGTAAAACATATTTATTACTAGCTTTTTCCCGCGGCTTCGCCCGCGTACTAAAAGTACTAAAAAAGGAGGTTCTCAGTTAGACTCGTATGTTTGTATGTAGGAATGTATGTTTGTCCGCGATCATCTTGCGTTTCGCTGAACTGATTTAGAAGCGGTTTTCGGAAAAGTATTCGTTACATTCTGGAGGTTTCGGTATACCAAGTTTTGAAGACGGCGGTTCCCTCATTTTTTATTTTAAAGAATTTATTGCAATAATTGCTTAATTGTTACGCCATCAACGACTTACTACTGAGAGATTATGATTAATACAGATTTCTACTCTTGAATAGAAGCTTTTCCCCGCGACTTCATTTGCGTGGAATTAGTAATCCACCCTCCTTTTTACCCGCTTAAGGAATGACTTCTGGGATAACAACTATTATATATCCTTCCCCAGAACGCAAAATATCTCCATACCAAATCATCTAAATGCGTTCAACGGTTATTAATTTCCCATACAAACTTTCAACCCCCGTTTCACCCCCTAGAGGGTTGATTTTCGAGATAAAAACTATCCTATATTGTTTACCGCGACTCAATCTATATAATATGTACCAAGTTTCATTTCAATCGTCTGTTCAGCGGTTAATAATTCGCCATACAAACTACCAACATGTTTTCTACCCCTCTAAGATTGATTTTCGGCTTAAAAAATATTCTATATTGTTTCCTGTGACTCAAACTATATCCACAACAAAATTATCTAAATCGGTTCGCGGTAAAAAAAAATCTCCATACAAACCTCCAACCCCCATTTCACCCCCTTAAAGATTGATTTTCGAGATAAAAACTGTCCCATGTCGTTTCCCGGTACACAAACTATCTCTATACCAAGTCTCATCTAAATTGGTTCAACGTTTAAAAATTCAACATACAAACTATCAACCCCCATTTCACCCCCTTAAGTGTTGATTTCGTAATCAGCGACCCGATAAACCAGAGAAACAATACCCATGTTGATATTTAAATTTTGTCACCACATTTCCCCCTTATGGGTTGAATTCTCAAAAAAGCTGAAACACTTGTTTTCTCATTTATCGTTAGGAATACTCCTGTAAAGTTTCGAATAAAATAGTTGAACTAATCTCGTTTCCCATACAAACTTTGAACCCCATTTCCCCCCTTAGGAGGTAAATTTTAAAAAATTATTTCTAAGTGCATCCCTATGCCTTATAAGGAGCCTACGTACCACATTTGGAATCTCTAGAACCAGCGGTTTGAGCTGTGCGTTGATATGTCAGTTAGTTTCTTCTTTTATATATTTAGAAGAAGATTGCAATTTGGCACAAATACTTTCAAGAATTTTCATGTCCACAATATTAAATTTCAAAATCGATGCCATTTTCTTAATTAACGTCCCAAAAAATCACAAAAACGACACCCATACGGATATTTAGACATTTCAACCCCATTGTACCCTAACAGGGGAGACGGTATTTCACGTCCGCCACGTCGGATTTTAAAATCGTTGTTGTTTTCGTAATCAACGACCCGATAAACCATAGAAACAATACCCATGTTGATTTTCAGACTTTTTGACCACATTTCCCCCTTTTAGGGGTTGAATTCTCAAAAAACCTGCAACACGTATTTACTCATTTATTGTTAGGAATACTTCTGTGAAGTTTCGAATAACTAACGAAAAACGACTAACTAATCTTGTTTCCCCATACAAACTTTGGACCCCCATTTCACCCCCTTAGGGGATGAATTTTGAAAAATCCTTTCTTAGCGCACCCCTAGACCTTATAAGGAACCTACGTGCCAAATTTGGAATCTCTAGAACCAGCGGTTTGGACTGTGCGTTGATAGATCACTATGTCAGTCAGTCAGTCAGTCAGTCAGTCACCTTTGAGTTATATATATATATATATATATATAGATTTCCGATTTTAATTATATATAATTTGTATATCAATCAAATGTAAGGGGCTGACAACAGCTAAATTCCCTCCCTATCTTATTCAGCGCGAGTGAAAGAGAAACACTGTGTTACGATTAGTATGGGAGCTCATTGCAAATTTTACAAAATAATGAATTGAAAAAAAAAACGACGCATTAATTAAGAAATATAAGGCAACGAAGTTTTAGCATTAGTGTGGTGGAATTCTGTCCTTAGTTACAGACGTATAAGTCAAGAAACTAAAGACATACAACTGTTTAAAGATAATTTTAAGTTGTAACTTTGGAATTATTTTCTATCGAGCCGATTTCGTCCAATCGTGTATCGGACGCAACGATGTTCTTCCAAATATAACGAATATTAACATACATTTTTTTTACTTTCTCAAAACAAGTAGTTATAGCTGAAACACTGTTTGAGTAAAGTCAATTTGAAGGTCATCGGGTGTTGTCAGCCTCTTAAAAGGAAAACGATTTATCGTGATGTCGCAGTTCAGTTCACATGCTATATTCATAGTGACAATCCTTTTCAACCGACTTTAAGATTTCGAAGAAGGTTCTCAATTCGTCGGGAACTTTGTTTTGACGTGTCATAACATTATAACGTATTCAGGTAGTTGAATTGACTTAAAGTCCACTTCTGAAATAACTATTCTATTGAAATAACTCTTCTAGTACCTACTTAATAAATAAAATAATTCAACTGGTAATCTTGAAATATTTATTAAACATGATCTCAATGAAACTTGTACCTATAAATTTTAAAAATGTATAGTAATATTAATATTAGTCAGCATATGTGACAGTTTATATGAAAGGTACCATTTGGCTTAAGGTCGTACGTTGTACAGATTCAATATTGTATTCAAGCAATAAAACAGTAAGCGCCAGCAACCGCCAAATGGGTTCAACATTTGTTGTAGGATACTTACATCCGTGGTAGGGTACGATAATGTTAAATTTACGTCCTGTTGGGGGAACGTCCATCCCTTGGTCCCATATAAAATGGTAACTGACCCTGAAGATATATAAAAAAGATATAAAATTACGACTTATTTTTGTATTTACTTTGAAAATCAAATGGGTATTTTTTTAACGTAACTGTAATAAATGAAATAGTGTCAATCAATAGTGTGTTATTGTTGGTATTATTACCATAAATAAAACGTCTAAATTAAAAAGGTTAGAATTCGAAATGAATGATTAACTCTAAGAAAAATAAATAGCAAATTATATCACAGTTGTTATGTTGCCGAAGAATAGTTATCAGTATTCAATAACAGTGTAGATCCGCTTATTGCAACGTAGTGCGGTATTTTACAAATAAAAAAACACATTTAAAATGTGAATTATACTAACCTTCATTAAAAAGGGGTATTGAGCAGTAGTATTTTACGACGGTTTTAAAAAGAACCCCACTCAATGATGCCTGGTTTCCACCGCTTTGAATAAATCGTGGCTTAATTTTGAACACATTATTACTTTTTAAATCAGCTGCAACATCTAAAGGCACACCACTAACGTTGACCACAAATAAAATTAAATTTAAAAAACCCGCGTTTTTCATACTATTTTCGAACAGTTTTAAAGTTCATTTATTTACAAATTTGAGGTTATTTGGAACAGAGACATGAAGGCTGATTAAAATGATTACTGATAACGTCGATGTCCTCGTATTTCGATAATTAATTATTGATTAAGATTGAATTACATGTGAACCAATCTCCTATTATCTGGATTATCAGAAATAACACGTAAATGTTTTTAATTTTGGTAATGACGATTATTTTGGTTCGTTAATGAAGTTAATTTAGATATTCATGATGTATGTATGTATTCGATTGAATGTACATCGTCAGAATGCTCTTTCAGTGATTTGCAGCAGTTGGGCACTAATGCTAATAAAAAACAAGTGACTAAAAGAATTTAGGTAAGTCTCGTAAAAATTCGAATATCGAACTAAACGTGTGTGACCCTTTTAAAATATACCTAATTAATTACCTAATATATTTATAGTATAATACGGGTGTTTCCTGTAATAGGGGCAATAAATTAAACTGTAGATTCTACTCCTCAAACTGGACAATATTAGTTCAGCGACTTTTAAATATAACTTATAATTTGATTTTTATTTCACTTTAAAGTTTATTCGAACACGCAATGTATTGCAAAATTGATTATTTATGTTGGGTGACAAGAGTGACAAACAATGTCAATTAGACGGATTTTAACGTACACTGAAAATACTATTTAGTATGTATGAAATGAAAAAGAGACAATATAAAAATTTCATTTTTTTATTATTGTAGAACAAAGGTTTCATTGTTTGAGAAGTAGAATCTACGTTTTAATTTATTGCTCTTATTACAGGAAACACCCTGTATATTATAAATTTGGTAATATAATATAATAGGTATAATAATATGTATGTTTTAATCTCCAAGGAGTTTTAAATGTTTTCCTTTATTATATTATTTTTATACCTTTTTTAATATTTAGTAGGTACCTATATATTAGGTATGTCTACTAATGAACGAAGTACACCACAAAGCATTACAGACTAGGATCGCATAGACATTGAGCAGTTAATTACTCATCTTATCTTAGACCCATTCATTATCAGAATACCATTGATCGTATTTTTTATCAAAATATCCAACGATTATTCTTGGACAATGTAATTAAAACTCTTTTCTATGGGAATAAGGATCAAAGTTAAAAGTTTGCAGATAATAGTCGAGGTACTGGAACCGGTTGGGATCGGAACCCGACACTCTTTTGACGTAAAATCCCTCATTAGGACTACTTAAATACTATTACAGTCCATTATAGCTGACTCGAAGACGTGACGGTTGTATATATGTATGTGAAGAGTTGTTGAAACATTTCTCGAAAATATTTTAAAAATACCTACTGTAAGTATAAAGTTTGCATTTGCACCGAAATCGCAGTCCCTGTAGATTATGTTAGCAATTTAAGGGAGCGCTATGTACATGTAATAAAAATAGTGGTTATCCGTTTAAGGGAATAATTGGCATCATATTGCGAGTAAGAAAAAGCAGGAGAAAAATTTTTTGGACGCAAAAAAATATATAGTATGGGACACGTCATCCCAGCCGGCCGACCCTCCATACAAAACCAATTATTTTTTCGTCTGAAAAATTGTTTTTATTAGAATACGATACTAATTATTCCCTTAAACGGATCACCAGCATTTTTGTTACATGTTGTATACAAGATGTAATCGTGAAGTGGAGCCAGGGGATTATTCCGTAAATATAACAGATATCAGTAAACTTTAAACGTTAGCTAATGAGTAAAATCACATTAATAGAATCATAAAGTTAAATGCTCCCATAAATTTAGTACGACGTTCTTTGAGGCTGTAATTTCCCTACCGTAGGTTTAAGATTTATCATTTACGCGAATAAACTGTAATAAAATAATATATCTAACATTTATTTCTAAGGAAGTAGGGTGCGTTGGGGTAATTTCGTAATCCCGAAAATCAATCAAATATCGCTCGTATCCCATTGATGACCCTACATGATTTTTGTACAGCAGTTGCTTGAAGTGACGCCCTTGTTGTGCGATAAATGTATCGGAGGTGTTGAAGTAAATTTTTGGGATATTTCTTGTTTTATAAAAAAAAAGTTATTGATGTGATTTTACTCACTGGGTAACGTACTTTTGATATCAGTTTTAAGTTTTCTTATATCTGTTATATTCACGGAATAATCGCCTGGCTATACTTAACGATTACAACCTGTATACTTAACTTGATACTTTAAAATATATAGGCCGCGTACCTGATGCGTGAGGAAGAGCTAATGGAATAATAAAAATTGATTAAGCAGAACGCTATCTTGAACCTTCGTAGGACTAGGTATATTTTCATACCATTATATAATATATATAGATATAACTAACGACGTAACTATTATAGCTGTCCTATACCAACACTGAACCAAGTACCGGCAAGCTTTTGTTGAATTGAAATGTAACACTATGTATTCTTCAACTTTCATTGTGTCTTAAAAACAAGCTTAACTTAAAGAAAATTCCTTTTTTAAATGAAAATAACACTATCTCTACCAATGGTCTAAGAGCTGGCCACGTCAGATATGACACAATAATGAGAGCAATGAAACCTGATTAGTTAGATTGCTTTACCATCCTTATTGCTATATCCGGGCATCTGGCAGCTTTTAATGGGTGGAAGTCAGAGTGACAGGCCAACAAAGTTTTTATGTTGGAAAAAAGTAATACCAAAATAGGTAAAAACTGCCAAAGTTGTGTTATTTATAGAGGACAGGGTCTGTATTTTAACATAAGATTAAAAACCGTTGTCTATTATTGTGGATATAAAAACAGTAGGCGACTAACTAAAAATTGCATTATACATCATTTGGCACTGCTTTCCCCCAACAGAAACTTCTGGATATGATATAATCTAATTAGTTACATCATTTACCATAATATTGCATCAAACCCAGGACTCTAGGATTTGTTTTCTTCAAGTTATTTGCATTCTTTGACCTCCACCACTTTACAGCTGCCAGATGTCCGGATATAGAAATAAGCATAGTATAGCAAACTAACTAGAGGGGTTTCGTTGCTCTCATTATTGTGTCATACCTGACGTGGCCAGCTCTCCGTCTACAACAGTATGGTTCAATATTTCAACCGGGAGACGTAATACCAGCTCTATACCAATAAGTATATCCCGTATTTCGAGCTCCTTCGATCTCACAAATCAAGTCGAAGTATCTACTATTTATTTGACGATATTAGAAATACCTCCTGTCTTTTATTACCTCCTGGTCCAAATACAGGTAATTTATTGTTAAATGCTTAAGAAAAACGTTATTTATTAATAAAGGCGTATTTTCGGTAGATTTCTAAATAATTTCTTATTAACTTACCTATCTTATATCTAGATAAAGCTTTTATCTACACTCATACTGTAAGTACTCTAAAATGCGTTCAAAAACCGTAGACAATGACAAGCATTACAACAAACGATTTAACTATGATAAGTTTCTTATCTGCGGCAGTAACGTAATTTTAACTTTGCATGCTCAAATATTGTTAAGCAATGAGTTTCAAATTTGGAACATCGAATTTGATAACATAATGTTACCGCCATGGCCAACTCGATTGGTCCCGCGCGAGCGCCGGCACAATCGAGTTGGCCATGCCGGTACAATGGCCGTCATTCTATGGTTTCCGAACACTTAATTTAATATATATAATATGAGTGTAGATAAAGCAGTGTATGCAACTGTACGTAATTAGGCCTTAAAACACTCGTGTGATCTTATTATGAAATTCGCCTGCGGCTCATTTCATAAAACCACACTCATGTTTTAAGGACCCTTATTACGTAACAGTTACATAAACTACTATTATTTAGCAAGACGTTATTTAGTAAGAAATTGCTATTCATTTGTTATAGGCGAGGCGCTATACAATACAAAATTAAGTATCAAGCTATCAAGCAATTATAAAAAACCGGCCAAGTGCTCGCGCACGAAGGGTTCCGTCCCATTATCTATAAAAACGGCAAAAAAATCATGTCTGTTGTATTGGAGCCCCCTTAAATATTTATTTTATTTTGTTCTTTAGTATTTTTTGTTATAATTATAATTATATAATTTATCTGTCTGGCAGGTATGTGCTCGGTGGGCAGTTCCATCAGTGTATGACGGGAATTGGCACCATGTGTCTGCGGACACCTGAATAGCGCCATACATTGACGGGTTTGTCCGCCGGGCCTACCCGAGCCTTTGAAGAGGGTTGATTCTTCCACTGAAACACATATTTATTTAGGCTATTCACAACAAATTCCGACACTATGACCGACACCAGTTTAACTTGCGATTAGGTACCTACGTTTGATTGTTGTCTCATATCATTTTAGCCAAGAAAGAATCGTACATCGACAACCGACGTAATTCTAAACTTAACTAACGTATACAAGGTGTAACAAAAATGCTGGTTATCCGTTTAATGGTTTAGATAATAAGTTGATAATATTGGTATAGTTAGTACTATAGTACCTACAGCCGAGTACGCTGACTGTGCTTTCCTTGCAAAAGCCATCTATTGGTCAACGACATGATTGTAACAAACCCAGCAAACACAAGATTCAATTGTTTTATCACAGAGTTCTTATGGTTATCTTCGGTCTCCATCATCAGACCAGTTCGATGGTATCAGAATATTGTATTGTCGCTGAAAATCAGCGTCGCAGAGTGTACCATGTGGTGCATTCTGTGACATCAAGCTGAGTGAGGTCCATTTAGCGCAAACGACAGCTTTAGATAGTAATTAGTGTAATTACCATTAGTTAGTTTTAAGTTTTTCTGTCCTTGTTTTGTGCTAATAAAATGTTTTCTTTCTTTCTTTCGTTCAAGTTACGCAGGTATGTTAAATTTCAGCTCAATCAATCAGACATCAGTAAAGTACTGGTTAAAATTTGCTTTGCAGGATTTTACCTAGACAACTAACTGACAAACAAATAGTCTTGTAAAATAAAAGAGTCACGAACACTGCGAAAATCTACGCAAGCAGTAAAGTCGTATAACACGGGGTCATGTTATAGTGGCTATTTCACAGATACGATTGAATGTTTTGTGAATAAGGTATGCAGATCAGACAGCTTCAAATATTGGTTATGGATACTCAGAAGCCCATCACGGTAATTACCAGCGGGCTCTAATCGATTTTAGGTCTTAACTGCTTGTGTTAGGAGTGGTTTTTGGTTACGGCAATCCACTTTGATAACTTTAGTGACCTTTGATTGTAAGGTCTACCGTATGAGATTGTGTACTTGAGGACCGTTGGGTTACATGCGTATATTTTAGGGCAACATTATAGGCATATTAGGCATGATACGTTACCAACACAGTAAGATTAAAGATACAGTAAGATGGAATACGCAAACACATAAAATTTAGGTCTTTTTGTGCAAGTTTTTTTAAGAAATCTGACTGTATAATTTTCGAAAAAGATAATAATGGTACTAATAAACCCGCGGGGCAGCTTATGGCGAGCTGACTTTGAGTGAGTATTTTCCATATCTCGTGACCATGGGAGCCGAAGCCAACAGCGCTTAAGCCCTTTAAAATGATATAATATAAAAGTGAGAGATACATATGGCAGATACCATCTCCGAACGCGCAACATGATACATCCAGAGATGGTCCCTGCCAAGTGCAAAGACTATTGCAGTGCAGCATTTTTGTCCTGCGATGGGAACTAAGGTCATAAGGCTATTGATATGAATGTTAAATGAACTGGATATCGGACTATATGAGGAGACTAATAGCGGACATCTGCCGTGATAATCAGTCTCAAAATTGTAAAAGACAGGTGGTGACTCGCCAACTCATTGAGTGGGCCCTGCAATGGCCGCATGCACAGTGCGACAACAGAGCAACACTTGAATGTGGCTGTGCGGTTGCCGAGAGGTGAGTCTGCGGTAGCCAGATCCCGGTAATGGCGGTAATCCGTTCAGCATGCCGACGGCGTCATGACATTTTACACTTCCAACCTGGAGCATAGTAGGCCCCGCTCTTGCGACTCCACTCTGGCTGGTCAGTTAAAGCGAGCACAGAGGCGAGGGCTAGGTGGAAAGAGTCCTCTGGAATAGGGGTCCGCAGTGTCGCCACTCACCGTCAGCTCGCCACAAGCTGGCCCGCGGGTTTCATAAATATTATTGTTGTACCTATATACGGTCTTAAACAAGCACGCCACACCTAATATAAATACATGTTATGGTGATTGATTACATTCGTACTAATTTGTCACGCGGCCAGCCCACAATTGCCAATAAACATTTAAGGAATGTCTGAATAAAGACTTATTAACTGCACAATTGCACTTGTCGTTGTCTCGATAAAAGTTAATTAAAGAGGACCGAATCCAACAAACCTAGATATACATAGGAGGTTGCACGGTGCATGACCTTACAAGCACAACACTCACTGTCATTTCTCCGGGAGATTAACAGGAAGGTACAACGGTGTGTGTGTGTGTGTGTGTGTGTGTGTGTGTGTGTGTGTGTGTGTGTGTGTGTGTGTGTGTGTGTGTGTGTGTGTGCGCGCGCGCGTGTGTGTGTGTGTGTGTGTGTATGTGTGTGTGTGTGTAGAGGTGGCATTAATACTTTTATTATATTGTACCAGGCCTTATCATTTATACATCCTACTAAATGTCAAAACAAAATCGCGACACATCATACAACCTTCATAAAGCAGGAAAATAACAGCATTAATCCATTACCACATATAAACTCGCCTTAAGGTCCGAACTAGATTTCAAAACATTTGACCTCAACTCACGCGGCAGTGTCAGTCGTCCACTTCTCTCATTACAACACGGTCAACATAACCTCAAAATGTTCGTCAAGTGCCTTATACTTTTTGCTGTGCTCGTCGCTGTGCAGTCAAAGACTGTCATCGTCGGTCAAATATACGAACAAGGAGGAGTGAGGAAAATTTACGACAAGACAGCTGAGGCGAGTGCCATACCCCTTTTCAAAAGAGAAGAAGAAATCAAATTTGAATACCCTACACAAGACATGAAGATCAAAGGGATTGCACTTAAGGATTTGGAAAATGGACTAGCACAGCCCTCTATTACTAGTGGCGGCCTTGGATTTAACTTTGTGACAATCAAACTAAAGAGCGAACGAGGATCCGGATATAAATTCTTGATTGAGATTTTCGGCTGATATTGTTTTGTTTAACGAGCCGTGGAAGTGTGTTTGTAAATCTCATGTGTGTCAAATTGAATTAAATTTATAAAGTGTAAAATGAGAAAATAAACAAGAAAAATACATTAACAACCGTCGCCATCCACCCTACAATTTTAAATCTCCCTGATTCAGTTTGTTTTTGTTAAACATTAAAGGATTTACTAAGTTCACATTTTTTTAAAAGTGTTTTATTGTTTTCTGATGTTAAAAGGAGTAAGTAGTAAGTTAAGTGGTTTGGAAAAATTCATCACTGATACATGGAAACCGAATCTGCCAAATTAGTTACTGGCTACCTAACAAAATAACGTCATCCTGGGACTTCCCTGCGGAGTGCGGCATCTTCATGAATGCTTATCCAATCGCCGTGTTATTTTCAACGTAATATATCATATAGGTACCTAACATATATGACATACTTATGCATATAATCTTAGGTTTTAAGTACACGTGTATTATCTATTTGTATTTGCCTAGATATGTAGAAACATTAGAAACCGTAAGACATGCCAACTTGATTTATAGAACACTTAAAACGATGTCACAGCAGATAGTGATTTATATTGTTATTTGTTTCTTGGTATTTTGATCTATAGTATAGATATATTTTAATATAGTAAATATAAACCGGACGTTAAATATGGTACGTACCAATATAGTTGAGTCTACAAGTAGATAAATAGGTATGCTATGGATTTAAACAATGGTAGTTTTGGCACTTATTTTGCCATATAAATCATTCAGTTGATTCGTTAACATAATTTTGATTCTCAGTCGTTACAATAAAGATGCTTTTAGAATAAAATGCTTTTCGACTTGCATCTTCTTGTAAGTAGTTCTTATTTTCATAGTACATATTGTTATTGTAATGAACAGCTACTCAAAACAATTGAAAGGAAATCTCTAATCATCTGATTAAGAAGTAGGTACTGAAAAATATCGACTCAGATATATACTACCTACCTAAAGAAACTATATAACTATACTTAAATAGGTCATATTTTTTTCTGGTCCAGATTTTAAAAGCCTGCAATCAGTGGCAGAGGTACCTGACTCCTGATTAGGGCTGCCATCTCTAAACTCGCCGACCCCGGACAAAGACTTTAAAAAACCCGGACATTTGGCGTTAATCGCACTTTTTTCCCGGACGTGTCCGAAAATAATATTATTAAAAAACAATTGCTTTGGTGTTTCCTCCCATAAAAAGTGTCCTTTTTAAAAACCCCCCGGACGGCCCCCGGACGGCCTCCAAACTAGGACCAATCCGGGGAAACCCGGACGGATGGCAGATTGGCAGCCCTACTCCTGATGCATACGATACAAACTACCTACTGTAGAGATGGAGTAGGATTTATCTGCCTGTTTTTGTACTCATTGAGGTATTGGTTGTGAGATTGACAAGGTTAATATGTAATCAATACTTACAATATTTTAATGTGAGAATGCCTTTGATCAAAGGCAAAATTTTACCTTAATCAAAGGAGAATGCACATGTTTTTCAAAAAATTACCGACAACACGTGATGTGCAATTTTGGTTACCTACAATCTGCGACGCGGGTTACAGGGCTCGAAACCGGTTTTCGCAAAAAAACCCAATATTGTTGTATTTATGTAGAACTCAGTATTGTAGTTAGGAAATGACTTCGTATTATAAGATTGTTCGATTAAAAATGAAATAGTAAACGAAAGACCAAAAAAATCGAAAAATTACCGGTATTTTAGTATGGAACAAATACCGGTTTCCAAGCCCTGGACTTACCACCCTGTTGCCGTAATTCTTTTTCATAAATCATAAACGATACGAGTAGTAATACCTCCAATACGTTAGAAATAAAATAGATAGGTAGGTATGTAGATTGTCTCTGCATCGGCATTTGTTTGTGTGAACTGCGAATGACGCTCGAGGTTATATTCATATAAATAAATACCTACATAATGCGTTGTTATTATCCTGTTAGCCCTGGCAGCCCTGCACGTTTAGCACAAGAGTGAACCGACGGTATTCACTGTCACTTTCTGATGAATACAGTTGGACAGTGACAGATGTGTATTTCGACCGCGAGATACTGTCGGTTCACTATTGTGCTTACCGTGCAGTTCAGTCACGCGAGAAGATAAGGACATTAGTTTCTTTCTCGTTAAAACAGTAGGACCTCGCTAATCCGGACGGGCAAAAAAACGGCTTTGGAGAATTTCAGATTTTTCCGGATCGTAGTATAAAAAATGTACTTATAGGGTTTTCACGACAGATCTGAAATGTGATGATGATGATGATCCTTCCGGCCGATTTCGACCATGGCGACTACTTCAACTCCTAGTTATTTGTTCGGCGCTCGTGCGCCCGAATATGGCTGACGTAGCCGATCTTCGAGATGAACCCCCGTGCACACTGAGGGCATGTGAGGACACCAGCCAGGTAGTGGTAGTGAATGGTAGCAGGTTGGCGTGTTTTTAGCTCGTCGCGTATAGCATCGAGGTCAAGCTTACGTTGCTCCTCGAAATCGCTTACCTTGTCCTGCACCAACCTGCGCCACTCAGGACGCTGTACTGCCAAACCTTCCCACTGAGAGGGCTCGATGTTGCATCTTTTCATGTGCCCTTTCTGAACATCTTTATATCTGAGGAGTTGTCCGCCCTGTTTCCGCTTACCCTCCTCTAGTTCAGAATAGAAGATGCGCTTCGCCACTCTCTCCTCCGCCATACGCGATACGTGACCGCACCATCGAAGCTGTAGCATTAGATAAGCCTCTATTCCACCGACCTTGGCTTGTCGCAGAACTTCGGTATTTCGCACTCGATCAGACCATCTAATATTCATGATCTGATCTGAAATGTACGGAAGATCCGTTGGATCCGGATCCAGATCCGGAGATTTCCTTACATTTTGATTCTAGATTGCAAACCCTACCTACATAGTATAAAACTTATTTAGGTATACAGTAGGTACCAGTGAATAACATTATGTTTTATATAGGTACCGGTTGCCAATCTGAATTGAAAACAATCAGTAAAAAAGATTATTTCGTCAAAACATGAAAATAAAAGAAAGTAAACTGTTCTGTCTACTTATCATATTGTCGTGTCATGTGAAATTCCCTCCGCTCCCTTGTAAACACCCCCACTGCCCGAGTTGCATTTGTCCGGATTACAGAATCCACGGGCTCTTAATTAGGGGGTCCAGATTAGCTAGGTTCTACTGTAGTGTTTACCATTACCGTAATCGTAGACCAAAAACTATAACTAAAATCCAATTCAATCAATGAATTCAAACTTAAAAAGATTATCACACATGTTGTGACACCGCCAAAACATTAAGCTATAATAACCTCCTCCGTCGAAATCTTGAAGTCGGTTGAAAACAAAAATAATACACTTACCTACCGGAATCTTACCAGATGAGAATTTAAAACCGGCCAAGTGCGTGTTGGGCCACGCTCAGTGTAGGGTTTCGCAGTTTTCCGTCCGTCACAGTAAGTGTCCCCACTTAAAAGTTTTTGAAAGCACATCATTTCATTGTGATTTTGTAGAAATTACAGGTACAATAAACACCTGCTTATACGGTTAAAACAAACTTAGTTCAGAAATTATTTTGTAATATTTTTTCAAAAACTATTCTACCTATCAAGTTCAAAATAATTTTCCTAGAAAGTTTTTATAAAGTTCTACTTTTGACATTTTTTTCATATTTTTAAAACTTGTGGTTCAAAAGTTAGACACATTTTTTTTTACTTCTGGAGCGATTATTTCCGAAAATATTTACATTATCAAAAAATGATTTCATTAAACCCCTATTCATTTTTAAATACCTATCCAACAATAATACACACGTTAGGGTTGAAATGAAAAAAAAAAATCACTCCCCACTTTACGTATAGGGGAGGTACCCTAATAAAAAAATTTTTTCCACTTTTTATTTTACCACTTTGTCGGCGTGATTGATCTACATATCAGTACCAAATTTCAGCTTTCTAGTGCTAACGGTCACTGAGATTATCCGCGGACGGACGGACGGACGGGCAGACATGGCGAAACTATAAGGGTTCCTAGTTGACTACGGAACCCTAAAAAGGGTAGGTTTAATAATTGACTAGTTTTAATATGTTTTGTATGTAGGTAGGTTTAATATGTTTTCTACTAGATGTGACATCTAGAACAAATATATTATGTTGTACGCCGTGTTTGGCGGATGATAGCTATGTATGACAGAATCAAAAGAGAATCAAAGAGTAGTATAGACTTTCACTACAACTTTTGGGACAAATAATATCTTAGGGACATCCCTGAGAGATGACATATATCTCCTGTTGTTTAATATCGATTTCATCCCTATGATATACAGTGTGGAAAGACAAGTCGGGCCCTGGAGGGGAACTACCTTAAAACGTTGGGATAGCTCAATTCGCTGAAAGGAAATTCTTTTATTTTTCCTAAAAACTAAAACTGCATTCACACTTTTTTTCTTAATTTTCACTTTTTTCCATACTAATTGTATGAAAAATATTGCCCTAAACTTGGTTGGACCAAGTTTAGGGCACAAGAGAACCCATAAATAAATAATAATAAAAATATTTTTCAGTGTTTTCAGTGTTTTTTTTTAAATATTTATGGCAAAAATTACAAAATAAATAGTTTTTTTGTGAACTGTACCCTTTTCCAAAAATTTGTAAATGCAGTTATGTCCCTTTAAAAAAATTAAAGAATGTTTCCTTTCAGTGAATTGAGCTATCTCATAGTTTTAAGGTAGTTTCCCTCCAGGGCCCGACTTATCTTTCCACACTGTATAATAATGACAGATGGGTTATGCACGCTCCAAAAGTGAAGCACTTAATATTTTTTTTTTTTTTTTTTTTTATACCACGACGGTGGCAAACAAGCATACGGCCCGCCTGATGGTAAGCAGCTACCGTAACCTATGGACGCCTGCAACTCCAAAGGAGTCACATGCGCGTTGCCGACCCTTTACAAAAAGGAGGATTCACTGTGTTGACGACTAAAGGAACAAGAAGGTCCCTCATCGTCAACACACTGGGTCCTCTTTGAGCTCTTTGGCAACCTTACTCACCAGCAGGAACACAACACTATGAGTAGGGTCTAGTGCTATTTGGCTGTGGTTTTCTGTAAGGTGGAGGTACTTCCCCAGTCGGGCTCTGCTCCAGATTTGAGCGATGACATTCGCTGAACGTGCCCTACCACACTTAGCGAGATGCCATTCGCAGTGCCCATACCTCTCTTTTTGGCGTAGTTTAAGGACATACCCAGGTCCGGACGTAGTTTAAGGACATACCCCGGGTCCAGAAAAATATGAGTGAATTCACACAACTGTCGCTAGTCGCGCACCGCACCGGCCAGCGTGAGATGCGGACGTGCGAATGAGCTCCCGTCACCCGCGTGAGAAAGAGACAAACTGTAATTTTCTAACAATGAGAGTGACAAAGATGTAATGATTGTCAAAATAGATAAATGTAACAGAATCCTTGCTAGGTTATGAAATTACTCTGGAAGTATTTTTTCTGCTCATTTTGTTAGAGTATAACCCATCCATAGTAAATATCATTGTTTCATCCTACATTACCCACGCAACCACTTTACTTTATTCTTTTCTTCGGAAAGACAAGCGTCGTTAGTAGTTTCTTTATATATGAACTTTTAACGGATTCCATGACACTTTTCTTTCCGCACAAACTCACACAGAGAAAAAGTGAAAAGTTAAATGCCATCAAAGGGCGTTTATTTATTACCATAAACCCATAAAGAATCCAGATTGAGTAGCTTCCGAACATCAAGATTAAAAAAATATATGTGTCGAATTAAAAGGTTCGAATTTAAACTCTGCGTAAAAACAACTTTATTAAACACATACCAACAAGTACATTACTATTAACTAGTCACTTCTTGCCATGGTTAAACAAGAATGCATTCGTTTCAATAGCATACACCTCCACCCAAAAGTTGTAGCCTCTGAAAACCGTAGGGCTGTCCAACTCGATCGTCACACTCTGCTCCCCTATCCCCCCTTTCTTGATGTACGCTTCCCCCCACTTATCTTGTCTCAGGTCCAGAACTTTGATAGCATTGATGACTTCGTTCCTGGAACAGTTAACGGTCACGTCTTCTGATCGCACCCAAATGGCCGGATTTTCTTGATGCACTTTGCTATAAATCAACTTCGAATTCACATCAGGATAACCAAGGAATAAATCGTGGGTGGAGACTTTGAGAATGAAAAATGTGATTAGCGAAATTCGGATAAGAGCTGCCATTTTGAGGGCAAAATTAGATTTAGTGATACGACTGTTATCTTGAAAGGTTCAAACATATGTGTAGCTGGAATACGTATCTTTGGCCTGCATGTAAAATTAATTAGCACGTGTATGCGATTTCGTCGTTCCTATGAATGGGCATTTACAGATGATATGGTACGATTTGTCATTGCTGGTAAAATATTGTCTATTGTGTATTTACATGGGTTTGTGAGCTGTAAGTACGGTAGGTAGAGCTATTACTAAATCCAGAAGCTATGCGTCTTCATTATTGTTCTAAACAAGCGATACAGTACGTCGAACTGCAAGTTCTTTGTAGTTTGAGTTTCAGATTTGACAGTCATAAGTATAAGCAACTTCGTTACTTTCCGGATTGTATGTACTCATGTCTGTACTCATGTCACGACTCACCTAAAACAGCAAATAGTTTGTACAATTGGAATGAACATATAACCTAATAATATTACTAGGTATACTATTGAACTAAAGATGAGTCATATAGTCTCATTCCTAACTGAGTACTCGTTAAGTTGTTTACAAAGGGACACATATCGTCAGCTCGCTCACATGTGACAATGACGCAATTTCCTCGTAACTCCAATACATAACAAGTATCGAAAATAACTCCAAGTTAGCAGTTGATTGTTAACCATATTAACTGTATGATCTCACTAATAGGAGCCATATAAATACGGACACACGTCTCATTCTTTCATTCAAGCTCCAAAACTGAAGATAAAATGAAGATCGCCGTCTTGTGTTGTTTAGTTTTCTCACTGGCCAATGCCAACGATATTCGTTTAGGCTTCGCGGATGCCCGCTCTTCGCGAATCTACAATGAAATAAAAGAAGCTAATCCAGCATTGTGGACCAGGACTGACCAAATTGTAATCAGCGCAGCGGCAAACAATGCGATTACTGAAATCTTGGTCACTGATCTGAGACCTGACAAGGATGGTGAAGCGAGCATCATAAGCGGTGGGATCGGCGCGAAAACAGTAACCATCGGTCTGTCAAGTCCCAGCATTTTGAGAGGCTACAGATTTGAAATTGAAGTGTTTGCTGCTGATCCTAATTTAAATGATCGGTATCTCAGCAAAGGTGGGCGTACCTATGACCCGTATCAGGAGAATGGACAGTTCGCGCGAAAATATTGATCTATGATAAAGTTATATCATTTTGTACGTTATTAAAATAATTTATTTTTTAAAGTAGTTTATTTGTGTAACGTCACGTTTCTTTGTCTCTGTCTAAAGTATTTCAAATGGTGGTGCTGCATGAGATTACGGGAGAATCCTAAACCTGCTACCTTATGCACGGTGCTCTCACCCGTGTTTCTAATAATTCGTAAGGTAAGCTACACATCGTTGATAGTACTTATATAAAACTTATTCATAAAAATCATAACACGGAAATGCTACTTATTTACTGTTAATTTCCTAAAATTAAAATAGCTCGGAATTGGTACCAGATTACTGCTGTTTTCTTTACCTAATACTTGGTGTCCAATAGGATAAAGAACAGATTCTGTATCTATAGACAGGAATAAGTATGTAGGTAGGTCATAAGAAGGCAAGATAGGAACCGTATTGTTGTATTGTTGCTGCAAGTAAAAGCCAGAAATGTAATCGGTAAGTCAATACGAATAGACTTAAGGAATAAGGCTGTGGTTAGGTACATAATTATGTAGTTACATATATGTTTGATATGAATAAAAATAAACAACTTAGTTAAAATATTTAAGTAGTTAATTTACATAAGTCAATAGGTACCGTCAACTGCTACAATATTGCCTACGATGGTCAACCTTGCCTGGCTTGAAAAACAGTGATTATCTATCCCTACCGCATATATATATTTTAATTCCTCACCATGGCCGCCTTTCTCCTACCTCAGGAGTAAGATATCCCCATTCCCATCAAAAACATTTACATGTATAAAAACGCAATTCTCGTAACGCAGTTCTTCGACCGCAAAAAGTATTGAAATCTAATCAAAAACCAAGCCGGTGTCTATAGAACTTAATCCCCACTGGAGTTTACTAACAACATTTAATTGTGACCATTTCAATATTTTTTTTATTTTACTTAAATGAATGAAATCATAAGTGTACCTTGACATTGGCAGAATTCACCTCGCTAAAATTGGTCACAATTATTATTCATAAATAAAAACTTAAATAACATAATAATGGTTAAGAACTACATCAAACTAAAACTACTATTAAAATAAACTAACTAAACCTAAAAAACGTAACTTAAAAATAAATCACTAAAAACTTAAACCGGGACCCTTTGGCAGGATTCCCATCACGCAGGCAGCATTCCCGCGCTGTATTGCAATAGCAATCCTTTGTGCGAGAAAGCTGCCCGCGCGAGGGTCGCCTGTTGCCTCCCTCAAGCGTTTACCGAGTTCCTTGTGGAGCCCGAGTGCACCCTTGCCCCAAGGTCCGAGCGTCTCGACGCCAAATGGTGAGAAGTCGTACTGGACGCCGAGACAACTATACTTAGTGACCTTGAGGCGCTCCCGGGGTCCGCCGCCGCTCCCGCTCACTTACTGGTTGCTGGGAGGTAGGACGCCGCCAGCGTATCAGTGCAAGTGGCGTCCCACACCAGCGCGCGGCCCATCTTCCACGGAATCAACGACATCCCGTCAAGGCGCTTGCCATCGCCCCGCACAATCTGGGGCTCCAGAGCAGCGGGGACGTTGGCACTGACGAGCGCCCTTCGGAGGATGTCGTTAAGAGCGGCGAGGCGGGAGAGACGGCCGGCGCCCGAGGAGCATGAGAGGCCGTGGTGGCCGAGTCGGTCCACAGGGGCTCCACAAGAGGCGCAACTGTGGCCTGTGCAAATCCCAGCTCCAAGCCGGAGACCGACAGCTATCCGGAGGGTTTCGGGGTCTATGAACGTACCTATATGGGGCGAGGGGTAGGCAAGTAGCCATTGACCTGACTCTGGCTTTGACGCTGCTAGTAATCTAGCCAGATCCCTGCCTGATGATGTGTCCGTGAGTGATTTAAATATGGCGACGGAGGTTAAAGTATCCCAGGCCCTTTGTCTTTTTGGTCTGCTTGGAAAATTTGGGCTCGGTCCAGCTAGCCCGGCATTCGTGGCCTCATCCAAACACGCGATCTGGCAGTTTATGCCCGTAGGGGCTTTTAGTATTTTACCTGCCAGATCTGACGTGCTGTGGATGGAGGACAGGAATGCCGGCAAAGCGATACTTGAAATTTTGCGGGTTCCCAAACCGCCGTGCCTTATCGGTAAAGCGGCTTGGGTCCATGCCTGCTCGCTTAGTTGTAAGTTCAAAATAGATTCAATTTGGCATTTCATAATGTTATCAATAGGTTGGATCAAATGAGGGAATTTCCAGATTGGACAGCAGCGGAGCAGGTAAGTAAATTTAGGAACAAATAAACAAAATTTTAAAATAAACAAAGCAGAGTGACTACTAATTTTGACAAGGCGGTCCGAATAGTTGCTAAATTTTGTGGACGATTTATTTAGAAGAAGGGGGATTGCCTCGTCGAAGATGGGAGAGCCGAGAAGGTGTAGACTGTCTTTAGGGACTATTTTTATATTTAGGGCAACGTCATTGAAATTTTTGATAATTTCAGATGCAGTGTGCATGTTTACTTGTTCGGATATGTGTAATTCGCACTTGTCAGAATTTAATTCCAAACCAATATTGGTAAATTTTTGTTTAATCTGAATTAAATCTGCTAGGACCGTCTGCGCGTCTCCGCCTAAGGTCCCATCGTCGAGATACCACACATATTAGATGTCTATATTTTTATAGTAAATAGTATGACCTGGCCATCGCACGGCTAAAATATGTAAATACTGCGCTAGCCGGCCTATCGTTGGGTAAATTGGTGGGCATCGTTAGATAGATTTTATTGCGTTTCTATTTATTGTCCTCTCTGTTTACACGTGTCGTTATTGAATAAAGATAAGTTAGTTATGTAATGTACCTACGTAAATCATTGACATCACAAAAGGAGGTTTCACAATATTTGTACCATACTGTCTTTTTTTAAACGAACTTCTCTTCTCGAAATTGTAAACTTTAGATCTATCCAAAAAGTGCCTCTTTGTCGTGTGATAAAAACTTGTCAAAGTGGTACTAGTAACTGTCAAGCGGTCCAGACACTATCAGTAATAAAATAATTATTTCTGTACCCTTTTCATCCTTCATATACATAGAAAAGGACGGGTACAGAAATAATGACATTATTTATTACTGATAATGTCGTCCGCTTCAGATTTCGGTTGTCAAATTACGCCTACGGTGCGTTTTACGCCTAGTTCACGAAAAAACGCTCTAATTTGTCGCTCTATTTCGTGAACTTGACAAACTTTCCGCAGAGTCGCGGACCGGACATCGTCAAAATCCGAGCGATATCGTTCGCGGAGCGTTTTTTTTTCATAAAAAAGGCAGGGCGATTTTTAAATAAAAATAAAGCAACAACGTAAGTTTTGAGAGAGGTGTAGTTTTTATTAGTAAATACTCTCAAAGGACTCATTTATTTTTCAAGCGTTAGGTAACGCGGTCACTAACTTCTCCATTACACGAGAGTGTTTAGTCTTTATTTCCACGCTAGCCCAATGCGGATTGGTGACTTCACACCAGTGATCGGAATAGGTAGTGCCATTTCGGGTGAGTGACCTTAAACATTGTACATAACATGGATAAGACTTGAGATTCTCCGACTCGTATTTCTCATAGAAATTTTTCTTCAAACCGCAAAAGTAAAATTTTTTAGTCATTATAAATACATCATTCACTTAAAATTACTTTCGATTAACAGTTAAAATTAACAATAATACAACAATAAAACATCAACATCACTATATTAAATGAACATAATTAAATTTCTTCTTCTCCCTACCCTTATCCCACGTTATGTGGGGTCGGCACAACATGTCTTCTTCTTCCATTCTCCTCTATCTCCCGTCATCTCCTCACTCACTCCTTTCTTCCTCATGTCCTCTTTTACACAATCCATCCATCGTTTTCTTGGCCTACCCATAGCTCTTCGCCCATCCACTTTCATATCTAACATTCTTTTGCCTAAATTACATTCATCCCTCCTCATGACATGCCCGAACCATGCTAACCGACAACCCTTCACTTTCTCTGTTATTGGTGCTACTTTCAAGCTTCCCCTTATATACTCATTCTTAATCCGATCCTTCCTTGTCACTCCACACATCCATCTCAGCATTCTCATTTCCGCAGCATGCATTCTTCTTTCGTCTGTCACTTTCGTCGCCCAGCATTCTGATCCATACATTACGACAGGCCTCACGATCGTTTTGTATATTTTCCCCTTAAGTTTAAGGGGCATGCGCGGATCGCACGTTGCTCCAGAGACCTGCCGCCATTTCATCCATCCCGCATTTATCCTATTCCTTAGATCACGGTCGATGTTGCCGTCGCCTTGCATTAATGACCCAAGGTACCGGAATTCGGAGCAAACTGGTAGGAATACACCGTATAAGGCAATGTGGGAAAAGCTAATGAAGCAGAATCTGTAAATGTCTGGCAATTTATCCAAATCGCACTTTACGGATTAAAAACTAAATTTGACAAAATTTACACGACTGTAAACACACTTTTGACCGATTTAAATCTTCGAGAAGAGTAATTGTATTACGGTTAATTATTGGTACCTTGCCTATTTGCAAAAATGCTGAAGTGTTTTTTGTGCTTCAGAGTTTATAATTGTGTCAAAGAATTATTTAAACATTTTCCTTTAGGGCATGGCGGACATAACTTTTCCATATATCCATGTGTAGAAGATGGGTGTAATCGTTCCTTTCACTTAAAAATACATATAAGAAACATATACTACGCGATCATGTTACAGTTACAATTCCAAATTCGTCTAATTCAAGTAATTATACATTGCCAATGTTTTTGTCATCTCTGTATGCAAACCCTTTAATACCGAAAACAGTTGTTCAAGATATAGTAGATGGTATGAATAAGTACATGTGTAATACTTTATCCCATGATATAGAGAATATTTTCAGTAAAATTAGTATGTCCACAGATCAAGGTCAAAATATAATGGCTTTGAAAGATAAGCTTTTGTCTACTGTACAATCTCCGATTAAGTCATTTAGTACTGAATATAAACGTCTCGAATATCTGGAAAAAGAAGGCACTTATATACCCCCGAGAGAAATAGTAATAACTATTTCTCTCGGGGGTATATAAGTGCCTTCTGACCAATAGGTCAAAGAATGTGTAACGTTAAAAAGCGTGGTGTAGTAACTTACGTTCCTATAGAATGTAAAGAGCAATTAGTTCCTCTTAGGAACGTATTGCAAAAAAAATTTTCACTGAATAATGTCATGGCAGAAACTCTTGACTATGTTAACCATTTGTCTTTAAAGTTAGTATTTCCATTATTCTTATTTTTTGATGATTATAAAAGCAGGAATGTACTTGGTAGTCATTCCGGTATCCATAAACTAGGGGCTGTTTATGTATCTGTTGCTTGCATTCCCCCACACCGTGCTTCTGCCTTAACTAATATATTTCGAGCCTTATTATTTCACTCATCTGATAGAACAACCTTTGGGAATAGTGTAACATTCCGTCCTTTGATGGAAGAACTAAATTTTTTGTCTACATTTGGAGTTGATATAGATGTACCCGTATATCAGGGTAAACTGTATTTTACGTTGGCTCTCTTAATTGGTGATAATTTAGGAATACATTCCATTACTGGGTTTAATGAAACATTTTCTTCGAATTACCCTTGTAGAATATGTAATATTTCCAAAGAAGAACTGAAAAAGCAATGTTCTGAAAATAAACAAATACTTAGAAATGCTGAAAATTATAATGCACAATTGCAAAAAAATTGTCCCGCTAGCACAGGCTTAAAAGAAAAGTGTGTTTGGTTAGATGCAATGATGATATAGACATGGATGGACAATACCCATACAAAATCGCGTTCTGTTTTCAGGTTAAAGCACTAGCGTCATCTGTCGGCCACACCAGACACTAAATCCTATGATCCATTTATCCTATTCCTTACATCACGGTCGATGTTGCCGTCGCTTTGCATTAATGACCCAAGGTACCGGAATTCGGAGCAAACTGGTAGGAATACACCATATAAGGCAATGTGGGAAAAGCTGGATAGACCACCAAAGTCACAGAACATGTGTTCAGTTTTGGTTCTACTTATTTTCAGTCCAACACTTTCCAACTTTTCTTGCCATTTTCCCAGCCTGCTCTGGACCTCAAGTGCATTGTATAATATTTGGCATATATTTTACGATCGGCCGTCTGCCTGACATCAACCCTCCTTGGGAATTCTTAGTTTCTAGGAGAATGGATATTGAGATAAATAAATAAATGAACATTATTAAATTATTAGTTATTTATTTAACATCTTTTATTCCTTTACTTTCTTTGAAATTATAGTAGCAAACCATATTTTTTTCAATATTTTCTACTGTCAATCACCTATGTCAAAGCACCTATACAGACTTTTGTTCAGGGCATTTAAATCTATAATATATCAAAATTTTAGGGCATTTAACTGAAACCACATTTTTCATATGTTAGGCCAGCAGTTCTTTAAAACATTTTTTAAACCAAACACAAGCTTTAAAATTTTCAGTTCAAATCCTGGGGTTATATCCATACTAAGCTTACGCACCGAAGTCCCGCGAAATGGCACTACCAATTCCGATCACTGCTTCACACACAATATTTAACTTTTTCACAGGTCTATGCAGGTTTCCTAGCGAAGTTTTCTTTCGCCGAAAACTGGTAAACAAGACTATAATGAATGATGTTTCGTACTTACGCAAGTCCAGATAATGGGGCATTAGACAATGGGGGGGGGAGGGGGGCAGTTAATTCGGTCAATATGCGCAAGTGTGCTAGAACACCTACGAAGATCTGTTCTTAGGAACCATGTTATCGATTTTAGTGACAAGAAAAACTGTTTTCATGGACCACGTGTCATTAAAACGATGTCATGGTTCGTAAGAACCGTATGTCTTCTAGTCGCATACTTGCTCTTCGCTAATACATCCGGATTGCGGATCAAATTCAGTGTGACAATGACAACCGCGTATGTTCCTCATACGGCATACCTATACACTAAGTACTCAATTTATTTTTATTACTAAACAGAGGGTTGATATTGCAGTTCACAACAAAACAAACATCTGAATAAACAAGTGGCACTTTTATACTGATAAAATATATAAACTACAAATATTTACAAAACACACTACGCACATACATTACAAGTCAAGAATCAATACCGCCCGTAGATGGTCACCGTGAAGTTAAACCCGTTTCCTCGCTGGGACTTCACCTTGATCTTCACGAACCGCTGTCCAATGCCGCCAGCAGAAACCGACGGGTAGCCTCCTGAGCCATCGCGATCGTTGTCCTTGATGTGGATAGCCCTTATATTGGCGAAGTTATGCATCCCTGGTTCCGGGTATTCAATAACACTAGTCCTCACGAAGAAAGGGAAGCCATATTTGCATTCGTTGACCTTGTATAAGGCGACGTCTCCGTATGTGGTCTGCCCTAGCACCAGGTCGTGGCTCTGGCAGGAGTAGGCTGCGAAAAGGCACAGGAGCGATATGACGGTTAACGCGCGCATTGTGTTCGTACTGTTCGTTCGTTTGAGGTGATAATTGATCGCGCTCTTTTTTATATTAGGAAGGATGGCGTTATCCAAGACAGATGCAAATAGCTATTATCAATTTATCCGTGTTATCTTAATTTTATCTCCAGTTTTGCACGATGTCGAAACGCTAAAGTACATAAACGATTCTGACGTCGAATTGGGTGATTCATGAAGTAACATTATTAAAGGTCACAGTTTGGCTCTCGGTACACCTAAAAATATATTTTCAAACTATCTAAATCCCGACCCGTTGACCACGAACGCTGTAAAGTGTTCGAAACGTCGGGATGTAATTTAAGCTCAGTACACGCGATAAAATCCGTTTATAATTGTTTTATTTCATGAATAACTATCGCAGCAACCGAAGACAATATTATATCTAAATATGGATTTATTTAGTGATTAAAGATCTTAACCATTTTTAAAACTGCCTATTATTCATGAATGTTTTATTACTTTGTTTATTTAACCTTAATTGCACAAATAAATAAGTATAAATGGCGGATAAAATGCCGTTAAGCTTCAACGGTGACTAATGGTCCCTTGCAACTTCAGTTAAATCACACGCGCGTTGCCGTCTATTTAGTAGTAGTAGTAGTATAATACTTTCATGTACAACAAAAAAATACAACAGAAATAATACATAATATTCGTACAAAGGCGTACTTATCCCTTAAGGGATCTCTTCCAGACAACTATTTAAGTACGTATACAAGGATTACGGTTATAGAAAGTAAAAAAAATACGGTATACCTACTTAATATTTTATTAGGGAACTATACTTAAATACTAATCAAATATGCAATTTGATAAGGATTATGTCACACCTTATATATTTATTTTATACATATATAAGAAGATAAATCAGATATCAAACATTTTATTTAATTGGTCTAGCTAGATGTTCTCAGAAATATAATTAACAAATTATACTAATTAATAAGTTAATTAATACTTGTAGACGTAGTTTCCAGTCGTATTTCAACTATAATTGTTCTATTTAAGAAATGATGCCTCTAAATAAACATATTTGGTAACTTGAATACTTAATTGCATATTTGTAAAGATACCTATGTATACTCGTAGTGGGTAATATATCCAAACAGATATTTAAAGTTAAAGAATATAAATGCTTAATAATATTTCACTCTGAACGTATTAAACAGAGTATTATTTATTGTGTTTGTTTAATAACGTTGTTGTGCTGTGTTTAAACCAGTAATATTAAAGAATACGAATTATATAAAAGACGTTGTTTTGTACAAAAACGGAAATGTGGATTATAATTTCGTCTAGGATTATTATGTCTTTTCTTTTGGTGTCGTGACACATTTGACAGACTGTTTACTTGAAATGTTTGCGGATGACATTATGCAATAAAGATTTTTTTATGTAGTACTTTGCACATTTTATGGTACCGAAAGAAACACAGCGAGAGACATATAACATAAAATACATCGTATAAAGGTGAAATCCTTTCTCAAATATTTCTTATTACGAGACTATCCTTTCTTTCGTTAATAGGTACCTAATATTTTACATAATAAACCTTGTTCCTTTCCGTGAGCTTAGCTTTTGAATCGGTGTCTGCTTTGTTTTCTTAATTAAGTAATTTTTTTACTACATTTTCAGTCAGTATTGAATCGTATAACTAAGAATAAATGGCGGACCATTACCTAATTATTATTTACAATTACAATGAACACATTTTGTATGAGATTACTAGTTTGCAAAGAAAGAATATTCATTCAATTCATTGTCATAAATATATCCAGTTGTTTTAGTTGAAGTACTTAGTACTTATATACCAATGGTTCACTTTTGAATGATGTTACACAATGTACGCACGCAATACCGAGGCAGATAATAAAGCTTCACATTTAAGATAGGTACACAGACACACTTTTACTAAAAATACGAACGAACGAACAGAAAAAATGCGTGCAATAACTATATTTTTATTTTCCTGCCTTTTTGGAGTATTTTCGTGTCAAACCTACGATTTGTTTCTCGGTAAACCAACGTGGCGCGATGCCATAATTTATCAATCCCGGGAAATTAAGTATGGCATTAAATACAGCGTCCGAACCACTGTAATTGAATACCCGCCACCAGGAAAGCAGAGCTTCGCCTATATAAGAGCTATTCTTGTCAAAGACAATGACTGTTTCGGCGGCGGCTACCCGAGGATCATTCGAGGCGGTGTTGGCCAGAAATCCGTCAAAATCGAACTGAGGAGTCAAAGGGATTACGGATTCAATTTCACTGTGACTATTTATGGACGTTATTAAATCCACCTTGTGTGTCATGTGTGCCTAGTGTAATGTATATAGATTGGAACAATCTAATTCTAATTTCAATTGTTGTATCCATTTTCTAATTATTTAATACGTACACATAAGTAAAGCCTGACCAGAAATATATGATCACGCGCCATGTTGCGGAATTTCATTGGAACTAATTTCTGGCACTGGCAATAATTTTAATGACAGAATGATATGCATGTGTGGGGGCAAGTGATAGGCTGGTGATAGGCTGTCACTTTTGTCGCGACAGTTTATTTGAATAATAGTAAAGTGTTGAATTATGGATGGTACAAGAAGGATATAAATCTCTATGTTACAAAAGTGTCCGTCAAAAGGCGATAAACTGATGGCGCCACAATGATATTAAATTTGATTAAATTAATTTTGAAATTAAAAAAAATTAAATCCAAAATAATTATTTGCGGAGATGAAAAACACTCTGAATATTAATGCTGGAACAATATTCCACCGCCATTGAGGGACCTAAAAAGTAGTCATAGCTTCAAATTGAACATTAAAAAGTTTATGCTTTGTCACCAACTCAACGAGGAAACTTGTAGAGTTGATACTAGTTGTTTGTAATACCGTACCGCTAGGTTACGTTCCTTTTCCGTTGCTGTGTGTATTTTCCTTGTTAACAATTGTCTTTTTTGCCCGCTTTCTTCTGTTGCTATGTTGTGTATTTTATTCTTTCAGTTATAGTCTTCTGTGTCGTATGTAAGCCACGATTTTTAGGTTAGAGTGTATTGTTTTGTGCTATGTTTCACGTGTCTGCCGTCAACGGCGTTGACGCTGGCGCTAGTGGCTAAGAGTTATAATGTTAGGCTACGGCATGTCCGGTCAGATGCGTGGTCACTAGATTGTTGCGTTGTAGTTATAAGGTACTTTTATTTTTCTTTTATTAAGTTTTCCATTTCTATTGTTCTCTTGAAGTTTAATACTGATGTTTTTTTTTATTGCCTTTTTGTTATCATAGATTGTACTCGCTAAATATGTTTGTTACCTGCCGTGAATTTTTTCACCGGATGGTCTTTTCGGAAGATCAGCGCTGGCTAACGCTGGCAACATGCTGAGAAAAGGCCATTTCGTGACACCTGTTTTATTTTATAATTATCTGTATTTTATTTGTTCTGTCTGTAATGTCACGAATAAAGATATTTCTATTCTATTTATATTCTAATTTTATTTAGAAAGTCATATAAGTATTAAATATCGGTAATTCATTTCAAGTGCTGAATATACTTAGCGCCACCCGGAGATATTTGGAACTATTGTTTAGTGCTTACCGCTGGACACTTTTTCGACCGTTTTCCTAGAAGAGAGTTCCATCCTTCCTATACCATCCATATGTTGAATATTAAATAATAAACGACAAAAAAATCCCAAAAAAGTCAAGAGCGAAACATTGTAAATAGTGTATGTAATAAACATCTGTAAATAATATGCTCGGGAAATAAAACTATTTCGCAGTGAAACATTTTCAAATTAACATCAGAGCTGACAGGTAAAAAAATTCACAGATTTCGTGTCGTCACACGACTATCGAGCACATTGGAAATGAATCTACGGAAGTCGAAAAAATATTGTCGCTGAGCAACGAGAAAGTCGGGATAAGGAAAATGTTATAAAATAAAACTACCACGTTGCATGATAATTATTTTATTCTTAGATTAACATAAGTATCCTCGACATAACGCCTGTGAACCAGAGTTGGGTTAATCAAGTGTGCCCAACTCTGCTGTGAACAAACAAATTGAAAAATTTCCACTCGCATATCGAAGTTTGAATAATTGTCGCCGTGGCGCCTAAGTATACATATTTCATTTTTAGATTAATAATCAGGATATAATAATGTTCAAAGTACAAGAAAATTATTACATTACAAATCCGTAGTCAACTCGAGAAATGGTAGCCACATAGCTAAATAATTTTTAAGCAAAAAAAACCGACTTCTTCCATGAGGGAAGCCGGTGAAGGATTATTGTAGATGGTGCACTCTCTATACAATGAAATAACTTGCTTAACAAACACAGCGAAGAGGACAAATCGTCAAACGTGAACTATGCGTCGTTGAAGAATTCCTTTCTCATTTTACATTTCACATGTTTATGGCATCAGACGCAGTTCCACTTCATCAATATGTCACTGTTTTCAATGAAAATGCTTGATTTGTTGATTTAAATACAAAAATCACTTTATGTATGCCTTTAAGATTTGAGAAGTTTCCTCGATTCCTCCTGGATCCCATCATCAGAACTTAGCTTGACGAAAAGTTGTCCTGAGAATCTAACTTGCTTAACAAACATAGCGAAGAGGACAAATCGCCAAACGTGAACTATGCGTCATTGAAGAGTTCCGCTCTGATCATCATCAGCAGTTCCACTTCATCAAATGTCACTCTTTTGAATGAAAATGCTTGATTTGTTGATAAAAATACAAAAATGACTATGTGTATGCCTTTAAGATTTGAGGAGTTCCCTCGATTCCTCATGTATCCCATCATCAGAACTTGAGCTTGACGAAAATTTGTCCTGACAATCTAACTTGCTTAACAAACACATCGTAGAGGAGAAATCGCCAAACGTGAATTATGCGCCGTTGAAGAGTTCCGTTTTGATCATCATCAGCAGTTCCACTTCATCAAATGTCACTCTTTTGAATGAAAATGCTTGATTTGTTGATAAAAATACAAAAATCACTATGTGTTTGCCTTTAAGATTTGAGGAGTTCCCTCGATTCCTCATGGATCCCATCATCAGAACTTGAGCTTGACGAAAATTTGTCCTGACAAACTTACTTGCTTAACAAACACCGATGTGTGTTCGATAAGAGGAGGAATCGCCAAACGTGAACTATGCGTCGTTGAGGAGTCATCAACAGTTCCGCTTAATCAAATGTCACTGTTTTGAATGAAAATGATTGATTTGTTGATAAAAATCACTACATGTATGCCATTAACATTTGAGGAGTTCCCTCGATTCCCCATGACGGAGTTATGGAGTAACAAACATAAAAAAAAAAAACAAAATAAAAAAAAACATACACGCCGAATTGAGAACCTCCTCTTTTGAAATCTTGAAGTCAGTTAAAAAAAATAATGTGAAAAATGTCATTCTGACTTTTTTCAAAAAGGTTAGGCTACAGGGCAGACCCTTAACCCGATCGTCTTTTTTTTAAAAGAAAGAAAGAAAGAAAGAAAGAAAAAACATTTATTGCGAATAAACTACAAACAGCACCACATCAATTTAAGCTTAAATGCTAAGTACTTAAATCTAACATTTTTTTTATGACACAAGAAAAGAAAATACACTAACATAGACAAATCAAACATACATTAAAATAGGTCACATATTGATGCTGTTGTAGTGGATGCAAAAGGACGCCACTCAGCATATGCCCTGGCATGTGGGATGCCACAGCGCTGGTCTTCCGTGGAGCCCAGAGACGGAAGGTAGTGCGAAACAGAAAACATAGAGGACAAACATATACGATAGGTGAAATAGGAGGAACTCCTAGATACAGTACTAAATAAATATAAAACTATTCATATGGTAGGTACTTATAAAATATATAGTATTAGAATAAGAAAGAATAAATATACATATATTATATTGTCACGTCATATATTAGGTGTCACGACCAAGATCACGGCAATTGAAGACGAAAGAGATATGTCTTAAATTTGCGTTTGAAAGTAAACAGAGTTTTCGAGTTTCGTATAGGCTTAAATTGTAGCTGACTAAATTGTCCAGAGGAGTTCTTTTCAAATTTTTGATATCATTCTTCGTTTCCAAAATATCGAACGCCAAAATCAAAAAATTCGGAAAAATTGATTTATTTTTTCACTATTCCGGCCATAACTTTTTTCTTTTTTGATTTTCTCGAAAAATTCTTTTTGCATCTTACAGCTCTCGTAAATATGAGTCTTTTGAGATATTTTTGAATATCATATCAGTACAACTTTCCGAGTTATAAGGGGATCGCACTTTTTTGTGAAAGCGGGGCCTATACTGGAACGAACGAAAAGACATTTCCAATGTCAAAATCAAGATGTCACCATGACATAGATACTAAATACGCGCTGAACTGTTGCCATATAAATGATAATAATAGCGCCCTCTTGACAATCATCATATATTTCTGGTCAGGCTTTACATACATAGGTACTATCGAAACTACCGCAATTCATTTAAATGCGCAGTATATTATGTACTTATTACTTGTTCTCCATATTTTTGTTACTAAATAATAATAATAATAATAATAAATACTCTTTATTGCACACCTCATACAGTTACAAGCACAAATTTTACAATTAGATAAATTTAGGTAGAGGTAACAACAGGCGGTCTTATCGCTAATGAGCGATTTCTTCCAGACAACCTTTGGGTAGTGGAGACTAGAGATAAATAGAATAAATCTTTTTTTTACTTGTGCTTATTTTCCATTACGTTTGTTTTTATTTTACAACTTTATGGAATTAGCGTATTATGATAATTAATGTAAGTACCTACTTTTACGGATACCTTATACATATTCATGTAGTCGACTACGATTTAAAAGTGCCAATAGGAGTAGTTAGCGATAGACACAAATATGTAAATGTGACGTTTCCAAATCAAAGGTAGGTACACCATTGTCGGATGTTAATAGAGTTTATTACTAAATTATGTTTTATGGCAGTAACGCCTTATTGACAACCGACAATGATGTACGTAAAATCACAAATAATCAAAACATTTTTATTGGTCAATCAGCGGTCATTATTGTTCTATTGTCCTGACCTTCACATAAAAGTTTAATTAATTCTTCTGTTTTCTTGCGTTGTCTCCTCTTTTCGAACGGCATTTTTATAACATATTTTCATTTTTATTTACAACTATTTATTTAGCTGAAGTCCATGTTGTAATCCTTTTTATTACTTAATGTAATAAATGTTTTTCGGTGATAATCTTGTTTTGTTGGTGGATTATCTCTTTCAAGTGTCATGTCTATTGAACTTACATTCAAAGGATTCAAAGGACGCATACCTAGTAAAATTAGGTGAATTTAACTTACTATTATATATTTAATAAATGATAAAGTAGCGATTACCAGTATAATTTTTTAGCCTGCAATAAAATAAAGAATGAATTATTGTCGGAAAAAGGAAAGGAAAGGTTAATTAGTTTATGCAACAGACGCCCAAGATGCGAAAGCATGCATAAGCGAGGATGTGGGTGTCACAAGATATGACGGTGTGTGTTCGTGACATTGCACGCGTCACACGACCACTGATGGATGGACTTGTTGTCTTCAGGGGTCGGCGGTGTGCTGCAGTGCGCCATGAACGTTATTATCGAATGAGCGGAGGGTAAGCGAATTGAAGTTCTTTCAAACAGCTACCTAGACGTCTGTGCATTTCGATGGCTTTTTGATTTTGAATAGTTGTCGCGCGATAACTTTATTAACGATTCTCTGATGTATTTGAAATTTGTTGGGGTTGTAGTAGAGCTCAATGCAATTTGAGAGTTCATTCATGAGCATGATCGATCAAGGGGTTATGGAGCTAGAAGGCTCGAAAAAATCATGATTAGGTTCTTGTTATATTGGTCACTCGTTTGCAAGTAAATCGCGAGTTCTCAGTTCGAGGTGGACTACTAGTTAGCTTAATAAGAGTTACACAGAAACTGATTAGATCGATTAGACTACACACAAAAGAAACTATCTTTAACACAATTAGCATTACATATGATTTTGTTTTAGTTTACGTGTGCTGGTAAATATATTGTCGATGTCTATGTTCTAGATACACGAAATTTGACAGTTTAATAACTAAGTATGCATCAACATTGTACATTAACATTATCAGATTTGATGTCATATATACTTTACATATAGGAAAAGATATGTGCATCATCCAAACAAATCCAAGATAACAGCAATGAATCATGGTTATATCTTAGATAACATCATCCCGCTATACATATAAAAGAATAGCGTCTTATTATCACTTCAAACGAACGAACAAAATGCACACGTTAACCGTCTTCACGTTCCTGTGCCTTTTCGCGGCCTTCTCCTGCCAGAGCCACGACCTGATAGTAGGCCAGACCGCATACGGAGACGTCGCCTTACACAAGGTCAACGAAGTTAAATATGGCTTCCCCCTCATCGTGAGGACCAGCATTATTGAATACCCGTTACCAGGGATGCATAACTTTGCGTATCTAAAGGCTATCCACATCAAGGATAACGATCGCGACGGCTCGGGAGGTTACCCTACGATATCTGCTGGTGGCATTGGACAGCGGTTTGTGAAGATCAAGTTGAAGTCCCAGCGAGGCGGTGGACTGAATTTCACGGTGACCATCTACGGACGATATTAATGTTCCTTTTGCGCGCCTAGTAAATTTTGTAAATATTATTTCATTATATTCTTTGTCAGTATTAAAAGTGCCATCGAATTATTTATCGTGTTATGTATTTGTTTTATTTTGAACTCAAATAAAATACCAAATGCAATACCCTGTAACTGAATATTAATTTAAGAGAATTTTGGTAAAATTACGGAGGAGCCAAATCCACTCTCTGTGATTTTATTAAAAAGGCTCTTTTTAAGATCAATCGAAAGCAGAACTCCTGATTTGTACATAAAAGCTTATGAAATTGCATATTAAAACCTCATAGGGCCCATTTCAGGAAATTAACAGTTTAACTAGAGTGTAGTGTTACTTCTTAGTGCATAAATACAAAATAACAATGAAAATATTTATGCTACATTGCACGTGTAACATAAAATTTTCGATCAAAATAAATTAAATATTTTTCAAAACTTGGATACCACGTGATTTTTATTAGCACTTTCAATTACAATGACAACTAACAAGGAAAATGGTATGTTACTTTTGTTTACACACACGGCAATAACAAAAACAACCGTATTGTAGTACACAGTACTATCGTATTACCCTTTGAAATAGGAACTATAGTATTCTGACTAGCTATTTACAGTACTCAGTACAGTATCACGAACTGATTGTAGAATTCTAGAACACATACATATCTTCAATAGTTTATATGTAGAATAGTTTGAATTGATATTCATAATATTATTACAGACTGGCGTTGGTTTCACTCGAGTTTTCATTAATTATATTTTATCAAAATAAAACACAGAATTATAACTGCCACCAAAATGAAATTTAGATATTAGCTCAGTGAGGCTAATTCCGTCATAGGGCCTATTCCGTCCACTATTTAGCGTATATTTCTTTGATCGTAGGAAAAAACCATTTGCCTTTGATTGCAGAAACTAAAAGCAATCAATCAAGCGATCAATTTTGTTCGTTGTTCGAGAAAAACGCAAATGGACGGAATAAACCCTATGACGAAATTATCCTCATTTACCTTTCTGTAGTTCCTCCCAAAGTTATGCCGAACCGGAACGTGAAAAATTCCATCAAATACATATTTCCAAAAAAACATAACTAGCTAGACGATTTTATCATCCGCGTGTCCGCAGTGTTGGGAAATTAAGAATAAAATCATTATTTTAATAAAATTTCGTAAATATAAAGATTTTATTCCCGTTAAAATTATTCAAAATAATTTCGTCGGGAATAATTCATACGCGACACAATTTAATGAAGATAATTTATTCTTAACGTAATAAATTTATAAATTATTTTTATTTTAAGTAATGATCCGCGAATAAAAAGGAGATCGTCAATTCGTCATTGGGCCACCTGATATAAACCGTATACAGTTTGTACTGCAATGTAAAATAAATACTCATTTTATTACTAAAGTAGACAAAATATAGCAAAAAAATTAAACGGGAATTAGAAATACTAAATAAATAAACATTATGTTGATTTTTCCGCGATTAAAATACAGCAAGACAAGTCGTTAACGTCCTTATGGCATTGACATAAAGTTTAACTTCACCCTGGCCTGAAACGGGTTTGTTTTTTGATTTGACACTGTCAATGTATACCGTTACATAATCTGCGTTTTGATACTGTTCGGTAAGTTAGAACATTGTAATATTAAAATAGTATCTAAGCCAACGAATATGAAAGCTTACATTAGAAATCGACTGTATTAAAACGCCTAAAGATTGAAAATGCGTATTTTTGCAGTTTTGATCGGAGTTTGAATATTAAAAGTGGGTTTCATAATGGCATAATATCATGCTCCTTCGATAACGAAACGCATCTTTTTTTCAATATTGCAATGTCAGATACTAGTGCTATCGCACTTTACGGTGGTAAACCTTATCCCTTCGCAATAGGTGTTAGGAATGTTCAGTTAATAGTATCAACGATGGTTTGACAGCCGTCTTTGTTTACCGAAATACAGGAACTATAAATACGATCAAAATATGACTTTTTATTATTTTATCATGAATCTCGTTTTGTTTTCAAGTCCGCTTTTGTACAGTATCTTTAAAAAATCGGTACTTTTTTTACATTAATATATAAATCATAGGCAAGCACGCTTTCAAATATTGTCCTTGTCATATTCAAGCTTTAAATGCATGATTTTTCAATTTTCCCATTAGATTTCGCAATATTTTTACCACCATCCTGATCTAGAAATTATGACGATTCTTCAAAGGTAAGAACCATTCCTAAACGGTCCTAAATAATCTGGGCCAGATCACCTAACAAAAATTGAGGATCTCCTTTAAGTAGTCAGGGTTATCCGGTAAAAGAAAACATCGTGAGGAAAGCAGACCTTATCCCAATAAGGCCTAGTTTCCCCTCTGCTTTCCAAACCTTCCAAGGTCAGATGGCAATCGCTTTCGTAAAAACTAGTGCCTACGCCAATTCATGGGGTTAGGCTGCCAAGCGGAAGCCAAGCTCAATTGAGCCGGGGCCAAAGCCGGGACAAACGCTAGGAGAATGGATGTATTGCTTTGTAATATCGGCATTAATTATATCGGGGCGGCCAAGGTACTCTAAAATATCTGAACTAGTACTTTATCGCCTTGACAATAGAGGCGTTGTTCAGATATTTATGGCCACCGTGGCCGTTACGATATATTTGATGGCGACTGTACCACAAAATCAACTTTACTCCAAATAACATTTTAATTGAATAAAACTTTATCTTGAATAATCCTAACCCTCCTCCTCCTCCTCCTTGCGTCGGTTTCCTCATCACTGAGGGTCGTGGTCATTCAACAGCTTCTCTCTGTTGATGATCGTTGATGACGATGATGATCTGACGCCATCTTCTTCTATCTGTCGCCGAGTGAAGAGCATCGTGGACGGTAGTGTTGAGAGCTGAGCGAATTTGGTCAGACCAGAGCATTGGGCTCCTGTATCTCGGCCGTTCGCCTTCGACTTTGCCAGTGATGACCAGTTTTTCGAGGTTATCACTGTCTTTTCTAGCAACGTGGCCAAAATATTCAAGAACCTTGCGCAGGCAGACGGTAGATAACCTGGTTTTTATTTTGAGTTCAGCTAAGATGGATACGTTAGTGCGGCGCGCTGTCCAGTGTATACCTAACATCCTTCTCCAACACCACATCTCGAAAGCATCAATCCGGTTACGGTTAGCTTTCCTAAGGGCCCATGTCTCTGCGCCGTAAGTAAAGATGGAGAAAACTAGAGTCCGAACTAAAGTGCTCTTTGTGTTGGTAGAGATATTTCTGTCCTTCCATACTTTTTCCAGCTGCGCCATGGCACCTTTCGCCATTCCGATCCTTCTTCGGATTTCAGTTTCACAGTATCCATTGTTGCTTATGCAGGAGCCAAGGTATACAAAATTGTCCACGGTTTCCAAATCCAGTGTTCCACTGCGCGCCAGCTTAAGTTTGCGCTCTACAATCATGAGTTTGGTTTTAGATCTATTGATTGTGAGTCCGAACTCTTCGCTGGTGCTTTCCATCCCGTTCAAGAGACAGTCCATCTCTGCTTCGCTGGCAGCCAGCAGGGTGGTGTCATCAGCGTATCGTAGGTTTGAGATTTTACACCCTCCAACAGGGACACCACCATTCCAGCCTTCGCAAGTCCTTCTCACGATGTATTCACCGTACGCATTGAACGGGATTGGCGAAAGAATGCATCCTTGACGAACGCCTTTTTGAAATTTAAAAGGGTTAGATGCAGTCTTGTCGACTTTGACTACTCCCTGACTGGTATAGTACAAGGATTTCAGCAGCGCAGTGAGGTGTCGTGGTACACCCAGCTCCAGCAGGACATCCCACAGGCGATCCCAATCGACGCAGTCAAAGGCCTTACTATAATCGACGAAGCACATGATTGTTGGTATGTCGAACTCGTAGCACTTCTCAATAATTTACCTGACGTTCAGAATTTGTTCCCTAGTCCCTTTGCCTTTCACAAAACCTGCTTGTTCCTGAGGAATCTGCCAATCGAGGTAGTGGCGGATTCTACTGTTGATCACATGAAGCAGAATTTTGCTAGCGTGCGAAATTAGAGCAAGGGTACGGTAGTTATCGCACTTCTTGGTTGAGCCTTTCTTGTGCAGAGGGATGATAACTGATTGTGTCCAGCTCTTTGGCCAGTCGCCATTTCGCCATATGTGGTTGCACAACTTATGTATTAAGTCAATGCCTAGGTCACCAAGGGATTTGAGTATCTCAGAGGTTATGCCGTCCGGTCCTGGAGCCTTGTTCGGTTTTAGGCGATCAATGGCTGCTTTTATCTCCGATTTCAGAATATCAGGCTCCAGCTCCATGAGCCTCCAGTCCAGTCGGGTATTGAGTTGTATAGAGGAATTACTATACAGCTGCTCGCAATACTCGCGCCAACGTTCTGCAATTTCTTCCAGTTCATGCAGAGGATGACCGCTGGAGTCCTCAATGACCCAGGATTTGGGTTTGAACTTCTTGCTGAGAAGGCGAACTTTCTTAAACAAATCAGCTGTCTGTAGTTTTAATGCATGATCCTCCACTTCGCGACAAATAGTCAGTATGTAGTCATTTTTATCTCGGCGGCATTCTCTTTGGATGGATCTGCACAAAGCGGAGTATTCCTTCCTCACATCCGGATCCTGGAGGCCCTTGATTTTAATGACTTTCCTGCGCTGAACTAGATCCCAAGTCTGTTTCGTTATCCATGTAGATCGTTTGCAGTTGCTTCCTCTCGTCCGTACTATTTCATTAAGAGTTGTAGTAATATTCTTTTCTACATGCTTCCACATGAGCTCAGCGTCAGCTTCTAACAAGGGTGAAGCAGAATCAGCGAACTTTGCTTCGGTCTGACCCTGGAAGTGTAATTTCTCTATCGCGTTCAGAGATCTGAGCTTTAGTCGCTTGCTCTGATGCACAGCTTTGAGACGGACTGAGAAGGAAACGACAAGAAGTATATGATCGGAACCACATTCAGCCCCAGGGAAGGTCTTGACATTCCTTACCGAGGATTTCCAACACTTGTCCACTAGTATATAGTCTATTTGGTTCCGGAAGCGATCGCCAGGTGACTACCAAGTATATAAGCGTCTTTTATGATGCTGGAAGAAGGTGTTTGTAATGGACAGATTTCTAGCGGTGCAAAACTCGGCAAACCTCTGTCCTCGTTCGTTTCTAATGCCTAGACCGTACTTGCCGATGATATCCTTGATTTCGTGGATAGGTTCCGAACAGCCTACTTTGGCGTTCCAATCCCCTAATATCATAGTTATCTGCCGGTGTGGGGCCCATCAAGGGTTTCCTCCAGTTTGCCATAGAACTCGCTTATTACTTCTTCCGATGACTGTGCAGTTGGGGCGTAAACTTGCACTATGTTGAGGAGACAAGGTTTAGTGTTCAGTTACAATGTGATGATCCTATCAGACACTGGGTTGTACCCCAGGACAAACTTGTTCATTTCCGGTGGTAGGAGTATGGCGACACCGCTTCTGCTGGAGTTTTCTAGTCCTGAGGCGAGGTGATTAGACTGATTAGGTAGGCCATACTGAACAACTTTTACTATGGGACCAACCCCGAAATAATTTTACCCTGTATGTAATATTAATCACCGTTCATATTGAGCGAGGTGATTAGGTAGGCCATACTGAACAGCAACTTTTACTATGGGACCAACTCCGAAACTATTTTACCCTGTATGCAATATTAATCACCGTTAAAATTCAGCGAGGTGATTAGGTAGGCCATACTGAACAACTCTTACTATGGGACCAACTCCGAAATCATTTTACCCTGTATGTAATATCAATCAACGTTCATATTGAGCGAGGTGATTAGGTAGGCCATACTGATCAACTTTTACTATGGGACCAACTCCGAAATCATTTTACCCTGTATGTATCAATCAACGTTCATATAGAGCGAGGTGATTAGGTAGGCCATACTGAACAACTTTTACTATGGGACCAACTCCGAAATCATTTTACCCTGTATGTAATATTAATCACCGTTCATATTGAGCGAGGTGATTAGGTAGGCCATACTGAACAACTTTTACTATGGGACCAACTCCGTAACTATTTTACCCTGTATGTAATATTAATCACCGTTAATATTCAGCGAGGTGATTAGGTAGGCTATACTGAACAACTTTTACTATGGGACCAACTCCAAAATCGCGGTATTTTTTTTTTTGCTGTTTCATGCATTTTGGCCGATCACATGTTGTCGTGTTCTATGGGGACGCTAACAATTTTTTCGCGATTTCGGAGTTGGTCCCATAGTATAAGTTGTTCAGTATGCCCTACCTAATCACCTCGCTCAACGAACGAGTATGAACGGTGATTAATATTACATACACCGTGGGCCCATAAAACTAGACAGATTTTAACAGTGTATTCCTGATCATATTTAGATACTAAAATGTTCTATAAACTTTTCTGGAATACGCCTAGTTTCAGAGTTAATACCAATTTTAAAAAAATACACTTTTTATTATAACTCATCACAAAACGCCTTTCTAATGGCGTTATTGCCACTATTGGACATAATTTACACGTCCTTATTGACAGATATCACAGTGACAAGGAAAACTTTGCAGTAACTAAATATTTTCAAAAAAAATGTACCAATTTGTTTTAGGCGATAATTTTATTAACTAGATTTGCTTTTCATGTGCAATAAACATTCAAAAAATGGAAAAAAAAACGAAAAAAAATTTTTTTAATTGGCGAAATTGACCTAAAGTCACATAATATTTTTTCCTTCTTTTGGTCTTAGAAATTCGTGGTTAAGATCTGTCGGGTTATTCCAGCCCACGGTGTATATTATATATATACGGGATATTAAATAAAATTATCACGACGTTCTTATTTTTGACAGCCTTAGTTGCTGTTTCGTGTGTCACTGGCAACTACTGGTACATTTAATTTAGATTCGTATAATAACTGAGTTAAAACGTTAACAGGGACTTTCCGCCGGTATGTTTAATGTTTACCTTTTCGAAACTGTCCGCGAACCTTATCAAGGAGAGCATACTTTGTGACAGGCAAACATATCAGTCAACGAGTCGTGTCTCATCAACTTCATCACTCATTTATTTACTTTTGGATAAAAATGTTTGCGAATTATGAAATAACTACGTAATAATGCTATCAAGTCATGCAGAAAAACAAATGTTGTTTCTTGTGTTGATACGGAAAATTTAATAGTGTTTTGGTCGTCACTTAGGTATATCGTTTAATAGCCGTACAGTCCCCGGCAATAAGAAGATACTCTTATTTGTAGGGCTATATGAGCGTGTCACATATTTTTGCAGCCTTCGTGTAGGAAGATACTATTGCCGGTGACTATACCACTAAGTCACGATGACGCCTAGTCTACTAATTATCATGTCTGAGCCGTACCGACTTAGTTTTCAGCTGTACTGTTTATATTTGTTTCAACTATATTCTTAACTTTTGGGGACAGGAAACACAAATAAATTAGAACCTATAGCCAATTAAGCCTGTTTATAATGCAGGGGGTCCCGGGTTCGAATCCTGGTCAGGGCATTTATTTGTATGTTTATCACGAATATTTGTTCCTGTGTTATGGACATTTTCTATGTATTTTAATATTTATCTATATCCATCTATTACAATATAATCATCGCTTAGTACCCACAACACAAGCCTAATTGAGCTTACTGTATGACTAGATGGATTTGTCTAAGAATGTCGCATAATATTTTTTTATTTTATTTATCAATCATTATTAATTATTCCACTAATTTTATGTACCTGAAAAAATTACGTGATAAACAGACGAATTTAAATTTTTACATATTTTATTTTTTTGCTACGTAATTTTGTGTTATTGTGTGAAGGGATGACCCCTTCGTATGGCAAAAGGCAAATACAACACACACTAGGTACGTACCAGTCATCTGCAATTATCAATTTTATAGTTGAAAGAAAATTCACCGCCTCGAGCAAGATCGAACTTGCGACCTTTCGGAAAACCGGTCCGATCGCTCTGACCAAGTTGACCAACTGAGACATCGACGCTTACTCAAACTCGGTGAATCTCTCCATCAGTTCCTTCATCCATCCATTTTTCTTTCAATTATTAAATTGAAAGGAGATCGTCAATTCTGGGCCACCTGATATAAACCGTATACAGTTTGTACTGCAATTTAAAATAAATACTCATTTTATTACTAAATAGACAAAATATTGCAAAAAAATGAAACGGGAATTAGAAATACTAAATAAATAAACATTATGTTGATTTTTCCGCGATTAAAATACAGCAAGACAAGTCGTTAACGTCCTTATGGCATTGACATAAAGTTTAACTTCACCCTGGCCTGAAACGGGATTGTTTTTTGGTTTGACACTGTCAACGTATACCGTTACATAATCTGCGTTTTGATACTGTTCGGTAAGTTAGAACATTGTAATATTAAAATAGTATCTAAGCCTACGAATACGCAAGTTAAGTTTAAATTAGAAATCGACTGTATTAAAACGCCTAAATATTGAAAATGCGTATTTTTGCATTTTTGATCGGAGTTTGAATATTAAAAGTGGGTTTCACAATGGCATAATATCATGCTCCTTCGATAACGAAACGCACCTTTTTTTTCAATTTTGTAATGTCAGATACTAGTGCTATCGCACTTAACGGTGGTAAACCTTATCCCTTCGCAATAGGTGTTAGGAATGTTCAGTTAATAGTATCAACGATGGGTTGACAGCCGTCTTTGTTTACCGAAATACAGGAACTATAAATACGATCAAAATATGACTTTTTATTTTTTCATCATGATTCCCGTTTTGTTTTCAAGTCCGCTTTTGTACATTATCTTTAAAAACTCGTTACTATTTTTACATTAATATATAAATCATAGGCAAGCACGCTTTCAAATATTGTCCTTGTCAGATTCAAGTTTTAAATGCATGATTTTTCAGTTTTCACATTAGATTTCGCAATATTTTTACCACCATCCTGATCTAGAAATTATGACGATTCTTTAAAGGTAAGAACCATTCCTAAACGGTCCTAAATAATCTGGGCCAGATCACCTAACAAAAATTGACGATCTCCTTTCGCTTGCAGACGTTTTTGCTTAGTACAAAATTAATCTGCAATAGGCATGGTGAATTTTTTTTGACGTATGAAATCAATCAAATGTCTATATGGGGCCAATTGCGTTAAAGCAACACAAAAGTCAGAAATTAGACTTAAAGTCTGAGATTTGTATTTGTTTATCGAAACGCTCCTAACAAAATGACGTGCAAAAGTGACGTCACGATCATATGTTTAAAGTTAAAGTAGGGAAATATTATGAAGTTGCTTTTTTTACAGCGAAATTTTGCGTTTATGTATATGGTTACCATACAATTTATTTAACAGTAAAATGTTAAAAATCGAATGATCATTGTTTTTTTTAATTTCGTACTTTAAAAAATTGAAAAATGTTGAAATTTTGAAGCATGATATCTTTGAACTATTTCAATAGATCTTTTTAGGGTTCCGTAGTCAACTAGGAACCCTTATAGTTTCGCCATGTCTGCCCGTCCGTCCGTCCGTCCGTCCGCGGATAATCTCAGTGACCGTTAGCACTAGAAAGCTGAAATTTGGTACTAATATGTATATCAATCACGCCGACAAAGTGGTAAAATAAAAAGTGGAATTTTTTTTTTTTATTAGGGTACCTCCCCTATACGTAAAGTGGGGAGTGATTTTTTTTTTCATTTCAACCCTAACGTGTGATATATTATTGGATAGGTATTTAAAAATGATTTTTAAATACCTATCCAATAATATATCTGGATGGGGTTTTCTAAAATAATTTTTCGATAATGTAAATATTTTCGGAAATAATCGCTCCAGAAGTAAAAAAATATGCGTCCCCCCCCCCCTCTAACTTTTGAACCATAAGTTCTAAAAATATGAAAAAAATCTCAATGTAGAACTTTATAAAAACTTTCTAGGAAAATTATTTTGAACTTGATAGGATGAATAGTTTTTGAAAAAAAAATACAAAATAATTTCTGAACTAAGTTTGTAATTTAACCGTATAAGCAGGTGTTTATTGTACCTGTAACTTCTACAAAATTACAATGAAATGACGTGCTTTCAAATAAAGTAAAAACGGTCAAAATCGGTTCACGCAATAAAGAATTATCCCATAAAAATCATCTTCCATACTTTATGCTCGCGCGCAATAGTTTACTTAATTTGCCGATAGATGTCGCTGTACGTGGAACTCTCATATCATATCCTACATGGCGGTGTTATTAACTCTTAAGTGGGGACACTTACTGTGACGGACGGAAAACTACGGAACCCTACAGTGAGCGTGGCCCGACACGCTCTTGGCCGGTTTTTTAATTTTCACTTTATTTGGATATATTGGTAACTAGCTGTGCCCGCGGCTCCGCCCGCGTGGTATTCGGTCTGTGTCAGTAAGCGGCTAATTCACCCCTAATTTCTCTCCCGCTACCCTGGAGGCGGAACTTGAAGTAAAGTTGATAGATGGATACGCTAGAGGACAGTAGTCCTAATAAAATATTTTACAATTACCACTAAATGAAACTACACTCATAAATGAATATTTTTTTTAATTATTATTTTTTTGGCATGATTTAAACGATATAGAGAGTAGTAGGTGTATATCGGACGATACAGGACCACTTTTGTATTTATACGTTCATGTCCACAGCAAATATCATCCAAATCGATCCCCGTCAAATCAGTCAAAGCATGAAAGGTAAGAACAGGCGGGGGGTAACAAATGCAGAAATGATTTTTTTCTATTTGAGGTGCATTTGGACTCAATCGAGTGTAGTGGCTACAAAGGGGGGGGGCCCTTTTAGACGTTGAATTCTTATAGGCTACGTATAACCTGGCTGGGGATTTTCTGGAATTGGAATTAGTAATCCTTAAGGGGTGATTTCCGGGATAATGCCAAGAGCATGTCGGGCGATGCTCAGTGCAGAGTTTCGTAGATGCTGCCCTGTTACAAAACATCCGTTCAAAAGGTCGTTTATTTGGCGGCGCATACGTCATTTTACTATTCGGCACTTCCTTTCACTATGCGTTTTTGACTAATAATTCAAAAACGGCTGAACCGATTTTATTCAATATAGTTTTTATTGAAAGTTCTTATCAGGCCTCACCAAATTTCAGCTTTCTAGTGCGAACGGTAACTGAGCCGCGGACAGACGGACGGACATGGCGATGTAACTTTTACGTTATAAGGCCTAATTATGTACAGAAGCATACACTGCTTTACCTACACACATATTAAAAATCCATTGAAACCATTAGAATGACCGCCATTACACCGCCATGACCAACACTTATTACACATTATTGCGCCGGCGGTCGGGGGGGGCGGATTTTCATTACGTTACCGTAGGTAATGAATTTTCATACGTTTTTACCACACTGTCACAGATAATACACTGATGTTACGTTACTGGTTGCAATAATGTTGGTAATTAATTACATACTGTTCCGAACGCGGAATAGAGGATTTATGATATTGGTGTAGATCAAGATATTTATTCGTCAATGTAAGCACAATACAATGCACTAATGAACGTCAAAGAAAAATAAAATACGTGAGTGTCGTGGAATCGAGTGCGATTGGAACGAAGTTATGTTATTTAATTTTTTATTTTTTCGTAAATTTGGTGGTTTTAATTTTTTTTGCATTTTTTGGAAATTTTAGAAATTTTTGTAATTTTGGAACTTTTGGAAATTTTGGAAATTTTGGAAATTTTGGATATTTTGGAAATTTTGGATATTTTGGAAATTTTGGAAAATTGGAAATTTTGGAAATTTTGGAAGTTTTGGAAATTTTGGAAATTTTGGCATTTTTGACATTTTTAAAATTCTCGACTTTTAAGGTTCTCAACTTTTTTCACTTTTATCACTTTGTCACTTCTCAGTGTCACTACACTTCACTTCACTTTATTCTATTTTATATATTTTTTATTTCATTCCATTTTACATGTTTCTCAATCGTATGGGTGTCGCGTTTTCGTGACGTGACGGTCACGTGACTTTTTTTCGCCTAGGCCCCCATCCGCGAACCGTCCGATAAGGAACTTCGTTCCAAAATTACCACCGGTTCTAACCCTACACCTCTGGCCCAAGAAGTATTATGACCGAAAAGAAATTCGACGGGACTTATTTTTTTCAAAACAGTAATACATTATTAGATCTTAAAGATACAAAATAATGCGTAGTTCTTCAAGAAGACATATCAAAACAGCTTGAGAGACAGATAATGTACCTATTGTTTAATTATAAAGAAAAATAAATCCTAATTTGACTGCTTCACAAAACGTTTGATATGTTTTCCTACCTAAACCTATAAATGTGTCCTATATAACCTGTGTCCTATAAATGTTAGATGATTTTGTAGTAGTTTTTTGGTTTGGGCCATGCATCTTTGTCCGTCATATATAGTCCTCGAACCTGCAATAACCCTTTGACATTCATGACATTTTCAAATATTTCTTAAGTGCGGGTAAAGGTAAATTTAAAGCATCGACGGGTAACATGTTATAAATATGAACACCTTGACAAAAAAATTACAAGTTATTTCAATACCAACTTTTAACATACAAACTTTCAACCCCCTTTTCACCCCTTCCAGGATTGATTTTCGGGATGAAAACTATTCTTTGTCCTTTCCCGGGACTCAAACTATCTCTACACAAAATTTCATCATTATCCGTTCAGCCGTTAACTACTTAAAAATTCTTGGAACGTGTTCTGTTATCGATTCTAAGTATCTCCAGCCAAATTTTTTTCGAATATATTCCATGAACAAGACTTTCGACCCTCTTCAGCTTTATTATATGTATAGATAGTTTTTATTGGAAATACCTTTCAAGCGTCACTTCCATTATTTTTTTCAATTTTTTGGACCTACGGTTCTAAAGTAAGATGACGGGGGGGGGGGGGGGGGGTTTGAAGAAGAAACTATCCTTTGTCATTTCTCGAGACCCATACTATCTTTATACCAATTTTCATCTAAATCAGTTCAGCGGTAAAAAAATCCTCATACCACCTTCCAACCCCCTTTTCACCCCCATAAGGGTTTGAAAATGATCCTATGACGTTTCTCGAGACTCAAATTGTCTCCATACTCATTTCTATCTAAATCGTTTCAGCGGTAAAAAATTCTCCATACAAACTTTCAACCCCATTTTCACCCCCATCAGGGTTGATTTTCGGGATTAAAACTATATATTATCCTTTCCCAGGACTCAAACTATATCTATATAAAATTTCATCAAATTCCGTTCAGCCGTTTTCTCGTGATGCGCGGTCAAATAAACAGACAAACAGATAAACAGACAAACAGATAAACAGACAAAAAGTCTAAAAATTGTTGGAACGTGTTCTGTTATCGATTCTAAGTATCCCCAGCCAACTTTTTTTCGATTATCTTCCATGTACAGATTTTCGACCCTCTTCAGCTTTATTATATGTATAGATAGATTCTGCATTTAAATTTTATTGCATAATTCAACATGTGTCATCAATGTCATCATCCCTATTATATCTCACACAACGAGGTGCGCAAAAATATCTGCCACAATCTTATTTGTAGAGCCATAAGAGCTTGTCACATATTTGTGTCGTCTTCGTTATGCAAGATATTATTGCAGTTACGAGTAGTTTCAGTATGAATGAAATGAAGTCGACAGCCGTCCTTACTATTTAGAACTATAATTAAGTAATTAACTCCTGACCAGTCTAGAGTCAAATCTAAGCCTCGTTTCCTTTTGTTGCAGCAACATGGGCCTCCTCGAGTTCGAGAAATGGTCGAACCAGCCAGATCTGTTCTCGGAGAAGTCCCGTCTCTGCGGCAAGCTACGGGGCCTGACGCCGGGTCAGCGGCGCGTATGCCGCCGCCACCGCGACCACATGACCGTTGTGGGAGACGGCGTCAAGCAGGGCATCAGTGAGTGCCAGTGGCAGTTCCAGCAAAGGAGGTGGAACTGCACCATCACGAAGGATGAGACGGTGTTCGGCCCTCTCACACTTATAGGTAAGGACACACACTGATACAATTATAACTATCTTGGGGGATGGGATAAAGCAGCCAGATGAGATAAGTTTGATTTGACCTACCACGGGGAATGAAAATCTCCAGGACGCTTCTTCAGTTAGAAGCTAATGTAAAGCCATTTGTAAATTTCTATCAACGAATATCATCTATTAAAACAACAATATCGCAGCGGCCAACGTACTTGAAGCACACTAGATGTAAGAATTCATACAAGATTAAAATACTGTCTTTACTTATTTTATTCGCCATTACGTACGATATCTACATCCCCATAAATCACATCTAATCAACGTCATAAAACTCCGAGACTAGCTGTTTTATTTCTCCCATTTCTAGCAGTTGTAGTAAAAGAGCGGGATAGTGGCGTCACAGTAAATCAGTTAGTGTCCGCGCCCGACACAAGATTTAGAGCTCTGTGGAGTTTGTAGCAAGTAGCGACTCCGCGCGGAATCCTGAAACTAGCGAGTTTGAAATTGATAAACGCCTCTGCTTTTCCAAAATGGAAATGAGAAATGAGGTAGGTTTGAAACTGGAGTGGTTTCCAGACGTCGGGGTTTTTGGTTCAAAACTTCGTCAAGTTAGTGATTTTAACTCCGAATAAGAAAAGTTTATACCAAACAATTTCGTGTTTTTCTATATTTTTACAGGCTGTCCCAAAGGGCTGATAACCTCTTATGTATCAAGTTATTTATCAGTGTTCGAATTTTGCCTGGCAAAGTCCGTCAGAGGTCCTTAAGATTAAGACTCAGCTAAAATTTCAAACTAAAAACGAGCCTTTCTGTATTGTAACACTTGTTATGGGTTTAAACCTTTATGAGTAGGTAACCTATCAATATTTCCTATACGATTTATGTATTCAGTATCGAAATGACCGCTTTATTTTTCACAGTAACTTATTCAGCCATGCTAAACACTTATCCATTATAAGTGAGGCATAGATCCTCAAAGAAAACATAGCAAAGAAAAGTAGACCTTTTTATTCCGTCTGATGTAACAGAAAGTTGACTTTATGATATTTTTATTGGCGCTGTCAGCGCGATGTATGGTAATTTCTGTATATTTATCTCGACCCGCCCTTTTTGTTCTATGATAGTGATAGTGTTTTGGCGAAATTGCTTGATAGTTTGATAGGTATACATTATAAATATCATATCAAGATTGCAAGTGACACATTTAGTTCTACATATCAGGCGTATTAGTTTATTGCGTAAGTATAATTTCTAATAAAATTACTTAACTATGTACCTACTTAGTATCTGTGCATTACCTTGTACCTACTATTTTACTATCGCAATACAACACACATAATCTAACGAGTACCTAAAAAAACAGTAAAAAGAAAGCGCCAAACCTCTTTTCAGACACTTTTGTTTGTGTTTGGCCTTGTAAAGGTCGACAGTCCTACCGATTGCTACTAGGGAGTCATGAATGTTGGTGAAGATGTTATATATTGTTTATCGAGAGAACGTCCTTCACATACGCTATAATGGCTGCCGTTGTTGTGTTTCTGTCGGAGTTTTTGGCATGTACCATCAGGTTCATAATTGCATACCCAATTTATGAATGAATTCATTGATAAATTGGGTATGCAATTGTGAACCCGATGGTACATGTCACGCTGCGAAGCTATTTGCTACATTTTAACAGTGTTATAATTTGTCCACAGCTTCTTCAGAAACTGGCTTTATATACGCACGCTAGAACCACAGATTATATAATAGTTCTTACGAACTAGAACGGTTGCTGTTGTGTCGCTGTCGGTGTCAAAACGAACGACTGGCTAGCAACCGTGCTGCGACGCCGAAAGTCCCTGCTATCTCAATAACAATCGTGTCATTTTGTTCACAGCGTCGCGTGAGACGGCCTTAACACACGCCATCATGGCGGCCGGCGTGTCGCTGTCGGTGTCGCGGCCATGTCGCGGCGGGCGACTGACCAGCAGTTCTACTGCATTGTTATTAACAGTCGCATCGTTTTGTGTTTGTCCACAGCGTCGCGTGAAACGGCCTTCACACATGCCATCATGGCGGCCGGCGTGTCGCTGTCGGTGTCGCGGGCGTGTCGCGACGGGCGACTGGCCAGCTGCGGATGCAGCCGCGCTGCGAGGCCGAGGTCCCTGCATTCGGACTGGGTGTGGTGTGGCTGTGGTGACAACTTGGATTACGGTTACAAGTGAGTACCTGCTATTATGTAGCTTTTCCTATATTAGAGAATATAATGACTGCTTGCGACTACGCGCGTTAGAAAAGTCAGGAAAATAATAAAAATAAAGTGTACGCGGTTAAGTCCCGTTTTTAACAAAATAACGAGTGAAAATCGTGTGAGTTTATCAGTATATTATAATGACGTTGATGATGATACGATGGCATCCTGCTGTCCCTGATAAGGAACGAAGGGCACTCAGGAAAGATTTCCATTGAGTCTATGATAATGCTTATTACTTTAATAAGGTACTTTCACGAGTATACAAGTGAGTATTGTAAAGCACGAGAGGTTGGTTACTCTTCGGACCTCAACAACACTTCACATCGAACTTTATACTTGCCGTGCTAAGGACGAATATAGGTATAAATACGAATTAAAATAACGATAAAATAAAATAATATAGTTCTAGTAATACAGTTCACTAAAATGAGCTTAAATATTTAAGCTTAAAATTTGAATGTAACATGTAGCATGACCGCTAGAGGTTATATTTATATGTAATTATAATACCTACTTATTATATTTTTTTATAAGTAGATATTAGGTATTATTGTTTCTTGCTGTTTTTTACTGGCTGTTATAAAAGGAAGTAAAGATATAGTTAGTCATAAAAAAGTATTTTTAATACAATTGCTCAAAAAGTTTACTTTATGTAGCTGCAAATCGTGCGTAAAGTTTGATTTTATGCACTAGTGCTAAAAAGTAATCTGATCTGCAAATCGTGCGTAAAGTTTGATTTTACGCACGATTTGCAGATATATTACATTTTAAATTGACCAATCAGAACACTTCACTGTATTAAATCCACCAATTACAACACATATCGGAGTTAATCGGAACGCTAGATACTTTTTTGGTGCGTATACTGTGTAAATAATTTAAGTCCTTAAAAAAGTCATTGTATTTAATATCAACCAATCAGAATACAGCAATGTTAAAATCGACCAATCAGAAAACGCAATTTATTTCTCAAAACATGAGGTGTTTTTTAGTTCCTACTTCACAATCATTAAAAAAGATTTAATTTTTTGGAAAACACTTTAAAGTGTGTTTAAACTGTTAAAACAGCTATTAGACATGGCAATTTGTAGGGCCCAACCTGTTGTGTTGGGAGGTGTAATAGGAGGTTGGGCCCGTAGGGAGCTGAAGGAGGGTGTGGGAGAGGCAGGGTACACAACAGGTTGGGCCCTACAAATTGCCATGTCTAATAGCTGTTTTAAAGAGCTAATTATACCGTCGTCTGTGGCATTTATTCGCGGTATTGATATTTTGTATCTATGTCAAAGAAGTTAAAAAAAATAAAAGACCGTCAAGTTATACCATAATTTCACCTTAGTTTAGTTATTGTGCGTATAAATAATAAGTATTTTTATCATATTTTCTCGCAATCGAAGTGAAACATTATATGCATTACTCTGGTCTAAAAGCCATATTACCACTCGAACAATTTTCCCTCACTTCGGTCGGGAAAATAACCACCTGGTGGTAATACGAGTTTAGACCCTTGTCAAACAATCTACTATTATTTCATTGTAGTTTTTTCGCAATTGTATTAAAAAACGTTGTTCGACACACGTGCAGAAGTGTAATTTTCACTCGTCCCGAGTCTTGACCCTCGCCTCTCGGCTCGGGCCAAGTAATCTCGGTACTCGTGCAAGATGACATACTTCTCGCACTTGTATTGAATACTACTATTTTGTCAACAGATAAATCAGATGGTCAGCGAGTTATGGCTCCTCTACATCGTGTTGTGGGACATCATGGCGACGCAGCTATGCGTTAGAGGGAGCAAACGATATTGCGGTCTCGTTCCGTCATATATATGCGTGCTTAAGACTGACCCATGATGGCCCATGGTGTAGAGGAGTTCGGTTATACTTTTGCTAACCAGATTTTTCTGCTAACCAAGTATTTTTTTGCAAATCACTTAAATTATACCCATTTATTTAGAAGTTTACTCTCATGAAGGTTCCTCCTGTTTCGGTATCCCTTCATTCTAAAAAGTGGCGATTCCAACTCCCGTCAGTCGTCATTTCCGGTCTAACTAGGCCCATTTCAGAGTGGCAATTTGGTACTAACGCACGTTGTTCTGAATATAATTAGGAATTAAACGAACTAACCTGTAAGTGAAGTTCTATTCCAATTATATTAGCTGCACTATTTCGACATACATACGATAATAACTATAAACGAAACTATCGCTTTATCTATAATCATCATAATTATTTCATAGCGGCTATAATTCAAATTCAAAATAATTTATTATCAGACCATTTGTCCATATAGTGGGGTTGTTTAGCGGCATAAAAACGTCGAACCTCAAATTTTGATGCACAAGTATAAAATTTGGTACAGTTGTTTCTTGTCCCTAGACAAGCTGATTAAGATCGGTACCCCAAGGTACCCCCCCTTCTGGCGCCGGGGTGGGGGGGTTAAAATACCACTCCACCCGGCTTCATTCAAAAAATTCTAACTGTTCACGTTTAGCTAACAGGTCAAGTTAGGTATCAATTTCGGATAAAACGACCATGTAGAATTCGTTTCTGGTATTAAAAAATGCAATTTACTCAGTAATATTTAAAAAAATATATGAAAATCGAAAATCTTTAACTAAACTTTTATATTCCAGTCATCATAAATTTTAATTTGCTTGTTTTTTTCATACACTAAAAATACGATATTAAAGCATATTTCATGTAGATTAAAGAAAATATAACATTTAATAACCATTACTAACAGCAAATGGCATTTAAAAAAAAATTGCGTCGTGCGTCGTAAAATTATTTTTACCGCCGTCGGCATCCGCGGTCAAAATATTCAAATAACGAACTGTAGATAGGTACCATGTAAACTTGTTATTTATTGAAATCGATGATATATATAACAAAGATAGAAAATCGTACCTGAAGGAATGTGGCATTCCGTCAGAAAAGGGACTTTTAGTATAGGATTTGAGTGCGCAACCTTTTTTCCTTGTGCTAAAATAAGCCAATCTATACATATAGTAAATGCGTAAGGAGAAAAAAATGTACATTGAAGATATTCTAGAAAAACTTATTCGGGGGGTCTTAGAAACGTTGACTGAATACATTTCAGTGATTTTTGGAATTCTTGTCTGTCTATCTGTGAATTTGTCCGCGCACTACGTAAAAACTACTGCACAGAGTTTTACGATTTTTTTTATAGTAACAGTTTATACCCCGGAGCAACATATAGGGTAGTTTTTATTCTGCTTTTTAAAAACATAATTTTCATTAAAAAATAGTTCTCAAAGGTGGTCAAAGATGGCGCTGTTTAGGTAACCAGTATACTGTATACAAACGGTTTAAGGACGTCTTTAGATTAAATTGAGCGATTTGGTCTGTTCCGTTCCGCCGAGGTTTAAACCATGGTTTTTGCAAATGCTTTAACAAATTTAAGGATTGCGGGTTAAATATTTTTAAAACGTGTTACTTCGTTTTGGAAATTGTAAGTATCGGGACATATATTGTGATCCATTAATACCTGGAGGTACTTTAAAGTTACTGAAGCTACAGAAGGTACTGTATTGACAAAACCAACTTACACTATACGTGAACAAATAAAACAGGTAGTTAAGATTTATCCATTTCGATTTACCCGACAGCAAAAATTGTACTGTTTGTGAGATCAATATGTTTTATTTCGCTTTAACAGCTGATTGCAATAAAAACCGGCCAAGTGCGTGTCGGACTACGCATAATGGAGGGTTCCGTAGCTTCAATGGAATAAGAACCAGACGAATGACAAAAGGTCGTATCTGACGCCTATGGAAGAAGTTTTATGGAAATAACTCAAAAATGGCTAAACCGACAATGTTCAAAATAATTTTCGTAGAAAGTATATGATAACGCGCATCTTCGCAAATTTTGTTCATATTTTTTTGACTTTCGGTTCTAAAGTTACAGGGGGACGCTATTTTTCCGACTTTCGAAGCGATTATTTCTGACAATATTCACTTTATCACAAAATGTTCAAATAAACCTTAATGTAATTTTTAAAGACCTATCGATTGATGTGCAACATGTTGATATTTGGTAATATTTATTTTTTAAATTTAGTTACATGTATGGAGCGCCCCCTAAGAAAATACTTTTTTCTGCAATTTCACTACATAACTAGATAGCAGCATACAAACTACACCCTATATCTAAATTTTATTAAGATACGTCTTATAGTTTCCGAGTAAAATGGCTGTGACATACGGACGAACGGACAGACGGACATGATCAAAACTAAGGGTTCCGTTTTTGCCATTCTGGCTTCGGAACCGTAAAAAGGGTAGTCATGAATCTAGCAATTACTAGCTGTCACGCCGCTGCTGCTGAAGAAATTCTTGCTGCGACGCTCCGGGCCTGGGCCTACGCGGTACTCGGCCTATGGCTTTCGCAGATATTGCTGCTCGCCATCAGGCCTCCGGCCCTCAGATTAGCTAAGATCCTTCGCCATTGAGTTTTGTCCGGATTCTGTCATGCTGCCTGCTGCTGCTGAATAAATTCTCACTACGACGCTCCGGGCTTGGGCCTACTTGGTACTCGGCCTACGGCTTTCGCTCACCCTCGGGCCTTATGACACTTCACGATTGAGATATGTCCGGTCCCTGTCATGCTGCTGCTGCTGCTGCTGAAGCAATTCTCGCTGCGACTCTCCGGGCCTGAACCTTACGCGGTACTCGGCCTTTGACTTTCACATACATTTCCGCTCACCCTCGTGTCCGCAGCCCTCGAGTTCGCTAAGACACTTCGCCATTGAGTTATGTCTGGTCCCTGACATGCTGCTTCTGCTCAAGCAATTCTCGCTGCGATACTCCGGGCCTGGATCCTGCGCGGTACTCGCCCTATGGCTTTCGCGATATTGCCGCTCACTGCGTCACGGTTTCGGCGTTGGGGTTCACCAAAAACTTGACCATTGAATTTTGTGGGGACCCTTATATGCTCCTGCTGAAACGATTCTCGCTGCCTTTGGCCTTATTAGATTTTGCCCTGCTGCTGCTAAAGCAGTTTTCGCTGGGACGTTGCGCTCACACGCTACCTCGCGCTCATACCTTCAGCGTTCGACCCTCTGTTCGAAGCATGTCATTGTTCTCCTGCAGGAACTCGGCCATTAGCATTCGCATACGCACGCCTTTTAGTCAGTTATCTTTATTAAAGATGAACTAATCAATTTAGATAGATATTTATATGTAGAACGCGTAAATTCTACACTAATGGCCTGGATAGTAAATGAAAATGACAAAACCTCCCACACACGCGGGCGAAGCCACGGGTACAGCTAGTTTATAATAAGAATAAAAAACTGTTACTTATTTCAATTTAAGATATGTGGGCTTCTGTTAATAAGGTAACGTAGAAAGATTGGTGCTTATATTTGTATAATAGTATTGCTTAGCGTCAGTCATTATATATCTTCAATAAGTCGCTTACCTGTCATACAAAATCATCACATATTTTTGGAGAATGCTATTGGCTTCTGCTATTGCTCTATCTTGAAGTAGTTTTAATTCTTGTGTGGTCGGACGTTCCGAGCTTCAAAGGCACTTTTCATACCTGTTCCATTAAATAAATCGCAGATGACTCCTGTGACCTCTCTCTATTTAGACCAAGCTGCGCTGATTCGGGCTCGGATGTCGTGGTCAATGGACCCGGATTCATGCAGTACGGATCCCAGATACTTAAACTTGTCCGTTTTCACGGCAACTTCGTTCCCTATTTTAATAGGAACGGGATCAGTACTTCCGCAGGTCATGTATTCGGTCTTCAAGACATTTAGCTTTAGACCACCGTTCTCTAGCGATCCCTTCCATAGGTTCACCTTTCGCTCTAGTTCCTGTTTGTCCTCGTCCGTCAGTGCAATGTCATCTGCATACATGAGCAGCCACGGCGGCGGGTTCTGGATTTCCGCCGTAACAGCATCAAGCACAACACTTAACAGAAAAGAACTAACGGCCGAGCCTTGGTGCACGCCAACTGTGACCGGGAAGGGTTTAGTGTCGCCAACAGCGGTCCTCACTAGAGAAACCGAGTTACGGTACATATCCCGGATAGTGTCAATATAGACTTGTGGCACGTTCTTTACCTTTAGTGCCCACCAGATCATTTGACGAGGGATGCAATCGAAAGCCTTTTGCAGGTCAAGAAATGCCATGTAAGGTGGCCTAATGCCGGAAATACTTATTTACGAAAAAAGATCGTCAGCTGGAGAATATACCACCAACAGAATCAGCCCTATATCAGCATTTACTACGCGTAGTGTACATTTAAATAAATGTACCCAGCTACTCGTATGTCTTTGTGGAGGGCACTATCACTATTATGAAATTGATGAAACACAAAATGTATAATTAATATTAAGAGTGTGTGCAATAAATGAGAATATATTTTCCCAACTAACTCAACTTAACTTACAATTACATTACAGAAAGCCGAAGCCTTTGCAACAGCATACGGCATCAATGAAAAAGACCTCCAACAGATCGCTCTCAAAATATACTCCATGCCCAAACTCAACCAATACCTTCAATAATTAAATTGTAGTTAACTCTCTTATTATTTTTATGCTTTATTTTGCGTTTCTTGTTAAAGTGTGACTGTCGACAATCTGTGAACGACGCTTCCAAAGTTACTTTGGCCATATAATGATAAGCGAGGACGAAAGTTTGGAAATATTAATCGTTGTGGGCAATACTGAAGGCAAAAGGTAACGGGGCCGTTCACCAGCACGATGGACTGATCAACTCAAAGGTGAGGAATCCTCTCAGAAGTTCTACGATGTGGTAAGGAAAGCGATGGACCGAAATCGAAGGTGAGAGTGTGTTCGTGCCAATCGTGCCCCATCAAAACCCACCAAACACGATCATCTGGTCATGATGGATGCGACCAAGAAGAAAAATGCGTTTCTTGAGAATACGCGGAAAATATATAATGACGCTAAGCAATACTATTATACAAATATAAGCACCAATCTTTCTACGTTACCTTTTTAACGGAAGTCCACATTCTTAAATTGAAATAAGTAACAGTTTTTTATTCTTATTATTTCTGACGGAATGCCACATTCCTTCAGGTATGGTTTTTATCTTTGTTATATAAATAATTGATTTCAATAAATAACAAGTTTACATGGTACAGTCGAGTTCATAAATATATGAGCAAATCCGAGGCTTCAAAAATAAATGAGCATAGAAAGGTACATATGCATCTGAACAGATTTACCAATCAAAAATATGTGTACATATCACCTGTCATATTAATCTGAGCAAGTCTAACAATAATATGTAAGCACCTGAAGCATGTATTGGCACATAAATATATGTACTAACGTTCTACAATTTTATGTGAACACGTGGAAGTTCATAAATATCTAAACAAACATATGACTTAAGTAACAGTTTGACAATCATCAAATCATACATTCGTCTCTTTCACTTTAAGTGTAACGTCATAGAAGTGTCATTAGTATTCGATTGCAGCTTCTTACCCATTTTTGCTGTTTTCGATTTATGGTCCACTTAAAAGAGGTTGTTATCAACTTTGATGACTGGCCACTAACAAATTTTTAAATGATAAGCTGTTCTTGAATTGTGATCATACACAAATAGTGATTCATGTTCAGTCGCCATCAGATATATCGGAGCGGCCAAGGTACTCCAAAATATCTGAACAACGCTTCTATTGTCAATGCAATAAAGTGCATGTTCAGATATTTTTGAGTACCTTGGCCGCTCCGATATATTTGATGGCGACTGTTCATTGCATTGAATATTGAATTATACATTTTGTGTAGGTATTTGTGTACTTTCACTTGGTTAAATAATTTTGAAAAATATTAGTACAGATATGAGACTTGCTCAGATGAATATAACAGGTGATATTTTTGATTGGTAAATCTGTTCAGATGCATATGTACCTTTCTATGCTCATTTATTTTTGAAGCCTCGGATTTGCTCATATATTTATGAACTCGACTGTACCTATCTACAGTGCGTTATTTGGATATTTTGACCGTGGATGCCGACGGCGGTAAAAATAATTTCACGACGCGCGACGCAATTTTTTTAAATGCCATTTACTGTAACTAAAGGTTCTCAAATGTTGTATTTTTGAATCTACATAAAATAGGCTTTAATATTGTATTTTTTGTGCATGAAAATAACTAGCAAATTAATATATATGATGACTGGATTATGTAAAAATTAGTTGAGATTTTAGATTTTCGTATGTTTTTTTTAAATATTACTGAGTAAATTGCATTTTTCAATACTAGAAACGAATTCTACGTGGTCGTTTTATCCGAAATTGATACCAAGACCCCGGTGCCAGAAGGGGGGGTACCTTGGGGTACCGATCTTAATCAGTTTGTCTGCGGACAAGAAACAACTGTGCCAAATTTTATACTTTTGCATCAAAATTTGAGGTTGTGCACTTAACACCCATACTAATAGTGTTATCATATTATAACTACAACTTAAAGCCGTTCTAAGCTACCTTATCAGAATGGTCTAAGAGCTAGCCACGTCAGATGTGACACAATAATGAGAGCAATGAAACCTATCTTGTTAGACTGCTTTACCATCCTTATTGCTAGATCCGGGCATCTGGCAGCTTTTAATGGGTGGATGTCAGAGTGACAGACCAACAAAGTTTTTAAGTTGGAAAAAAGTAATACCAAAATAGGTAAAAAATGCCAAAGTTGTGTAATTTATAGAGGACAGGGCCTATATTTTAACATTAGATTAAAAACCATTGTCTATTATTGCGGAAACAAAAACAGTAGGCGACTAACTGAAAATTGAATCTTACATCATTTGGCACTACTTTCCCGAAACAGAACCTTTTGGATATGATTTAACCTAATTAATTACATAATTTCCCATAATATTTCACTAAACCCAGAACTCTAGGACTTGTTTTCTCCAAGTTATTGGCATTCTTTGACCTCCACCACCTTACAGCTGCCAGATGTCCGGATCTAGAAATAAGCATAGTATAGCAAACTAACTACATGGGTTTCGTGGCTCTCATTATTGTGTCATATATGACTTGGCCAGCTCTCCGTCTAGAAGATCAGACTGCTGAAGTGCTGAATTGCACCCTACGACATTCAATGTAGCAGTCTCACCTTCTGCACTACCGTTAAACGACTTATAAACAGCCCTATCAATACGGCTATTGAAAACCTGATATAAAATAACTGCTGCTGTTATCTTGCATCCTAAGCAGGCAATAACCTCCAGAACCTAGCTCAAACTATTTGAGTATCAATGTAAATGATAACTTCTACGATATAACTCCATATACCTATGCGCGCCGGGTACCTACTACTATGTTCAACTACTAACATTCAAGAATTTCTCTTGAATAGTTCATTCTAGAATTCTATGGATCAACTTCTTTCGTCCTCTGTTGTCCTAGCCGGAGATTATTATTTTATTTAAATACCGTTGCGCCCGTGAGCCGAGTTTTTCTCTGGGTTCCTTGATTTTATGCAAGCCTAGTATTTTTCCCCCACTATGTCGAAAAATTTCCCCGCAGAATCGAACAATTCTCCCTACTTTGAAAATGGAGTAATTAACCTTTGTTCGATTGAGCCTACTTTTATTTTAATTATACTATAAAAGCAGCTTTATGTATAAAAGTAATCTATGTAGTTAAAACTGTAATATGTCTGAGCGAGTATAATAAATTCCTTCCTATTTTCTATATGACTACACATTTTCAAGCCATTTCGTACACATTCATGAAATTGAAAGGTGATAGGTACTTATATTTTCATTACTTGTTCACCTGTCACTGATGCCACCGGTACACTGACACAATCTCTCCCTCGAGACAACTTGTCCGTCAATGTGTACACCTGAAATCGGCTGAAACTTTCAGGTACGCTCACCTGTTTCACCTCGCACCTGTATACCAGGAAAACAAGAACCAGGTGAAGGTAAACCTTACCTGTCGCTCGAAACACACACACTATCAAACTGAACAAGAAAGTTGACATGTGTGCCTATCGTTCAGGGAAATTTAGGGAGGGTCGCGGTTGACGCATACAAGGAAGGAAACACTTTTCCCCCTTTGAAATGGGAAGCGAGAGCGGGAAAGCAGTATATGCTCCAAAATATTGCGACCCCATTGAGCTGCGCGTAAAACGAAAGCGGGACGCATGTATTCAATAAGTTGAGCTGTGTATGTGTGAGTGTACCTGAAATTTGCGTGTCAACATGAAAAGGTAAAATTTTCTCCTTTAACTTCCTTCTTCCCTAGTACTCAGGTGGAAGGTAAGACAGGTGAAAAATTTTACCTTCGCTCTTCAGGTGTTTTCCTTACCTGAAAAATATTTCATAGTGAATTAATCGCTGTTACTTGGGAGTTGTATCAGTTAATCAATAATTAATTAAAAATTAGTTTATTGAAGGTTTCCAACTATTCCTTATCGGTAAAATAAGTTCTTAAAGATTTATATGAATAATTCAATAATAATTAATCGCATAATTAAATATCGGTAATTTTGAATCTGTAAATAAAGCTAAAAGATTTGAGAAGAGATGAAAATCGAACCAACAAAACCCCTTAAAACGGCCGCGGCCGATACGAAAATCCCTAAAAACCAAATAAAACCCGAAAGCGAGACTCGGAGAGCTGTCAAAGCAATCAAATTCTCGTTAATCAACTGTCAAAAGCGCCTCACGGGTGTCAAACCATGGCTGCAGACAGGTCGGGCACCAGGGCGTCAAGAGGAGCAGGGAGTGTTGGGCAGACGAAGGCATCCGGTAACGCGGTACACGAATTGTGAAGGTTTCCAATCCAAGAAAGTCGCGATGTGAGTATTGAGACTTTAACATACTTCTTAAGCTCACCATTAGACCACAAACATTTAAGGCACTTCACAACTCCACATCACATATTATACTGAATTAATTATATGATTTTGTAACTATCTGACGAAATATTTTGGTACTCTAAAAGAGTGAGAGCATAAATAGAGTTAATATATTTTCTATTGTGCCGGGTGAAGGCTATCAGAGAAGTGGAGCGGCGCTCACTGAAGGGCTGGACCCTCGCTCCAGGGTCTCCTAATGCAGTAGTCATCATTCAACGTGCCACGCGTAGTTACTTTGTAGGCTCTGATTAGATTATTTTTTGTTTAAGTAAATATATTGCTGAATTTTGTGATTTTCTATTACCACTTTCCACCTCAGGAACCCGGTAGGCGAGCTCTCTGTGTGTGGCGAATTTCCGCTACAAAGCGGGAAAACACTGGAATCGGCTACGAGCCTAGCGCGTAGCGAACTGCGGTACAGAAAGTTTTAAGGTCAGGTGGAGTAAGGAAAACACTTGTTTGGAACTTCTATTCTATATCTGTTTCCCTTTCTCGGGTCAAAATAAAATACGTTTCCCTTACTTCGCCTGACCTTATTAAAAATTTTAATTAAACGTGATAAAAGCCTACGTGAGCTACGTTACGACCGAGTTGTACTGAAACTACGTGGAAACCGTAAAGCACCTCCTTCGCGCCGTGCTTCCCCGGTCCGTTTTCACGCACTGAAAGGGTTAGACCGACGTTAAGCGCCTGAAACGCGGTTTCCAGTTAATCCATTTGCAAAATAACTGATCCGTTTCGTTACTTAATTACACCGCCGGATGGTGGAAAATTCTGGAACCATGATGAACGGCCGATTGACTTTTTTTTATTTCATATTAAAAAAAAAACAGGTCTAGATCTGCTTTATATAAAGAGAATATTTTGTATCCTAAGGATACTCGGAAGCAAATCTTAGACATAACATCGAATAAAATGCTAGAAGTTTACAACAAATCATTGCTTTTTGCTTAGGAAGGTATACAATTTCTTTGGTGGGGTTCTTTCGATACTTTCTTTCAAGTTAGATTTCCACGATACCAGGGAACGAGGAACCTGTCCTAGTACACGTAGTACAACATTTTCCTCTGTGTGCACAACTTTCAAAGTAATAAAATAAAACAATGGAAAAACATTTTTTATTAATTTTCTTTACGGTATTTTCACAAAAACACGGGATTTTCTGCATATTTTGAGGCAACATTACTAGGACATCAAAGTATTAAAAGAGATTTGTATTGCCGCTCATGCCCCGCATGGGAGTTTTTCTGAGTCGTTATGGCAACGTGGCGTTTTTCAACACCGACACGTCATCGCTTCGAGGCTGTTGCACTAGGAGATCAAAAATCTTCAGGAAGTTATAAAGGTTGTCTCCTCCCAGCGTTGCTTAGCGACCGACAGGAAAGCACCCCCTGAAAACCTTAATTTAAATTCAAATTAGAATAGAGAGGGCGTAGGACAAGCAGCTTGAGCCAAGATGAAACTCCACGCCTCAAGGTGGAGCTTTGTAAAAATCCAAACCTTGAATACTAGGGCCTAATAAACGTAGAGAGCCCTGAGCCACGAGTTACAAAAACGTAAAAACCGATTATGTATTAGTGTGTAATCCGTACATAGAGAAAGGGGAGGAGCTTTCGCACACATTGTCACAATGGAGCTTTTTAAGTTTTTTTGCGGGGCAGGTTTTAAAAAAGCTTTTCTGATTTGTCTCTTTGAATTTTCTCCACTGGGATACCATGATTGCAAGCAGTTTGGGAATGATTGGTATGCGGTCGAGAATGCGAGCTGAGAATCCGGCAAGGGTGAAACGTGCCTTTTTTGAATAGCGTCAATAGCGTGGACTTCATAGAGAAGATTTTCCCGCAGTCGAGTATTTTTCACACCAGGGCCGCATGGGTACGCGGAGATTGGCCGAATTCAGCGCGTTTTATGGAATGTTTCACACAATCGTGGCCAGTGCACCACTGAATTCGGCTGAAGTGGAATTTAAATTTTGGGAATTTCACCTTGTTTGTGATTTTCAATAGCCTGCTATTGTGAAAAAAAATGTTTCTAGGTATTTATTTGGTTTTATCATGAATGCTTATATTGCTTGCACACAAATCAATACTGATGGATAAAATAACAAATTAAACTCAACGACGACGACACAAAATCAATCAAAAAACATAAACTGTGCAAATTAGCGAAAATTCCTTCTTAAATAAGTTTTTATAAAAATTAAATCAATCATGCCCTAATAAATAGTCTTTTAGCTAAGGTAGTAAATTATTGGATAAATTATTTTTGTGTAAGGGTCAAAGCAAACGTCCGGTTTTCAATTTGCATGTCAGGTCGCTGGATACGGTCGGCGAATCAGGTCGACCGGAAGACACACGCACACGTCCGAGTGACGTTAGTTAGGTTTTGAGACCCCACGGCGTAGAACCGTGTGTGTCCGGGGCTCAGGTATTTAGTAGGAGATATTATATTATTATGAGCCTCAGGAGACCGTATTCGGTAGCCGTATCTGGATTAGGCAAATTATTCAAGTTAAGTAGGTACAAATTACTAAAGCAGCATAACCTGCCAAGACGTTTTCCGGATAAACTTTACCCGGGCTTAGCGCGTTAAGCATGCTTAAATCCGTTATCAAGTACCAGGACCACATACGATCGAGGGGCCCGATAATCCGGATTTCCATGCAATGTTGCCAGGCTAAACGTGTGCAAGTAAAAAAAACCTATGTGAAGTTTGATAACAAAATTGGTGCTAAAATATAAGCCAATAAAATATGAAATTACTTAGATGGGTGCTTGTTGAAAGTAAACTCTTTTTTAATTCCAACTTAGCAACAATATCTTCGTTACCAGGAGTAGATCGGATATCCAAGTAGTAAGTCTTTTCCCTCGTTTTCTACCTAAAAACAAGCCGATTTTAACATTACGCCATTACTTTAGAGTCGTGTTTAGTTTAATGAACTTGGTGTGGGTCTACAGATCGATACGGCGCGTAGCTCGTAGCAAGGGGCGTAGCTGCTACGAATTAACTGTTATATATTTGTCTCTTTCCCGCCTAAACAAATAAAACTTCACCCCCAAAGGTTTGTTTGCGTGTTGTTTATAGGGTTATTTTGCAAACAAATACCTACCTAGTTTGCGTTCCACAAATATTTCTGTCATAAAGTTATCGAGAGTTTGTTTCAACTGCTTGAAGTAGGTACAGTACCTACTAGACTAAATTATCCTTTTTACCCAACGGAGGGTCGTTTTTCAAATATTTATATAGGGTAATTGTGCTAGTTTCCCGTCCAGGTCCAGTTTACCGTCCACTTAATTAAACTGCTGCAAATAAATGGGAAAAACTTTTGAAGGTCAATATAGTTTATATTTATAGTTTATTCTTTAGTAGATTAGTATGGACGGAAAACTGACAAGAGTGGACGAAAAATAGCACAATCACCCTATGTATGCATATTTCTTTGGCACAACCGAAATCGTTGTCGGATTACGACTTTACGACGTGTAAATCAAAATAGGTGTGTTAACTTCTTGTAAGATCCGCTTTTAAACTGTGTTTACGCCCCCAAATAACTTTTGAAAGAAAGCCTCCAAAATTAACTTTACTTACCAACCGTCTGAAGTAAAGGTTGAATAGGCAAGATGCAATATTTTCATTTATGCTTTCATTTGAACGAATTGCACGTAGAAAAGACCACGAGTCTATTAAAAAATGAAAATACTATAATTTATAGTCAAAAATTGCTGTTACAACAACTGTTACTGACAATTTAAATTTTCGCGCCTAAACGGATCTACAGTTCCTGTGACGTCACTCATGTGTGTCACTCGCCATATTTGTTCATCCACAGTGTTAAATTCTTGTTTTTTTTTTTTGACCTGGATGCTCCCTTTAAACGAAATCCCATAGACAGTTTCCAACCCCATTAGTTGTCATAACAGAAGTTACGTCAACGGTGGATTAAAACACGATCCGTTTGACATTACTTCAAATCGTAATTATTATTTGAAATTAATATAAACTAAAGTAAAAACTTTTCAATAGCTATTATTTTATGTTTTTTCAACATTTTGATCACAAAATAATAGTAAATATTATAGCTGCATCTTCCCTATTACAAAAAGCCTAGTCGGTAGTGATCCTGCCTACGAAGCAGGTGGTCCCGGGTTCGAATCCTGGTCAGGGCATTTATTTGTGTTTATCGCGGATATTTGTTCCTGAGTTATGGATGTTTTCAATGTATTTAAAGTATTTATATGTATATATTAGAGATGCGCCGAATATTCGGTAATTATTCGGTATTCGACATATTCGGCATGTTTTTCAATGTTCGGTATTCGGCCGAATTATTCGTTAAAATTGCCGAATATTTACCGAATAAACATACGATATTTATCTAATAAAAAAAAAAACATTTATACTATTTATCGCTCTTAAAAGTTAAGTTATATATTTATTCTTATTTTATTAGGCATATAATAAAACAAGAAAACTTGATTTTAGTAAGCTTAATTATTCAGTTCATCACCATATCAACGTCTGTCATCAATTCACCATCAATAACAAATTCCAAATGTTGACATTGACAATGCCAAGGTCGCATACACATATTATTTTACCAGAAATAAGGGCGAGCGGGAGGGGTCGAATTCGCGCTCAACGAGCCGCGCGCGCGGACCTGCATAAACCTGTTTAGTTTTACGGAATAATTCGGCCGAATGTTCGGCCGAATATTCGTATTCGGTAAAGTCTATATTCGGCGCATCACTAGTACCTATATATCGTCGCCTAGTAACCACAACACGAGCCTTATTGAGCTTACTGTGGAACTAGGTTGATTTGTGTAATATTGTCCCATAATATTTATTTATTTATTTCTTTTCTTAGTTGAGCTGCGCGACATTTATCAGCACAGTAAAAGACGTCGCGCAGGCCGACTTTACCCGTAGACAGCGGATTGTCCTAAGGAAATTGCTAAGTGACACACGATAGATATAGCGCTTCGTTAAAGTTACACAAGCGTAAGCATTAGACTATCGAAAAGCGTGAATGGTACGAATATAGAGTTCAAATTATACATGTCGATACTCGCGATTAGAACCTATACAGGATGATTCAGGAGACGTAAGCAGGAACAACCCTCCACACTTAGTTAACGATAATGAATCCGCCATCATGTTTATGGATATGTATATGGATATTTCGACATTTCAACCCCATTGTACCCTAACAGGGGAGATGGTATTTCACGTCCGCCACGTCGGATTTTAAAATCGTTGTTGTTTTCGTAATCAACGACCCGATAAACCATAGAAACAATACCCATGTTGATTTTCAGACTTTTTGACCACATTTCCCCCTTTTAGGGGTTGAATTCTCAAAAAACCTGCAACACGTATTTACTTATTTATTGTTAGGAATACTTCTGTGAAGTTTCGAATAAAATAGACTAACTAATCTTGTTTCCCCATACAAACTTTGGACCCCCATTTCACCCCCTTAGGGGATGAATTTTGAAAAATCCTTTCTTAGCGCACCCCTAGACCGTATAAGGAACCTACGTGCCAAATTTGGAATCTCTAGAACCAGCGGTTTGGACTGTGCGTTGATAGATCACTATGTCAGTCAGTCAGTCAGTCAGTCACCTTTGAGTTATATATATATAGATATGTGTTACAAATCTATAATTTATTTTAGTTATAAAAGTGCAATTCCGAATTAACTCGGGTAAATCCGAATACAATTAAATTACGTCCTATTTGCTTGAAACATAAATCACATATTCGCTTTTCAATCAGATTTAGCATCCCTCTCTTTTTTTCTGATTGTGCCTATAGAAGTACCTAAACAGGTGTTTAACAAACTTTTAGTTTGGAATTATCCGACATGAAGTTAGTGGTTCTCAAACTTTAATAATACAAGTATCATAACAAGTATCACAATAGTAGTTTATGCAATTGTTACGTAATAAGGGTCCTTAAAATAGGAGTGTGGTTTTATGAAAAGAACCACATGCGAGTTTCATAATAAGATACACGAGTGTTTTAAGGCCTACGTACAGTTGCATACACTGCTTTATCTACACACATATTATAAATCCTAAATGACGTGTTTGGAAACCATTAGAATGACCGCCATGGCCAACTCGATTGTGCGAACGGTCGGGGAGGAGGGCTGGATTTTTATTACGTTACCAAAATCGATGTTCCAAATTTTAAAATGTTAAAATTATGTTACTGCCACAGATAAAAAACTTATCATAGTAAAATCGGTTGTTGTAATGCTGGCCATTGCCTACCGTTTTTCAACGTATTTTAGAGGACTTACAATTGATGATGATGAGTTAGTTAAAGCAAAGGTGCGTAGTTTCAGTGACCGCGAGGCAACCGGATGGCTCGCGGTATTTAAGCTCCCGAAGTGATGAGGAGCCGCCCTGTGCAACCCGAACTGACCCAACTTGGACTGGGGCGGAAATAGGGCGGAGAGGGGATTAATTATCGTGAGGCAACCGATTGAAACAGCGGTTGCCTGAAAGAATGTATGCTGGTTATATAACAAAATTTTAATGGCATCCCTCCTGGTTGAACTGGCGCCCTGTACGAGAGCGAAGAAAAAAAAATGTCAAATGGAAATCGCTTGAAGATTAGCATGCTTGTTCTTCATCACATACAGACACCGGAAACATTAGTAAATTTGTGAGTTGACCGATTTCTACTTATGCGTGTGCTACTTGGAGCACCAGTACTAAAGTGATGTAGCAAAATATTCTATTGATGCTACTGTCAACATCTAGATGATAGTCAACATAAATAAATATTATTTATTTTCTTCGTAGCAATCGTAGCGGAATAGTTTTAGTTTTTAGTTTTTTATTTATTAACCATAGCGTAACATGATCATTACATGGTAAGTCAGAATTAACAATAGTATGTATATTTACTATACAAGGTAATTACGTGCTAACTAAATTATTTATCATTTTTTCAATTATAATATAACATCTTTGAGTGATAATATATTACCTCATATATTATTCTTACTCTAGCATATGAATGGTACTAACAGAAAATTGTGTTATTTTTTATTGAAATGACATCCGCATAATTTTATTATCTTAAGTAGCTCTATCTTTGTTATAAGTAGTTAGTAATCGAGGATTTTCAATTAGCATATGTATTAATATATATCGATATATTTTTTATCGATATCAAATCCCTAGAACTTGACCCGAGTTAGCACAGGTATGCTTATAAATAGTGAACTAGGTACTAACAGGCTAGAATATTTACGAAAATTCATATTCATAGTACAGTACAATTGATTGTTTGAGAACCATTGGCTAATACTATAGAGTAATAAAGTCCGAAACACTCTTTGATTCGGAATTCCCCAGTGCGGGTTAATCCGAAAAATTCAAAATTTTCAAACTAGAAGGTAACCATTGAATAGTAATTAAAATCGAAAATCTATGAAATACAAAAGGATTAAAACCATTTACTTACCAAAATTCCGATTTACTGATGTGCGGCTAATTCCGGAAGATAAAAAACGCGGGAAATAGCACTCGCTCACAAAAATGGCGCGCAACTCACGTGATTCCATCGATGGCGTTCCGAGCTGACGGATGCGGGGGGGCAGTTAAATGAGCGTCGAGAGGACTGTTGCTAGCGCGCATTAAAATGCCGCGTTTAGTAGAAATTTGTAGTTTTCGGAATTTCCCGAATTACGAAATTAGCCGAATGCACCTTACATATCAGAGAAAAACAAGAGATCGGTAGTCGACGGTTTATTTTAATTGTAGAGTGACCATTGCGTGTTGTAAATAATTTCAACCTTTTAATTTTTTACTTTATTTTTTTTTGCGCAAATTACACTCACAATTTAGGTATTAACAATAGTTAGTAAACAATAGTTTGTTATTAACTGAATACGTAGTGTTAATCCTGCTCACTTCTACCTAATCACCATAGGCTTGGTAACCGGTGTGTTTGTTGTTGTTTCCGGAATTGGCATTCCATATTTTCAGTGACATTTTGTTGGTATCTTTTTTTCTATTATCTTTAATTCAAACAGTTTAGGCTGTGCATTGTATGTTTGTAAAATTATGTAATATGGACCTTCCTGCTGCTTTAAAAGTAAATAAATAAATAAGCCCGTTTTTATATCTATGCAGATTCACAGAGGACTTCGTCGACATCCGAGAGAGCGAGCGGAAGGTGAAAAGAGGCAGTCGAGAACAAGGGAGGCAGTTGATGAACAGGCACAACAACGAAGCTGGACGACGGGTAACCAATGAACTAACTTAATGGCACACCTACCCAAAATGAGTCCTGGCCTCAACGCGAGTTTACGCCATTTGTCTCGATTCTGCGCTTATTGTAGTGGAAAGTGTACGCAAAAAAAACGCAAATCGATGTACAGTTTAGCCGTTTGGCATACGCGTATACTAGAGGTGAAAACAAAATTTTTGATCTGCAGCAGTTCTTAAAAAAAATCCCTTATAGGGAATTTATTATTGTATTGGACAATTTTTTTTTTTCGGAAACCTATCGCGTATTGTATAATATGAAAGGGATATTTAAGACGCTTCTATACATATACCAAATCGTTACATTTTAGCTATTTTTTTTTATTAAGAAAAATCTTTTTTCAATACATACCAAATTTGCGCTTCTCCAGATACTATTTGTCTGACTTTTTTTGTACAATATACGACAAATGACACGTCCTTATATAGATATAAGAAAGCAATTTTGAACATAATTTCGTTTTTTTTTTTTTATATTACAAAGTGACACAGTTCTACTTCAGTACAATATTGTATGAGATTTATGGAACTGTACTGCAGAAAATTTAAAAAAATGGCTAAAATGTAATGAAAAGCCCTCGCATATGATACCACACGCGATAGTATATGAAAAAAAATTTTTTTTCCTATTATAAAAAACTCCCCATTACAAAAAAATACTCAGCACTGACCATTAAACATTTGAACACTTTTGCTATAGACAGATGCTAATACATCTGGTATATTATAAACAGCGTGTGAAAGCGATGGAACTGCCTTTATCTATACGAACTTAGAAAAAAGTGAATTTCATTTGACATAATATACGTGTAAGTAAAAGCCAGATTGTGAGATCTGGCTCGTAATATCAAATAATATCACAACACAATACAAAAATATCAATGAATTGCATTGCAAGTAATATCAAATCAATATCCAATCAACAAGCTAGGATGGACGAATTAGGTTAGAGTTTTAATTTTTAACAAAGAGACAGACATTAATCTTAGATCAAGAGTAGGCCGTAGGCTAAGAGTAGGCTACCTCATCGAGTAGCAGAATTCGGCTTATGTAGAGCGATTCACAGTGAAAAGTTATGTATTTCTGTAATTGGAGTAGTATAGATTCACCGTTTCTACCACATGGATTTCCCACCACCAAAACAATGGTTTTTCGGGATTATGGTGGTTTTTCGGGGCTATGAAACCTAAAAAAAAAAAAAAAATAAGTTTGGTATGTTTTAGTACGTTTAGCCCCCCATTTAGATCGATTGCACTAGGTCTCAACAGTGCCCGGAGCCTCCTTCAGCACTTAGGCACTCCGCTAATTAAACAATACACGCTCTTCGACACCACAATAGAACCCTTGCTCACCTTTTTCTATTGTCTCTATTGTTAGCTCGACTCGGCGACATCGCATTGTTACCGAGCTCGGTAGAGGCATACTCCTACGTTGTAGTTTGTTCTTTACGTATTTGCAATAGGTTTTATAATTGCTTAATTGGTTACTCCTTATGAAAGACTAGGTATACTACCTAAATTTTCCAAAGTTTAGGTATAGTTTTGGTGGTGGGAAATCAATGGGGTAGAAACGGTCATATAACTTAACGAGATTTTTAATGATCTAACAAGCCCCGCGAACTGACACAATTACATTACCCTTTATTAGTCTGGACTGGAGTAGGTATCAAATTTATACCTAAAGTAATTAATTCACATTTCGCGAATATATATGCAAATTTCAACGTATCTATAAAGTTTCCATAGTTTAGGTATAGTTTTGGTGGTGGGAAAACGATAGGGTAGAAACGGTCATATAACTTAACGAGATTTTTAATGATCTAACAAGCCCCGCGAACGGACACAATTACATTACCCTTTATTAGTCTGGACTGGAGTAGGTATCAAATTTATACCTAAAGTAATTAATTCACATTTCGCGAATATATATGCAAATTTCAACGTATCTATATGTGTTACAGCACAATATGAAACTTCCGGTATATGTTTCAACCCCATCAATTTTAGTTATTTAGTATCTATTCGTTTTCAGTTTTTGCCTAAAATTTATTATTTTATGCAAATCCAATTTTTTAAATATTATTTTATTGATTCTAGATTTGTGTTATATATTTGTAATGTCTTAATTTTTTTGGGTAAATTATTTTATGCAAATCCAATTTTTGAAATATTATTTTATTCATTCTAGATTATTTCTAGTCTAGATATTTGTGTTGTCTTATCTTTTTTTTTTTTGAACTCGTAAATAACTTTGGTATATGTGACAACCGACTGCTATTTATTGGTGGACAATAAACATGACTGTGTTTTGAACAAGTTTCAACCTGTAAGTATGCTGTACGTTTCCGTAAAGGAAGTTCCTATTATTTATTATAATATATAGATCTTTTGTTAATGTAGGATTCGGTGTGTGATTTATTTCATTCTTGTTTATACCAGTTAGGTGGGGCGGTGCGATGTTTAAAGACTCCTTTGGTGCTCTAATTTAAAGTCGCAATTTCTATTATTAGTTTTTTCTTGATGCTGTCGGCTTGAGAACTTTACCTTTTTTACTAGATGTCCTTTGAAGAAGGTAATAATTTACTTTTTATTCGTTTCTGAGAAATGTATAAATCAATCATCGGGTTTGAAGTCACACGCAATTTTAATAGAAAGTAAATGCACAAAAGATCTGTCGTTTAAATTCTTTAGAATTCTTTTGATAATTTAATCTTTTGTTAGAAAACATTCCGCTGCAAACAAAAATTTACCTGTCCCCGAAATCCTGTTTAAACTCGTCGCTACCTACCTAGGTGGTCCTCTGTCCCCACCAGCCGTGACCTTTTTTTCAACACAAATTCATATAAAAAGACTGAGGCTGGAGGGTAAATTTTAGAAACGAAGTGAGCTGCAAATCGCGTGTTCAATTACGATTAAGTGAATAAATTTCTTAATTTTGACTAATCAGAGATAGAATTTGAAGGAACACTTTAAATTTCAAAGTATAAAAAATTATACTATCCTGATTTTTTATCTATATGTATAGCATGTCAATTGGAAATGATAATTGTGATGTTAAACTTCTTCAATTATGTGAAGACGCGGAGAAGGAATATTTTGAAGACCAAGAAATATATAATTTGTGTGAATCTCTAAGTCAACAAAAATATGAAATGTAAGTTAATCAATCTGTTTAAATATTTAATTCATTGTACATTTTTTTCTACCTTGCATCTTGTTGGGGTGGGTGATCTAAGTTAAAACCTGTTGTTACATGTTTCCTTACCTGACTTATGGATACGGAGGGGATAGTGGTATAAAAGTGGGTCCCCAGTTTTAAAATTATCTATAGCAAATTGAAGTTTCAGTGTTTTGTACCTGTGGTGTTGTGTGATTCAGTTTTGCAACATGGCATTTTATCTAGAGCCTAAATTAGAACGTAGCGAGATAGCAAGTTTTAGCAAAAAGTTAATAATCCAGAAATTTCATAGACACATCCGATTGTGGTTTATTGATGGCTTATTACCTGATTCAATTTTCGAAGATCAAGATATTAAACCATATTATACCCCATGTGAGGGTCATAGGAATCAAACACAGGATATTCATATATCAGCTACTGATGTAGTAGACGGAGTCCTACCAATGCAAGCGTATTGTTTGCATTGTAAAAAATATACAAGTTAGTATTTTGTAGTTATTATTAATCTTTGTTTCTGGTAATCATATTATAAGTAATGATGTAATTATATTATTTGTGATATTTTATTTTATTTCTTTAGATCCCAACAAGTTGGAGGCGGAATAGAAATGGCAACTACGGATCCTGTGTCTAAGGCATCAACAAAGAAGAGTCAACATTCAACTAGCAGTGATTCAGCATCAACTTCTACAACACAAGCTTGCTGTATTGACGTAAGCACAAAAAATAATGACAAAATTGAATGTTCTGTGTGTCATGTGTATGTGGTAAAAAGATATTTAGCAAACCATTTGAAAAGCAATAACCACAAAAACAATGTTCTTAGTTCAGACAGCGAATTAATCAACGTTCAGCTAATTGAAAATGCATTCCGAAACAGGGTTGCTACGTACAGAATATCAAGTAATAAAAATGATTACCAACCCTTTGAAACCCCCGAATCGTTTTTAGAAAAAAATAAAGATACAATTTTCACTTTATTAAATCGATCAGTTGCAGATCATTGCGCTTTAAAAGTTAATTTTATTTTAAATGCAAATTTTTGTCAGGATACCAAACAGCTAAGAAATACATTTGATTTTCAATTAAACAATCAACTTTTTAATGTGAGCAGTGATAAAGATTTATTTTTCATATCTCTCGTAAATGAAATAACAGAGAGATTAACAAACTTTGAAAGAAAAGATAGTGGATGGAGTTTGGTAAACATAAACCACTTAGACGTTAATGTTAATAAATATAAACCATTGCGTGGTTCTTCATATATTGAATTACCACGTGATATAACAAACAAAAGAGCAGTAATAAACATCAAAAACAATGATCATGAATGTTTCCGTTGGGCATTGCTTTCGGGTTTATATCCACCTAAGAAAAACAACCACGCTAATATGGTGAACTGTTATGTCAAATACAAGGAGAAATTGAAGTTTGGTGACATTCCTTTTCCTATCAAGTTTACTGATATTCAGAAATTTGAAAAGTTAAATGATTTAAGTATTAACGTGTTTGGTTTGGAGTATAATTCACAAAATAAAAGTCATGATATTGTTGGTCCTTTACACATTACAAAATGTAAAAAAAACAAAACATTTTAATTTGTTATATATAACAAAGGGGAATAGAGGACACTCTTGTCTAATCAACAATTTATCTCGATTAGTATCCGCTCAAATAAATAAATTACAACATGCTGTTAATATATGTGATGGTTGTTTGTCAAATTTTTCATCTAATCAGAATTTAGTAGAGCATCAAAAGAACGATTGTTTTCATATATGTACCAATTTACCCTCTGAAGAGGATAAAAGGAAAGATTGGTTTGACAAAATGACTTCTTCAAGTCAACTTAATTTCAATAATTACGAGCGTAAATTACGAGTTCCTTTTGTTGTGTATGCAGATTTTGAGGCATTTTTAAGTCCTATTCAGTCAGAACAATCTAATGAACAAACCACTAAAGATAATAGTCACTCTCCAACACCTGACAGTGATAAAGATTATGGAGATGATGATGATTATGTGGATGATAAAATCAAACGTAAACGCAGATGTATAGACAAGCGTTCCTCAACCATTAACATTCAGAAACATCAAGTTTATAGTTTTGGATACTATATTAAATGTGCATATGATGACAAGTTATCAATTTATAGAACATACAAAGGGGAGAACTGTGGTCAAACGTTTATGAAATGTATTAAACATGATTTGGAGAGTATTTGTAAAAAGAATACATTTTCCAAGCCCCCTTTACCCTTAACAACTTTAAATAAAGAACAAATTGCAAACAGCAAAGTCTGTTTCATTTGTAGTACATGTTTAAACGAGGATTCCTGCGTTTCCTATAACTGGCATACCGGTGTTTACGAAGGCGTTGCACATTCACTTTGCAATGAAAAGTACAGGCCCCAAAACTTTGTACCTGTGTTTTTTCATAACTTAAGCAACTATGACAGTCACTTTATACATACATGGGCTTAATTTTGAAGATGGTGATATAGAACTAATCCCACAGAACAAAGAAAAATATATTTCCTTTTCCAAAATGTTAAAAGTGAATAACCGTACAGTGAAATTAAGATTCGTTGATTCCCTTAAATTCATGTCTAGTAGTCTTGAAAAATTAGCTAAAAACTTAACAACAAACCAATTCAATGAACTAAAATTAAATTTTCCAAGTGAAGAAGACTATAAGCGCTTGATACGTAAGGGTGTGTACCCATATGAATACATGACATCATTTGATAGTTTAAACCTTACCGCCCTTCCTCATAAGGATTTATTTTATAGTTCTCTGACTAATAGCCACATTTCAGATGAAGATTATGAACATGCTGTGGGTGTGTGGAATCACTTTAATTGTCAAAATATGGGGTACTATTCAGATTTATATCTGAAAACAGATGTTTTGCTACTAACTGATGTATTTGAAAATTTTAGAAATGTATGTGTTAAGACCTACGGTTTGGATCCAGCTCATTATTACACTGCCCCAGGATTGAGTTGGGATGCTATGTTAAAAGTTACAAAAATAAAACTTGAACTTTTGACGGATATTGATAAAATTGCTTTCATAGCAAAAAATATTCGAGGAGGTATATCCCAATGCAGTCACAGACATGCAAAAGCTAACAATAAATATATGTCAAACTATGAATCAAACCAACCGTCTTCTTTTCTTGTATATTTAGATGCAAATAACTTGTATGGATGGGCTATGTCTCAACCTCTTCCTACAGGTAAATTTGAATGGGTGAATGTAGAGACGAATTTTAATATTGCAGATGATGCTGATCATGGCTTTATCTTAGAAGTAGACATTGAATACCCTAAAGAATTACATGATTATCATTCGGATCTACCATTCTGTCCCGAAAATGTATGTTTAGGTAATTTTAAAGCAAAAAAATTAATACCAAATCTAAACAAGCAAACAAACTATGTCATTCATTACAGAAATCTTAAACAAAGTTTACAAAACGGATTAAAATTGCTTAAAATCCATAGAATATTAAAATTTGAGCAATCTCCATGGTTAAAAAGTTACATAGATTTAAATACTTACATGCGATCCCAAGCATCTTCTGAATTCGAAAAAGATTTTTTCAAACTCATGAAAAATTCAGTGTTTGGTAAAACTATGGAGAATGTAATGAAACGAGTAAACATCAAATTATTAAATCACTGGGAAAATCGTGGGAAATCTCAAGGAGTTCAATCTTTAATTGCGAAACCTGAATTTCATAGTTTATCTGTTTTTTCACATGATTTAGTAGCTGTTCAATTGAAAAAAACTAAAGTTTTATACAACAAACCAATTTACCTAGGTTTTTGCATTTTAGATCTTTCTAAAACTTTAATGTATCAATTTCATTACGACTATATGAAAACCAAATATCAAAATAATTTGAAATTGCTTTACACAGATACTGATAGTTTACTATATCAAATATTCACATAGGACTTTTATGATGACATAAAATCAGATCTTAATTTATATTTTGATACTTCTGAATACCCAGAGGACAACGTGTATGGTTTCCCTCTGGTAAATAAAAAGCAACTTGGAGTTTTCAAAGATGAAAACAATGGGGAAATATTTAAGGAATTTATTGGTTTGCGTTCAAAAATGTACGCCATAGATGTACAAAATAAAGAAATTAAAGCTAAAGCTAAAGGTGTCAATAAATGCATAACGGAAACGTATGATCTTGATAGTTTAAAAAAATGTTTATTTAAGAAAAAAATTAAATATGATACAATGTTACCTTTCAAATCAATAAAACACATTTTATTTACACAGAAAATTACCAAAATAACGCTTTCCCGTAATGACACGAAACGATATTTGTTAGGAAATTCTATTGATACTCTTGCGTGGGGTCATTATAAAATTCCTCATGGTGTACTTTAAAATTTATTTAATTTACACAGAATATTCAATGAAATGTATTTATTTTTTGTGCAATGTGTATAATTTTTGTAAATTGTATGATTTAGTTTAGAAGTTAAAATTATCTTGTGTCAATTTTTTTTTGTTATGTGTTATTTTTAATAAATGTTCTTGATAAAAGGAGAAACTTTTAAAAAAATTGTCATTTGAAATTAATTCCTTTTCATAACAACACACTCCTCACGTTAATTCAAAATGATTCATTTTTACCATCCCTTCACCACTATTGTAGCTGGTCCGAGTGGTTGTGGAAAAACTAAATTTGTTACAAGTTTTCTTGAACATTCGAAAGAATTATGTAATAAGTGATTTGGTGTTATGATGAAATGCAACCCCTATATAATCTAGAAAATGTCATTTATAGTCAAGGAATACCTGATATGTCCATGTTTGATGGACTGAAGCCCAAATTACTTATAATAGATGATTTAATGCGGGAATCAAATGGGCGACTAGTTGATATTTTTACAAAAGGTAGTCACCACAGAAATTTAAGCCTGTTTTATATTACTCAAAATATATTTCATCAGGGTAAAGGTCAACGTGATATGTCTTTGAATACAAGTTATTTAGTGTTTTTTAAGAATCCTAGAGATAAAACACAAATACGTTATTTGTCTCGTCAAGTATGCCCAGAAAACTCAAAGTTCGTTGACGAAGCTTACAAGGATGCTACTAAAAACGCTCACGGCTATCTTATGATTGATCTTAAACAAAACACAGATGACATGTGTCGTTTTAAAACTAAAATATTTCCATTTGATGGCCATTGCACAGTGTATATCCCAAAGAAAGGATTTAAATATAACAAGGATCATCAAGTTTCAGTCAGTTCTAAATGATGCATTCTCGAGTAAGCACCTATAAACATTTACTGGAAGCCCTGCATTTACTTAAACCAAAATATCGCACTGCTTTGCTTAAATCGTGCGATGAAGATGAGATCAACATCATTTGTGAATGTATCTATAACGTTCTAAAGGGTAAAATTCCTTTAGATAACAAAGAAAAATCTAAATTAAAAAAATATAAGGAAACATTACGAAAACTAGTTTCAAAAGGCAAAAATAAGCTTAGAAAAACCGTTATTATTCAGAAAGGGGGTGCATTTTTACCAATAATTTTAGGTGCAGTTTTAAGTGCATTGGTAAACTCCTTATCTTAGATACAATGGAGAATACAAAGAAAATGTTGTTAGTAGAACCTGAATTTATTGAAAGACTTAAAAAAAGTGAAAATCAGGTGGAAAATTTATCATCCCGTCTGGATGGAGAAATGCAAACAATTCTTAGAAGAAAAATAAATGATCGTGAAAAGTGGGCATTATATTGTCAAGCACTACAACGATTTTTACATTTTGCTGAGGCAGATCGAAGACCATTTAAATTACCAATAGTGATGGATGAAGTGAACTACCTTACTAACGATAACTACAACGTTGCTTCGAAAGTTAACAAAAAGGAGGAAAATGTAAAAAAAGAGGAAAGTATCCGAAAGGAGGAATCATTTACTCAGAACTTAAGCGGAGACGCAAATTCACCTGTGCCGGAAGAAGATGTTTATGCAACACATCCTGGTGTATCAAAGGTTCAATTACCTAAACGATATTCTCCATCCTATATTATAGATGTTATACCTAAATCGTACAGGACAAAAAGTCAGACGCTACTGCAAAACATTGTTCTGAATAGACCTAAAATTTGGTGGAAGGAGAACGGTGAAGTAGTTATAAACAGTCAGACAATACCAAATAGCAATATTCTCGATTTGGTAGGCGATGTGCTTAGACCGCTTAAACGCTCAAAACCAGTGGGATGGGAGGATTTCGCTCGTCTTTTAAATGATATAAAAGTTCCATCGTCATGTATTGGTAACCCCGAGACTTTAGAATTTATTAATAAAATTCAATCTAAACCTGAAGCTAACACTTCACAGGCTTCTATTAGCGAGCACAACCTATCAATTAAAGAAAAAAACGCATCTACTCCTCTATCTACTAAGCCAAAAACGAGGTCTCAAAAGAAAGTTGATTGGGAAAGATGGACTCCTTATTAGACATAAATAGAATATATTACGATATATCAAACCCGGCTGGATATAGTAGTTTAAATAATGTTATGAAGGAAATGAAAGGTCAAATGAATAGAGAGGAAGTGAAAAAATGGTTGCAGTCCCAAGAAGCGTACACTCTACATAAACCTGTTCATAAACGTTTCTCGCGTAACAAATACATCCTGTCAAACTACAATGAACTATGGCAAGCTGATCTACGTGATATGCGTACCTATAGTCAATACAACGATGGGTATAAATACATTCTTTGTGTTATTGATGTATTTAGCAAATATGCATTTGCGAGACTTATGAAAAAGAAGGATGCTGAAACGGTTAAAACGTGTTTTGAAAGCATATTCACGGAAGCAAATGCAACCCCTAGACATATTCAATCTGATAAGGGTACAGAATTTGTTTCAAAGATGGTGAGAGATTATTTTAAAAATAAGAACATAAATTATTATACAACTAACAACCCAGACATTAAAGCTAGCATAGTTGAAAGGTTTCAAAGAACTCTCAAAACTAAAATGTGGCGTTATTTCACTCATAAGAATACTTACAATTACACTAATATATTACAAGATCTGCTTTATTCATATAACCATAGCTATCATTCCAGCATAAAAATGCGTCCAGTTGATGTTAACTCTAGTAATATAAGGACTGTTTGGTGTAACTTATATGAAAGAAAAAATGATAAACAACCTTCTTTAGAAAATGCAAGGCTAAATGTAGGTGACCATGTTAGGATAACTAAATATAAACATATATTCCAAAAGGGTTATGAAACCAATTGGAGTGATGAAATATTTGTGATTGAATCAGTTATCAATAGGTCTCCGTGGGTTGTTTATACTTTAAAAGATTTGGAAGGTGAACCAATAATTGGTACATTTTATTCTAAAGAATTAGAAAAAGTAACTCACCACCCCTCCATCAAATATAAAATTGATAAAATAATACGCTCGCGCCGTATTGGTGGCAGAAAGGAAGTGTTCGTGAAGTGGCGAGGTTATCCTAATAAATTTAATTCCTGGATACCGTCATCAAGTTTAGAAACAATATGAGTGAAAACAGTTTTTACTTAACTTTGTTGAGCAATAGCTCATCGGAATATTACAATGATAATACAACTGCGCACTTTTTAACAAAATTACCTAAAACCATTAAATTGGAAGGAGAATGGGTCGTGGGTTTAGTAGAATTTCAATACCCATGCTCCATGTACAATGTTCAAGAACATGAAAATACCATTTATATTAAAAAGAAAGTTCGAGGACCTGCAGACAAGACGGATAAAATCGTTGATTCAAAAACTCACATACCAGCTACTTCGTATGATAGTCTTGATCATTTTCTTGATGCATTAAATGAAAACCCACAGCTAAAAAGCAAAGTTAAGTTTAGATATGATAAAATTACAAAAATGGTGGGGATATCAACAGATAAAGAAATAGTCTCAGTCACAACAACACCCATATTAAGTCTACAATTAGGATTTCGACCAAGATCAAATTTAAAAGAAATGTCAATTGGAAAACATCCTGCAAATTTATACTTAGGTTTACCCTCACAAATATTTGTTTATACTGATATCATTCATCCACAAGTGGTGGGAGATGTAATTACATCATTACTGAGAATAATACCGTTAGACCCAACTAAATTTATCTATGGTGCTTACAAAACACATATTTTCTCACCTGCTCACTATGTACCCGTATTACGAAGAGAATTCGATACTATAGAAATAGATATAAGGACAACTACTGGAGCTAGAATACCATTCCAGTTTGGATCTTCTTGCGTGAAGCTACACTTTCAACGGGTAAAATGAATTATAAAAGATCATCTACGTCTTGCCCATATGAACATTACTATTCACACCAAGCTGGTACGGGTATAGGAATAGTTTATAAAGGGGTACCATATCAACGAGGACATGGGATAGGGAGTTTCTTGGGTGGTCTTTTTAGGTCTGTGCTACCATTATTATCTAGTGGTCTTAAAACAGTGGGAAAAGAAACTTTAGATGCAGGAATCGGTCTTTTATCCGATATGGTAAATTCACGACCAATGGATAGTTCTATTAGATCTCGGTTCAATGAAGCAAGCGCCAACTTAAAAAGAAAAGCAGATGAAAAAATTGATTCTTTGATGTCGGGGTCTGGGTATAAAACGTCCACAAAAAGACGTGAACCATTCATTAACTTAAAAGCATCGCACCGAAGAGGAGGTAAAAAATATAGGAAAAACAATATTGAAGATATATTTTCAAACTAAAAAATGTCATTCTTACATAGTCATTCTTGTGAGTGTGCCAAATCTGAGTTAGACTTATTTGCTTTACCATCAACTCAAACAAGCATTGAAAGTGGCCAGTGGATTCATTACTAACCAATTTCATCTCTAAGTGACGATGGTCCTATTGAGTTTCAAGTTCCTGGGTCAGGTGATGACTACATTGATCTATCACACACTTTGTTGCATATAAATGCCAAAATATTGAATCAAGATGGTACAAAAATAAAACCTGATGCAAATGTTGCACCGGTAAACAATTGGTTACATTCCCTGTTTAGCCAACTAGACATTTATTTAAATCAGAAGCTTATATCACCTCCAAACAACACTTATGCTTACCGAGCCTACATGGAAAATCTGCTTAATTATGGTTCAGCAGCCAAAAAATCTCATCTGACTTGTGGATTGTGGTATGAAGATACCCCCAACTATATGGACGCCGTTGACTCGACTAATAAAGGGTTTCACGAAAGAATGGACTTTGTTAAGGAAAGCAAGGAAGTTGAAATGATTGGTCATTTACATGGTGATATGTTTAACCAGGAGAAATTTCTAATTAATGGTGTAGAAATGAGAGTTAAATTAGTCCGTTCGAAAGAAACATTTAATTTAATTTGTCATAAGGATGGTAAATTTAAAGTACAAATAACAGATGCCAGTCTCATTATCAGAAGAGCAAGAATAAATCCTAGTGTATTGTTAGCTCATCAAAAAGTATTAGCATCAACAACTGCGAAATATCCGATAACAAGGGCAGAAGTTAAGGTTCTGACATTACCCGCAGGTATACAAGGTAAAACGTTGGATAATATATTTCTCGGGCAAGTCCCTAAAAGATGTATTATTGGATTCGTTTCAAACTCTGGGTTTAATGGTAATTTAGCTATAAATCCCTTCAATTTTCAACATTTTCATATGAATTCATTTAGTTTGTACGTAGATGGTCATGAAATTCCTTCTAAAACTTTGCAACCCTCATTTAACTCTCCGGGTTTAATAGCAACTGCATATCATACTTTGTTTTCTGGAACTGGTATTCATTTCCATAACGAAGGTAATGCTATAAGCAGATCAAACTATGTGGGTGGTTATTCTTTATTATGTTTCGATTTGACTCCTGATTTATCTGCAAGTTCAACTTCACACTGGAATCTTGTAAGACACGGAAGTGTTCGAATCGAAGTTCGTTTTGATTCAGCTTTAAGTACTACTATCAACTGTATTGTGTATGCTGAATTTGATAACATAATTGAAATAAATAAAAATCGTGATATCACTGTAGATTATAATAGTTAGTAATTAAATAAATACAATGCATTCACTCAATTTTATCATTACCACTTGAACATTGTCTGTAAAACCACCAGTGTTTACTTTTTTAGATTAATTATTATTATGGATTCGAATGAAATACAATTTTGTATGAATAAAATAAACCTGAGGTTTAAGTCAAATGTTTTTGCTGCAAACCGGATTCCTGTTTGGGTTAATCTACCTACTTTTATTATAAGCAATCTGGATCCTGATTCAAAGCCCGGTTCTCATTGGATTGCAATGCACATTGATGTGAATGGATATGGTGAATACTTTGACTCTTTTGGTCGAAAGCCTACTGGTTATCACAGGTTATTTTTAAATAGAAACTCTAAGAGGTGGTTTTATAACCATCAATCACTTCAGAATTATTTTACTTCAGTTTGTGGAGAATACTGTTTAGTTTATCTTTATTTTAAGCTTCAAGGGAAAAAAATGTCTGAGTTTTTATGTCTGTTTTCTGATAATTCTTTGTGTAATGATTTAGTTTTAAGGAATATGTTTAAATCAGTTTTTGTGAATTAAAACAATGTGTTATGAAAATAAATTGGGTTTTATTTTATTTCTTACAACTATAATTACAAAATATTCCTACTACCTAAGACAAATGCAGTGACGGAGAAAGAAACACAAAATAAGCAGTTAAAACTACATCTAATATTAAACATGTTCAATAAATGAGTAATAACATTAATATACAATAAAACAAGAAAGAAAGTAAACATTTTTTATAAGTGAAAAAATAAAGGAACTTATTCTAGTTATAAATAAAGCACTGATTAAAACTATTTTTTATCACCCTTATCAGTCTCCATAAAATATTTCACACATTTGGTTTTAGATGATAGTTCTTTCGTTATATTAAATATAACATCCCGAGCACTTTGTTCATGTGAGTCACCTTCGTTAGCATAATATTTAACACGATAGTCACAGTGTTTCCAGTGGTCCAGAGGTCCAACGTTTCGTATTTTATTCATGTCGTATACTTCGATCTTTATGAGGTGTGATGCATATGCCCCATCGTCCTGACCCGAAGTGAGATATGAAACACCGTTTTCTTCTTTTTTGGAGACCGTTGAAGATTTCTTATACACTTTTGTCTTCTTCTTAGGCCTTTCAAAAAAGCCATCAATATTATTTGATTGACGCTTCTTCGCAATAGCTTGCTTCACTTTGAAAGCCAGCGTCCCCTCTTCATCACTTGCTTCGTCTTCATTTTCATCAACGTAAAAGTTTTTGAAAGTGTTGTCGGAAAACTGAAACAAAATTCATAATTAATATTAAAGACTTAAAACATACACACAACACATAATTTTTTTAATGCAATAATTATAGAGTAATACTATTTAAATACTTACATCCATTATGAATAAAGGTTGAACACGCCAAAATTTGGGCATGTAAAAATAGCTATAGTTATTCGAAAAATGAAGATATTAAAACTTTTTAAACTACAATTTTCTCACAAGGAACTGGGCTATAAAATTATGATAGTTTTATTTTCTTTTATTTATTCATTAGCAAAATGTCGAGCGTACAACATCAAAAACGTGAACGCGTTCTGCACGAACATGTAAAAAATCCCATGTTAAGCTACAAAGATATCGCGAAAAGGCTGAAATATCCACAATCTACGGTTGGTCACGTATTAAAAACTTTCTGTGAACGCTTGACAATAGATAGAAAGCCAGGAAGTGGGGGTTGCAAGGAGTCAATAATAAGAAAAAGGAACAGAGTATTTTAAAGATTTTTGCCTCAAATCATACGATTTCATCTCGTGATGTTGCTAAAAAAGTGAAAATTTCTCAATCTTTTGTCCAAAAAGTGAAACAGAGGGCAGGACTGAGGAGTTATAAAGCCCAGGCCGCACCAGATCTAGACTCAAAACAGAACTTATCCGCAAAGAAACGGTCACGAAAACTCTATGAATATTTTCTTACAAAATTTGAATGCGCGGTGATGGACGACGAGACGTATATAAAAGCGGATTTTAAACAAATACCTGGTCAAGAGTTTTATACTAGCAAATCACGAACAGATGCTCCTGAAGATTGTGAATTAAAAAAACGAGGGAAATTTCCAAAAAATTACCTTCTTTGGCAGGCAATATGCAGCTGTGGTAAAATAAGTCGCACGTTTATCACCACCGGGACAATAAACGGAGATATTTATCGGAAATATTGTTTAAAGAAGTGTTCGCTGTCTTTTATAAGACAGCATGCCTCTCCACCGATGTTTTGGCCAGATCTAGCCAGTTGCTAATACGCAAAATCAGTTATGGAATGGTACAACGGTAGCAGGATCATGGTGGTACCCAAAATATGCAATACGCCAAATAGTCCAGAACTGCGGCCTGTTGAAGAGTAGTGGAGTATTATGAAAGAAATTCTAAAAAAGAAAGGCGGAGAAGTAAAATCGGTCCCTCAGCTACAAAAAATACGGACCTGGGCGACAAAAATCCTTCCTAAAGAGAGGGTGCAAAGTCTTATGAGCCGTGTGCGTAGAAAATTCGATCTACGGCTTACTGTGTAAACATTAATTAGAATTAAAAATGTGATTTTAGAGTTCATTAAATTTGTCATTTAATGTGGTATTCATAATGTAGTTATTTATTTTCAAACTGGTTAAAAAACAAATTTTGCGTGCCTAAGTTTTGGCGTGTTCAACCTTTAGTCTTCGTTAAAACTTCAAAGCGTAGAAACTGAGAGCTCTTAACTGAACTGGAGATCCGAAGGTACTATATAAAGTTACCCACAGCCTCAGCCTTTTTATATGAATTTGTGTTGAAAAAAAGGTCACGGCTGGTGGGGACAGAGGACCACCTAGGTAGGTAGCGACGAGTTTAAACAGGATTTCGGGGACAGGTAAATTTTTGTTTGCAGCGGAATGTTTTCTAACAAAAGATTAAATTATCAAAAGAATTCTAAAGAATTTAAACGACAGATCTTTTGTGCATTTACTTTCTATTAAAATTGCGTGTGACTTCAAACCCGATGATTGATTTATACATTTCTCAGAAACGAATAAAAAGTAAATTATTACCTTCTTCAAAGGACATCTAGTAAAAAAGGTAAAGTTCTCAAGCCGACAGCATCAAGAAAAAACTAATAATAGAAATTGCGACTTTAAATTAGAGCACCAAAGGAGTATTTAAACATCGCACCGCCCCATCTAACTGGTATAAACAAGAATGCAATAAATCACACACCGAATCCTACATTAACAAAAGATCTATATATTATAATAAATAATGGGAACTTCCTTTACGGAAACGTACAGCATACTTACAGGTTGAAACTTGTTCAAAACAAAGTCATGTTTATTGTCCACCAATAAATAGCAGTCGGTTGTCACATATACCAAAGTTATTTACGAGTTCAAAAAAAAAAATAAGACAACACAAATATCTAGACTAGAAATAATCTAGAATGAATAAAATAATATTTCAAAAATTGGATTTGCATAAAATAATTTACCCAAAAAAATTAAGACAACACAAATCTAGAATCAATAAAATAATATTTCAAAAATTGGATTTGCATAAAATAATAAATTTTAGGCAAAAACTGAAAACGAATAGATACTAAATAATTAAAATTGATGGGATTGAAACATATACCAGAAGTTTCATATTGTGCTGTAACACATATAGATACGTTGAAATTTGCATATATATTCGCGAAATGTGAATTAATTACTTTAGGTATAAATTTGATACCTACTCTAGTCCAGACTAATAAAGGGTAATGTAATTGTGTCAGTTCGCGGGGCTTGTTAGATCATTAAAAATCTCGTTAAGTTATATGACCGTTTCTACCCCATCGTTTTCCCACCACCAAAACTATACCTAAACTATGGAAACTTTATAGATACGTTGAAATTTGCATATATATTCGCGAAATGTGAATTAATTACTTTAGGTATAAATTTGATACCTACTCCAGTCCAGACTAATAAAGGGTAATGTAATTGTGTCAGTTCGCGGGGCTTGTTAGATCATTAAAAATCTCGTTAAGTTATATGACCGTTTCTACCCCATTGATTTCCCACCACCAAAACTATACCTAAACTTTGGAAAATTTAGGTAGTATACCTAGTCTTTCATAAGGAGTAACCAATTAAGCAATTATAAAACCTATTGCAAATACGTAAAGAACAAACTACAACGTAGGAGTATGCCTCTACCGAGCTCGGTAACAATGCGATGTCGCCGAGTCGAGCTAACAATAGAGACAATAGAAAAAGGTGAGCAAGGGTTCTATTGTGGTGTCGAAGAGCGTGTATTGTTTAATTAGCGGAGTGCCTAAGTGCTGAAGGAGGCTCCGGGCACTGTTGAGACCTAGTGCAATCGATCTAAATGGGGGGCTAAACGTACTAAAACATACCAAACTTTTTTTTTTTTTTAGGTTTCATAGCCCCGAAAAACCACCATAATCCCGAAAAACCATTGTTTTGGTGGTGGGAAATCCATGTGGTAGAAACGGTGAATCTATACTACTAATTGGTAAGCCGCGCTAAACTTGGAGTATTTTCTACAGTCAGCAAAGTCATCATTATAAAACCTACCTCAACGAATAGCAAATTGAAACATGTGCCATTTAAAAGTACTAATCAACCTGGTAATAACGGAAATGGTAGCCGACGTTAAACCTTCGACTAATGCAAGTACGACGTGCCAATGAGTTCACGGGATGATTTAAATGCAGTGTTACGGGGTACATAAGATTCTGTTTATCAACAAGTGCCAAGAAATAAGAGATTGCATTGCTCAGAACTGGCATGATTCTACCTAATTATAATTAAAATAATTAACGTAGTAGAAGATAAAACTTTGTGCCATTCGAAAGAACTCATCAATAGACCCCGGACTCTTGTGGCAATGACGTCACAATAGGGTGATTTGGGGAGTAAACGGGACGGTGCTATGAAACACGGTTAAAAACTCGGTTGTGTCAGGCACTAATAACATTTTAGTGTGCATTTCCCTACATAAGCCGAATTCTGCTATTGGATGAGGTAGGGTCTCCTACGGCCTACTCTTGATCTATCTGTCTCGCTGTCACTTTGATAGCCGACCGAATGCTATCGGTGCAAGTTTAGATTTTGTTAAAGTATCTTTCTTCTCTAATACTTAATAACTCCGACTCGCGCAAGCATTAACAATATACTTACTCTTACGTGTACAGTCAAGTGCAAAAATACGTATCGAAAAAATCGTCTCATAAATATGGTACTACGCACTTATTACAACGGAATAAGATACTATGGGACATATTTTTGAGTAAGATGAGTACACCCATATTTTTGCACTTGACTGTACCGTGTACATTACTAACAATAATTAGTAGACATGGTTTAATCTAATGACGTGCATATGATAAATAAATATAACATAAACAGATATCCAATCCATAGAGTACACTATATCACCACAGAAAAGCACAAGCTAATAAAAAGGTGGCTCAGTCTGTGTACTTGTAGCAACACTAGCAACTACAACTAAACTTGTTAGGATTACGTCGGATCAGCGCCGCTAATGCTCTCGTACTTACTAAACAGGTGGTGGCCATGAAAAAAACTTTTATACGATCTTCAAATTTTACGCTCACTCAACGGTCCCATCTGTGCCTGCTAGGGACAGATGGAATAGTGTTTCGTAGTAGTGATTCCAGTATATCCCCGCCATTACCTGCAGGCGATGGGGTCTAATGGGAATATTAGGAATACACCCACTTAATTCATTCTTTATCACTGGCAGAGCGCCTATAGAACTCGATTCCTACCGGCTTGCCTAGTTTCAAGTCAGTTGAGTAGTTGTACTAGGACTCAAGGAGAATAGGAAAGCCAAATTAGCTCTGGCTTTTCTGTAAATATATGTAATCACATTTTAACTGTTTCTTAATTGGCAGTCATTAAATCCATTTTGCGAAAATACGGACGAACAACCAGGTCAAACCATTTTCTTCTGTTTATTCACGTAAAAGGTAGCGAGGTTCTGGTTCATAATATAAGTATATCGTGTAGAGAATGCAAACCGGTTTACCAAAAAAACCGATTATTTTCATACTAAGAAGAACCGGTTTGCATTCCCTAGTATCGTGACGTCACAGACTATGGAAGCCTACTTAAATGAATAAATAATAAATATTATGGGACAATCTTACACAAATCAACCCAATCCCACAGTAAGCTCAATAAGGCTTGTGTATATATAATAGATATAGTTAAATACTTAAATATATAGAAAACATCCATAACAACAGGAACAAATATCTGTGATAAACACGCAAATAAATGCCCTGACCAGGATTCGAACCCGGGACCTCCTGCTTCATAGGCAGGGTCACTACCAACTAGGCTAGGAGGCCGTTTAAACATCCATAGAAACATCAAATATACTCGTAACAACGAATCCTTTGGACGTTTTATAAAGAGTTAAAGAGCAACTCATATTTGACTCGTTAGCAAAGTGGCCAAGTTAGGCAAACTTATGACCGCAAATTTCCCCGTTTCCTGGCCCTACATTGACCTCTGCACCGCTATTACTTCAGATTATATCGATCTGACTGGTCTACGGTCTACGTCGGATATACAATAATTTCTACTTTTCTCTTGCTACTTAGTCTACCTACGGATTTGTAAGTTTGCTGTTTTTAAGCGAGTTTGTAATAGTTAGGTAGGTACAGGTACCTAAGCCATTAGGCTTATGAGATTGTTGATTACCACAATCTCATTTATAATACTCATAAAATCAAATCAAAACAAAGTACATTCAATTAAATTAAAATGTGCTAAAAAAACTACAAAATAGATATGATTACCCAAAAAAAAGCCCAAGAATGAACAGTTTCCAAAAAAAAGCATTTAAACAAATTAAAAACTTACGCATTCATTTATGTTATGTGCCAGACCAATCGTAGGTAAAGGTAGCTAACTAGATAGTATTAAGTTAAAATAAAATATAAAGGAAAGGAAGTTAAAAGTTACAAGACAAGAGAGTTGTAGGTATAAGGTATAGGTACTTATGTAAGTTTACACATGTATTGGTACAAAAAATGGCCGCAGAATTCAGACATACCATTTATTTTCGCAGGCAGTGATCAAGAAATCTCGGGTGACCTGCAAATGCCACGGCGTGTCCGGTTCCTGCAGCCTAGTCACCTGCTGGCAGCAGCTCGCCTCCTTCCGCGAGATCGGTCAGTAGACAAGTTATCCCACAAGTTGGTCAACAAATCTCGGGTCACCCGCAAATGCCACGGCGTGTCCGGTTCCTGCAGCCTAGTCACCTGCTGGCAGCAGCTCGCCTCCTTCCGCGAGATCGGTCAGTAGACAAGTTATCCCATCCCACAAGTTGGTCAACAAATCTCGGGTCACCTGCAAATGCCACGGCGTGTCCGGTTCCTGCAGCCTAGTCACATGCTGGCAGCAGCTCGCCTCCTTCCGCGAGATCGGTCAGTAGACAAGTTATCCCACAAGTTGGTCAACAAATCTCGGGTCACCTGCAAATGCCACGGCGTGTCCGGTTCCTGCAGCCTAGTCACCTGCTGGCAGCAGCTCGCCTCCTTCCGCGAGATCGGTCAGTAGACAAGTTATCCCACGTTGGTCAACAAATCTCGGGTCACCTGCAAATGCCACGGCGTGTCGGGTTCCTGCAGCCTAGTCACCTGCTGGCAGCAGCTCGTCTCCTTCCGCGAGATCGGTCAGTAGACAAGTTATCCCACAAGTTGGTCAACAAATCTCGGGTCACCTGCAAATGCCACGGCGTGTCCAGTTCCTGCAGCCTAGTCACCTGCTGGCAGCAGCTCGCCTCCTTCCGCGAGATCGGTCAGTAGACAAGTTATCCCACAAGTTGGTCAAGAAATCTCGGGTCACTTGCAAATGCCACGGCGTGTCGGGTTCCTGCAGCCTAGTCACCTGCTGGCAGCAGCTCGTCTCCTTCCGCGAGATCGGTCAGTAGACAAGTTATCCCACAAGTTGGTCAACAAATCTCGGCTCATCTGCAAATGGCACGGCGTGTCCGGTTCCTGCAGCCTAGTCACCTGCTGGCAGCAGCTCGCCTCCTTCCGCGAGATCGGTCAGTAGACAAGTTGTCCCCCAAGTTGGTCAACAAATCTCGGGTCACCTGCAAATGCCACGGCGTGTCCGGTTCCTGCAGCCTAGTCACCTGCTGGCAGCTGCTCGCCTCCTTCCGCGAAATCGGCCAGTAGACATTGTAGACAAGTTGTCCCACAAGTTGGTCAACAAATCCCGGGTCACCTGCAAATGCCACAAGGAAGTCGCCTCATGCCTATACATACATAACGAGTACTTAATGAGTTAATTACCATGGCTTAGGTTTTGGGACCAGCTAGCCTAATATGGTCGGATTTTTATCGCCTGTCACCATATATGTCACGTTAACAAGTATGTAAGTGCGAAAGTGATGCATGACGTGATAAACCTATATAGATGTCATATACAAAGGAAAAAGTGACCTAGGCCTCCGGTGCCCAGGGCTGGGAGGTGATAGGCGATAAAATGACAACCATGATACGCGTGCAGGCAAACAAGAAGTATTGTCGTTTTGCTACATTTCATAGGATTAAAATAAGGATTTTTATTTACTTCTTTTGTAGGTATTATATTCGCAAAAAGCTATGGCACAAACCATGTCAATTTAGAAAACTTAACCAGCTTAATTATACTAAACCAAATCTGACTGTACCAAATGACTATCATTTAAAGCAAACCCGTTCAAACAATTGAAACTATTTACTTAATAACTGGAAATTAATCTACCAGGGTTCCAGAATACCTAGGATATTAATATGCATCGTTAACATTCGCATATCGAAGGGGTAACTTTAGCAAGTTCATGTATTAAAGAAAACTAGACTTAAATGTGTTTCTGTAGGGTTGTTTTTTGAAAAGCAATTTGGTTCTTAAGATATTGCTAAAGTTATTTCTGGCTATGCGGATAGAGAACCTCGTTTAGACCTCTCACTCATTTAAATTACGTGTTATGGAACGTTAGTTTGTGTATAAAATAGAATAGATAGTGCGATTTGTGGTTAGTATTTAACATACAGATAACAATAGTTCTATTCTATTCACTGAATACTAAGTATAAAGCGATAACCTATGATAGCATATCGCATCGTAAAACTGTAAATAAAACTTACATTAGACCGTCACTACTTAAATACCTACTTACCTATTTTTATCATAAATACGAATAGTTGTCTTCTTTTCATTTAGTATTCAATTCAATTAAAGTCGACAGGTTAATAATAAAACACCCTGACGTTTGTAGAGAATGGCTTCATTAACATAATAACATACTATTACGATTACCCCTACCCGGTCTTTTGTTGTGGTACACATATATTTTACCTAATTGACTCATCAACCCTTTGCTTTAATTAAGAGATACATAATTAAAATACAGTTTTTTGTTTCTTTTGTTTTTCTGTTAGACAGGTATCAACCCTCATAAAACAATGCTTGAATTATTTATTTTACCTGTGTTATACCTATAATTTTAAGAAATTAGTGGACGAGGACCGTCACGGTAATGTACGGATGAAGTTGTTGGTATATAGATGATTTTATACTTACATATCGTTGCTACACAGTACCTAGTCTGTTCATTGTCTTTGCCAAGTCCCTGCAACCTTAAACCGGTATTAGACATTGCAATGTGTAGGGCCCAATCTGTCAGATTGCCAGAAGGGAGGGTCAGGAAGAGCCAGGGTACACGGCAGATTGGGCCCTACAAATTGCAATATCTAATACCAGTAGACGGAATCTACTTTCTTAATTTGGTTTCCTAAAATGGTAATGGAGGATACACATACATTAAATATTAATATGAATATGAAAGACGACCCAAGAAAGAAAGGTAACGTACATAATAATATTCTAATAATAGTTTACCTACTTTCATTGGAACTATAAAAAATAAGGCTTATAAGAAAATGTTGAATAAAGCAGCCGTTGGCAGGCCGTAAAGTTTGTAGGTTGTTTATTTTTTATGGGGCCATAAATACATTAACTTATTCGAGAACGCGACTTAATCAAGCTTTTAAGCTTTCTTTAATGCTCGTTTGCTTCCCTTAAATAACTCTATTCACTATCTTGCAGCATATTGACGAAATGATTCGATAAAATCAAATTTATCAATATATTTATACTTCATGTCAGTTTTACACATTTTATGAACTAGAATAGTACCGGAATGCTTTAAATTAGTAATTATTATAGGTATTCAATAATAACTTTTGTGGCAGAACACATCAACAAGGGCAACAAACCTATTGAATAATAACTATTGAGAGGTTAATATAACCAATATATAAAGTGACCTAGGCTTCCTAGACTATTAAATAATTTGATTTGTTCTTCAGTTGTATTGAAAGGTAATAAGTAACGTAAGTAAAGGTAAAAAATAACCTTTCAATACAACTGAAGAACAACGTATAACGCTCCATTGACAACATAAGAAGGTGAAATGTATTTACATCCACCAATATGTGATCCGAATTACTTGTTATTTTATTTTGCTTCACTTGTCTAGAACGAATAATCATCGAAAAATTACAACTTCGAATGATATAAAACTTTCGTGAGACTCTAAAATATTAAAAATACTTATAACGGGTTACTCACGTAATTTAAGTCGCCGTAGCCGGCGCGCTGCCGTCGCGGAAGGCCGCTCGTGATCGTGAGAATGATCATCGTAAATTTATCGAAACTTGTCGAGCAAAAATTTACATAAATTACGTAGTTAACCCGTTATAAGTATTATTAATAAGTTTGATTAGGTAATGCCTAAAACACGATTATTTTTCATACATCACATAGGTCGCAAGATCGTGAATGGCTGCCTTAACTCTAAAATTTAAAAAAAGTCGCCCAATTTTAAGATGTTCCGGCGGCATCGGCATGTTCTAAGATCCGTTGCGACACTGCCTTAATAAAAACATCTTAATACTTCTATTAAGGTTAAACGCGCATTTAAATTAAACTAATTTCGTGTTTTACGACTCTAGGGGTTCAACACTGTTCACCTCTTACAATTTTCTACACCATTTAAACAAGTTTTGTGCCGGCCGGTGCATTTTGGGAAGTTGTAGCACTCGTAGCCTGTACAGACGAGTTTTAAAATATAGATGCGAATTAATGGACAAAAATATATAAACACAACCGTATTTGTATGGGTTTAAGGTTGTACCTACACATATTTTTGTCGTATGTAGAGAAAGAGCTATGTAGATAAAGGCAAAAAAACACCGGTGAGGGTGCAAACTGAGTGGACGTTATCGGCTGCGTCTATGTTAAACAAATGCAAGCGTATATGAGTGGTCCCAGTGCACCCTGCTCAAATAGCTTGGAAGCTTGACGCAATGCTGGATGGAACGCGCCTTTGTCTAAGCGCTTTTCGCCAAATGGTACCTTTTCCAAAAAAAATGTCCCAAGTATTAGGGCCGATACAGACGGACTGCACCAAGCTGCAACTTGTATTGCAACTGCCCGCCAACTGTACACTAACTGCAAGACGACTGCACAGCTTCTATACAAGTCGCAGTTTGGTTGCAGTCCGTCTGTATCGGCCCTAATTCTTGTGACATTTTTTTGGAAAAGGTACCATTTGGCGAAAAGCGCTTACGTTGTAGATTCGAGCAATAAAAGCGTTAGCGCCGACCGCCAAACGTTACCTTTTGAATTAGACAAGAGACCGTTGAACGAAGCCGTGAACCCGTAAGCTTTTATAGTACTATTAACTACAGACCACCAATGTAAACACTAATGTTCTAGAAATAAATAAATAAACTCAACGAGTCTAAATTCAATTGTTGAAACCAGTTATAATTTGTGTGTTTTTCACTTTATTAGCAAATAAATAAATAAATAAAAATATATTTATTCACAAACAACATAAATTACAGTAGCTACTACAAGAAATTACAAATGTTAGGTTGAAACAATTTGCAAAGCCCTTTTGCCAATGCTTCGGAAAGTAGTGATAACTTAATACGTATTCAAATTAAAACAAATTATAATGAATAGACTTTAAATATTGTTAGAGGTAAATTATACTCTATAATTACTGGTTTGGAATACAACACCGTCTTCTGGGTGGGCGAGTAAATCAAACGCCTACGAAGTGCGACTAAAGCCTCGTTTACACGGGTATTTTCAATGGTCGAGTAAATCTCGATACAGGGTTTATAGTTCCAAGAGTTATCTGAAAATCCTTACCCTATAGTAAACTAATTACAGATAATGTATTAAATCATTATTATTTTTGTTTATAACAAAAAATTATGAGAAATTTCCATACTACATGCCCCGTTTCCAATACACCTTAAATGCCTCTGATGTCTTTTTTTTAAATACCTTGTCGGTAATATATAAAATAAGCATAAAGCTCGTCTAATACGTGTTCTCTGTATTCTACGGACGCCTGCACCTCCAGCTGTGTTACATTCGCGTTGCCATTTATATTTTATCTGTACAACACACTCTTTTTTTGAATGACTGCATACCTCAAGAAAACCTCGGCAAGCGTTAAATGTCTTTGTATTGAGTATATTAGTTTTCTCAAAACTTATACATTGTTTCGTGACGCTAATAGAGCCTAATGTGTAATTAAAGTGAATTTATTCACACTAACCTCTCTACGAAATACATACTATTAAAGTGATATATTGGGGTAAGCCTGTGATTATGTTTTAATCTCTTCATTATTTTAATGATGCCTTTTAGATGATAAATTAGCATTATAAGCTGAGCAAAGGGGTACTCCAACGACAATCACTCGGTATAATCATTATAGCTTAGATGAATATGGATATTAAAATATTGTAATATAAATATTTTTTAGGTTATAGAAAATGTAACGGTAAGGCATAAAAGAATAATAGATATATAGTGGGTTATTGACGATTTTCTTGATTTTTAAGTGGTTTTTTTCTATGTATTTGTTTTTAATAAAGCGGATACAAATTACACCCTTTATAATGGTGACGGATATACAGGGTGGAAAGATAAGTCGGGCCCTGGTGGAAAACTACCTTAAAACGTTGAGATAGCTCAATTCACTGAAAGGAAACATTCTTTAATTTCTTTAAAGGGACATAACTGCATTTACAAATTTTTGGAAAAGAGTACAGTTTTCAAAAAAAGTATTTATTTTGTAATTTTTGCCATAAATAATTTTTATGACAATTGATGCCAATCGATCCTGTTTCCAACGAGGATAAAAACTTCTAAATACTAACCAAGTTTAGGGCACAAGAGAACTCATAAATAATAATAATAATATTTTTCATACAATTAGTATGGAAAAAAGTGAAAATTAAGAAAAAAACTGTGAATGCAGTTTTAGTTTTTAGGAAAAATAAAAGAATGTTTCCTTTGAGCGAATTGAGCTATCTCAAGGTTTTAAGGTAGTTTCCCTCCAAGGCCCGACTTATCTTTCCACCCTGTATAATCGATACTTGATTAACGATTGGCTGTTTTTCTTATATCCATAATTTATGCCTTATATTCACAGGCGACTATCTCCGCGATAAGTACGAAGGAGCCACGGAAGTGAAGGTATCTAGGCGCGGGAAACTGAGGCTGAGTGACCCTCGGTACAGGTTGCCCACTGCCCAGGACTTGGTTTACCTCGAGCCATCGCCTGATTACTGCGTGAAGAACAACTCGCTGGTTAGTAATGATGTTCCTTGGTAAGATTTTCTTACTGAACTGACAAAGAAGGTTACAGCTTTGACAATGACTCTCTGGCTTGTAGCTTCCCATGTAAATGCATCAATCGTACTGAGGTGACAATGAAGAATACTGTGTGAAGAATAACTCTGTGGTTTTTAGTTTCTAATGCTTTTCCATCTTAACTCATCAGGACAAGACTTTTATGAGGACAACAAACGCGTGTGGTAGTCTCTGGCTTCAAGCTAAAAACTGGCACACCACAATGCCAATGCACTGTCAACTTTTAACTCCTTCATACGACTTTTTTAGCATAACCAATATAGGCATAGGTATACCTTATCATACACTACCACTCTAGGGCAAAAGAAAGGGCACCACGTGTATTACCCTATTTACCCTAAACTGCGAGTATACCTTTTTCTAACTCACATTGAATTTTTTTATCTGTAGTGTTACAATACTCCTAAAATGTATTGTTACGTTTCCAGGGCTCCCTCGGTACATCAGGACGCGAATGCAACCGCACATCCGCCGGCATGGACGGCTGCGCGCTCATGTGCTGCGGCCGCGGCTACAACACCAAGAAATTGACCGTGAAGGAACGATGCCACTGCAAGTTCCATTGGTGCTGTCGAGTCGAGTGTAACACCTGCATCCGAACTGTAGAGGTCTACACCTGCAAGTAGGAGGTCTGAAACTAGACTCAGTTGCTTAAGCAATAGTTATGCGAGTTCTGCTGCATTACTCATGGGGCATCTAAAATTGTGCCATTATTTTGGTAAAGGCGCTATTTGGAGGTCGGCCCTTATGCGTTTATTATCTGTGTTGCTCGGATACAGTATTGAATATGTACAACATAGGACGTAAGCACACACCACGAAATGGTACATTTACCAAAATAATCCAATTTCGTAAGCAACAGTGCTCAAAGCTCTGAAGTTCGCGCTGGGTTGGAATGGATGGCTGCCTTACTCATATCTGCGAGGCGAACTAAAAAGCTTTAGAAGCTTACGGTGAAAAAATTATGCCACTGCTAGTTCCATTGGTGCTGTCTATTCAATTGCAACGAGCGTATCAGTACTGTGGAGATTTGCAATATCTGCAAGCAGGATTTTGAAATATGGACCTACTGGTTTCGACACTTACTGATCTCTAATTTAACTGAGGGCGTGGAGCCAACATCAAAACCTGACAGTGACACAGGGTTTACATGAGGCCAATAACTGAGCAATCCACTAGAGTCACTCAACATTAGCATCGTCCTAAACGAACTCGTTCTATTTCTTTATGTCTTGGCATAGTGGACTAACTAACCGTTAGTAGAAACAGTAGGTATAGAGAGTAGATCAAAACTTGAGCATTGTGTGTACTTATAGAAGATATGAATGTAAATGGTTATAATATAATGCAGTGTTTACACGAGGCTAATTATCGAGGCAAGCTACTGAGCCAATCTAACATTGTCATAATCTAAATTCTGAATAATTGTGACGATCAATTCTACACGGGTTGTAAGATACGAGCTCAACAGAAACTGATGGAGGCAGCTAGATCATTTGCTCCATGTGCAACCCTGATGCTGATCATTAGATCATTATAACCCTCAGATATGTCGAGGGACCGACCCAGGTAAGACATAAAACTATGTATTTATAAGACAGTACAATGAAATAAAGCCATATCAATTTTAACCACATAATGTCTGGGTTAAGTGGGTTTTCTTAATTATTGGTTCCGTGTAAATGGACTATAATGTTCATTAATGCTTAAATACTACATAGATCTTGTTAATTATTAATGTAAATACTTAAGTAAGATAGTAATTTATTCGTAGATACTTTAAAAAAATAGTTACATTCATTATTACCTACATATTGAATTTAATTTGACTTTTACGAATTGTTAAATTGAAAATCCTTTCTTAGAGGCAAATAGGCATTCATACCTAAAATCGTAGCTACTGGACTGTAGATAATTTGAAATGACGAGGCTCAGTATTAGTTGTAAGGGTATAATAAATAATAATATATAAGTAGATACCTATATCATGTTCTAGTGTATAATTGTACCTACCTTCTTAGACATATAATAAATAATAAATAAAGTGTATGAGCAATGAGCATCCCCATCCCTATATCTACTAGCTAATGTGTACATATATGTATACGAAAGTAACTCGGTCTGTTACCTCTTCACGCGTAAACCGCTAAACCGATTTAGATGAAATTATGTATGGAAATAGTTTTCCCGGGGAGGGAAAAAGACATTTTCATCATTGAAATCATACGTCAAGGGAGTGAAAAGTGGGAATTTTATGTGCTCGAATTCAATGTTTGCTATTGCATTTTATTAAAATTCCGGGTCAATAGAAAAGTAAAACCATAAAAAGGGTAAACAAATATGGCTGGTAGACGACTGCATTTATAGGCAAAAACAGTATTTTACACATGACAAAATATTATTAAAGATAATTTTTTTTCTATTTTCTTGGATATTTTAACTAAAAAAGAATGTAAGTAACTAATGAGTTTATTTGATGTATAAATTGAAAATTAAACCATGATTGTTCTTTAAAAGTGCGTGATTGTGAAGCAATGAAGGTAAATGGGTTTATCAACTGACTTCAAGATTTCGAAGGAGGCTCTCAATTCGTCTGGATCTTTGTTTTTGCTATTTTTTTATGCATGTTCACCGATTATTCGGAGACGGCTGCACCGATTTGAAAATTTTTTTCTTTGTTTGAAATAGTATACTTCCCAGCTGGTCCCATTGTCACCAGGATGTGATGATGGGATCCTGGAGACTTCGAGGGCAGTGTTGCCAGGTCCAATCTGAAAAAATCAGTAGATACGAGCCCTAAAAAACAGGAGATTAGAAATAAAAACAGTAGACAAAATTTCTTTCATAAAACTTACCAAAATGCAATAAATTTATATGCTATTATGCTGATTATTTTCATCCTCACTTGAATTGTATCATCTTATTTACATAGTTGTCAATTTTCTTATCTGCAGGGAAAGGTTTCTTACTTATCTAACCATAACCACAGAATAATATGATAATATTTCATACAGAATGTCCTCTTCCCTACGAAATCAACGTTTGACAGAACTTTGACAGATGAACGGTGACACATGACGTCTCCATACAATTTTACCTTTCGACGTTGTAGGGTTGACAAGTACGCAATTAGTATAATCGCTGGACCTGCCCCAATCTGCCTTAATCTACGTAATCTATCAGTAATTTTAATTACCATATTAGATAAATGTCCGATTTATTACCTTATTTGCCCAATCTAATTATTATTTTAGTACAAAACTACTACTATAAACTACTTCAATGTTTTATCTTGTCTGTGGTCATACCGCGAATAAACGGAAGGGTTTTGACAACCCCGAAAACGTATCCGATACGTTCCAAGGCAGTAGCTGTCACAGCGTGGAGATAGACACCCTTGCCATAACCACAGACCACAGAGTCCACAGATTCATCGTTCTGATCGTTCATTTCGTAACATCAGAAATTGTGACATTAGATGTTATACACTACGATTGAATTTAAGGGCGTCTTACACTCACTTCGATAACTTTGACAAGTTATGCGTACGTTATGGTTTTTTTCTTGATTACACAAGTGAAATTCTTAAATCCAGTAGAATTTGAGAGAAAAACAGTAGAACAGTAGACATACCCTAAAAACAGAAGATCTCCTGTAAAAACAGGAGATCTGGCAACACTGTTCGAGGGAATTCTTCAAATATTGTAGGAACACGGCACACCTATAGGGATTTCAGTAGCACAACAGTAGATAGTAGCAGTAGTATTTGATCTTGGAAGGGTGGAGTAGGCTAAGTGAAGTCGGTTCTTTTTTGTTTAAAATTATTTTACTTTTGTATTGACCCCAAATTTAGTCACGTACAAAGCCGCGGGAAAAAGCTAGTTAGGGGTAATATATTAGTATTGTGGAGTTAGCATATAAAAGTGAGCACTGAAAAGGAGAAAAACTCACAGAAAAAAAATTAAGAACGTTTTTTTAGAATCATTACAGAGACGTTTTAGTAGGTACCTACATTATTACAGAGGGTGGAAAACTGACTAATGATGGACGAGTGAGGTTAGGGGAGGCCTTCGAAGATTTGAGTCCTAATATAATACCCAATGAAAGTTTTCTCCTTACATAGGTAGTATAGGTACCGTTTTGGTTCAGTTAATAATACTTACGTGGTCATTGGGCGAATCAACTTTGTGACCGACACAACTTTTAAATTTCTTTGTAAAATTTCACCTTTAAACAATGGCTTTTCCGTGTTTCAGTTTATGGTGTGTATGTTAAAACATTCGAGGCCCCAACTGTTAAACCTAATAAACAGAATCTATGTATATTTTAGAAACCCAATTTCTTGGTAACTCCAGAGACATTTTGAGTAACGCAAGAGACACTCAAAAACTTTTTCGACAGTTTTGAGTGACTCTTGCAGCCCAATTTTATCACTTTGTGTGTGTACTACCTATATTACATTAGCTCAGTACTGGCTCAGTATCGGTAGTAAGTACTATTAGTTATTCTGTGTCAGTATCATCAATTCATCATCAATTGTGGATGGACAGCTTATATTGTAAGTTAACCATTAATAAACCTCAAAGTGATCTAGAAATAATTTATCATAATGTACTATAAAATGTGCGTAAGTGTTTAATACAACTGTACCTAGTAGTTGATTACCTATGTTTTAGTGGTTTTAGGATAGATGCAAAATAAAAGTATTATAAACTTTCCAATGCGTTTTATTTGAAACATCATAAATAAACTTAAACTACTCACTTAATAGAAATCATATACAGGGTGGAAAGATAAGTCGGGCCCTGGAGGGAAACTACCTTAAAACCTTGAGATAGCTCAATTCGCTCAAAGGAAACATTCTTTTATTTTTCCTAAAAACTAAAACTGCATTCACAGTTTTTTTCTTAATTTTCACTTTATTCCATACTAATTGTATGAAAAATATTATTATTATTATTTATGTGTTCTCTTGTGCCCTAAACTTGGTTGGTATTTACAAGTTTTTATCCTCGTTGGAAACAGGATCGATTGGCATCAATTGTCATAAAATATATTTATGACAAAAATTAAAAAATAAATACTTTTTTGGAAAGCTATACCTACTCTTTTCCAAAAATTTGTAAATGCAGTTATGTCCCTTTAAAGAAATGAAATATTGTTTACTTTCAGTGAATTGAGCTATCTCAACGTTTTAAGGTAGTTTTCCTCCAGGGCCCGATTTATCTTTCCACCCTGTATAGTTACAAAGGAAAAAAATACCAAGGCCTCCGGTGCCCAAGGGTGTGAACGAACCAGCGTATCCAAGCCAGGCCGGAAATTCGACCGGTGCATCTGTGACCCGGGTAGAGGGTTAGGGCGTCTGCCGGCGCGAATGCAGAAGATGCTGGTGAGCTCCTAGCCCTGAGCAATGTACGCCTTGTTCACATTTTCCCTGGTACATATGTATATATGACATCTATAATTTATACAGTAGTGTGTGTCCTGTGAAAAATAAATAAATCAAAACGTTTATGGAACGAGCGAGCGCAGTGAAGCGAAGTTCTTACAGACAGAGAGTTGTCTCCTAGCCCTCCAAGGCCTCCGGTGCCCATGGCTGGGAACGAACCAGCGTATCCAGGCCATGCCGGAATTTCGACCGGTACCGATGTGACCCGGGTAGGGGTTAGAGCGTCTGCCGCGAATGCAGAAGATGCTGGTGAGCTCCTAGCCCTGGGCGACGGAGGCCTTGTTTACATTTTCCTTTGTACATATGTATATATATATATATATATGTATATTATATGACATCTATAATTTATACAGTAGTGTGTCCTCTTAAAAATAAACAAATCAAAACGTTTATGGAACGAGCGAGCGCAGTGAAGCGAAGTTCTTACAAACAGACAGTTGTCTCCTAGCCCTGGGCAACGAAGGCCTTGTTCACATTTTCCCTTGTACATATATATAACATCTATAATTTATACAGTTGTGTGTCTTTTAAAAAATAAACAAATCAAAACGTTTATGGAACGAGCGAGCGCAGTGAAGCGAAGTTCTTATAGGCAGAGAGTTGTCTCCTAGCCCTGGGCAACGGAGGCCATCTCCACATTTCCCTTGAACGAGTATATGACGTCTATTTGTTTATAATCTATAGTAGTGTTTCTTGTTAAAAAGTCTGCCGATTTTTGCGGGAGGGGGGGAAAGTCAAATGTATGGCTATTCGTATGTAACGTACAAATAGCTACGTCAGATAAACGTCAGTCCATACAGTAAATATGACCACTGGTCATATGTTTTCAGCAGAGGAGAACGCTTGTCAATCATTGAAAGAAATATCTGTCAATGGCCGCTCCGGTTGGTTGACTTTTCTAAGTATTGAGTCGACTCATCGACTAGACTTTGAAATGTTGCGGTCGGCGTCGCGTTGATGCTAAATCAGGTCATGTATGGACACCATTTGTAGACAGACCCCTTTATTACATTTCGCTTTACGCATATAACAACGTCATGAATGATATAATTTTCATCATTTACCATTCATTTACCTATAATATCATAATAAATGTACTTTTTTATTTATTATAATTAAATATACAATAATTTTATTAATTTAGCAAATTTTTTTTAGAATAATTTAAACTTGTTGAGCGTAAATCAGATCGCAATTATCACATTTTGAAAAAGTTACAAAATCTGTCGCCACGCCATGTTGGATTTCTAGGAAAAATTTTATTTTCACCTCGGAAGTTTTGCCAATATAGTTGATATAGTTCATAAAATACTGTTCTCCGAGTAAATACCTACTGTAAATATACGTACCACGGCCAAACATAAAATGGGAAAACCCTCCTCTATGTGCTCACGGAAATCTGTTAGTTAACGTTTTTCATGTTTACCTTGTACAACCTTTATTTTGGTAATGTAGGTACAATTTATGTATTTGTAAGCATGGTGTGTGGCTTCGGACAAGGATCATCTATACATATTAACCAACATTTATATCTCGTCTAATATCCAACACTCCCAACATAACGTGCCATCCATATCCATTATGTCTTCTTACCTACGGTTCAGTAAAAGCATCCAATCCAAAAGGGTCCATTTTTTTCGCCGTCCTTTTCTTCCCACTAGGTTTTGAGTGTTTAACAGTAATTTAAAACATCTGGTGTTATTCATTGTTTTTGCGTTTGCCTTTTTATATTGCACTAGCAATGGTGGATGGTGGATTGCCTATTATGCAAAGTGTAACGTGGTGTAACTTTTAAGTTTTGTGTTATAATGAATTTGTGCATTTCAGAGTGCATCGAGTTTGCGCTCATGCGGTTCTACCAGAATGAGCGCAAGTAAACTAATCAATGTAACTAAGAGGAAAATGACAAGAAAAAATAAAAGAATAAAAAAGCTGTTTCAACAGCTTCGGGCGAGCCAATCTGTTATTGATTTAGATGAGAGTAATGAAACGCAAAATAGGAAAAGGAAAGCGTCAGACACCAGCTTTGATGAATTTATGAAGGCCAAGGTGAAAAAAACAGACCACTCGGGCAGTATAATCATTATACCAGATAATGACGATTCAACTACAACTCCACACAAAAAGCAAAGTATGCATAGCTCCACCCCTATCATTGGGACTAAAGGGAGAAACAAAAGAAATAATTTAAATGATCTAAATTTGTCAATAATCAAAAATGCTCAAAATAACAACCATATCGCAGAAAACTTCAACCGTGAAGTTTCAAACCTTACGGCCGACATAGAGACTGGGATACCGACAGAGTATAACACAGTAGACCTCACTGGTGAGGTGGATCCCCCTGTCATAGGTAAGCCAAATTAATTTCAAATAATCAAACATTTGTTTTAAGACTTATGTTTTTATTTAACTTTATCACATGCTTATTGTTTTTATAAAAATATTGTCATACTCCCATGTTCATAACATAAGCGTATCCCGAACTTTCAAAACTAAATTACGTTTGCAAGCTATGTTCGCACCCTTGCATGTAATAATTACCTATTACTTTCTTTCTTGAAATACTTTATTTCTACTGATATGTTATCGTCAAAGAACATGTCTGGGAGGACATCATAAGCATAATGACTTGACTAGTCCTTATTCCAGTCAATTACTTGTTCATACTGCACATCAAAAACGACTACCACTTGTAAAATCTGTTACGAACGTGCAAAATGCAGACTACTCTATAAATGTCAGTTTAGCAATATGACTGTTTTGTAAATCAAGCAGAACTGTTTTAATAATAACATATAATTAGTGTACCTCTCACTTTTCATTAAATTGTCGAAAGGGCGTCTGTGCGTTGGCTTTGGCTCCGCATATACCTCCCAAAGGTCCGGAACACCATTGTTCCGTGTACGGGAAAGACATACAAATAATTACTAAATAACAAGATGTACTAGGGTAAACATACCGGTTATCTGGCCACTACACCTTTTCGGCCACTTTGCACATTTTTAAAGATAATATCAATGCAATTAGCCCATCCTGTTCTAATCTTAATTCATTGGAACTGGCCAATCATCATGTTTCAAAACCTGACTGTTTATTCTCGAAAATTACGAGTTGTTTGAGTAATTTAAAAATTGTATGTGTTGACACATGCCAAATTTAGCAAAAAAAGTAGCAAGTAGATTGACTTTGGAAGTCAAGTTTTAAAGTTTTAAACTGAGTTAATTGGTTATATATTGAGTTTTGTGAGTGTAAAACATGTTAAGTTTTAATATTGAAGGGCTAAAACTCGTAAAACTATCTTAATTTCTGATATTTTGGATGGCTGGTGAACAGGTTAACAGTTTGGTTTATGTGATTATTGTGAAAAGTTATCAACATAAAGCCTATTGTATTTATGATCTACAACATTGTGTTGCATTTGGTACCAGATTCCGGCCACCAATAGAGTACATATTTTCAAAGCTATGAGCTACAGAAATACTGAGTTTTTAGTGGCCGATAATCTAGTCCACGTAAAACCAGTTTGCGGTCGCTCATTAGTAGACTGAGAATCAGTGAATATAAAACCAATTTTCCGCCAGCTAACTAAAGACCGCCGTCAAATAGTTAAATGGAACTTATTTCTGACCACTGAAAATAATACGAAAATTAATAGTATACTGTAAATGGCATTTTCATACTACTATAAACCTATTCGCTTATTGATAATTTTTGGTGATAATTTATGACCGGTGCACAAATGGCCTAAAACTAAATCTGAGGGCTGATAACCGGTGCTTTAGCCATTTTTACGAAAAATATTTTTTTATATTTTATGACTGAAAGGTACGTCTGTAACCTTTATGTTTTATGAAATTAAGACTATCTTAGAAAATTGCAATATGTTTAACATGCCTAATCATGTAATAGTCTCATAATTTTTTTTACTATAAGTTCATGTCGCTTACACTGGATGTTGTCTTACATTAATTTACCTTGATGAACACAAAAAAAAACACTTTCGGTTTTACATAAAACAAATGGTTACCAAATTTCAAGTTAGGCAAACCACTAGAAGTTCTCACACTATGTCAAAAAAGTTTATAAAATAAAATTATGTACCTATACCTTTTGTAGTTAAAAATTTTAATTGGATATACGCTTTTTTCTCCTTTTATAGATTTAAATGTAACAACAGACACTGACGTGATATTAGTTGCTTCAAATACCTCTTTCAACTCAAGTTGTGACTCGCAAGTAACCATAGTAGAGAGGCCCAAAAGTATGGCCTCCGAAGAGAGAAAGATACGTAGGGTTGCTAAGGGTTTAAATGGGTTGATAGGCGCCCTCGACAGTTCATCTCAGGGAAAACTCCTTGAGATGATAGCTGCAAACATTTTCAATGGCTGCAAAGTTATACAGCCACAGGTAAGTCCAAAACTATATATTCATAGTGGAAATAACTATAGCTTTATTAAATTTGTGTATTCTATGTAAGTATATAAATATTATCTATTTCATAGTGGAAATAACTATAGCTTCATTAAATTTTTGTATTCTATGTAAGTATATAAATATTATCTAATTATATATATTATGTGTTATGTAAATATATATAGAATGAATGTATGACGTTGAAAGCCAAACCAAACCATTTTGGATAAATCTTTGTTTCACATATCATTTAAATTAAAGAATATCATTTGCTAACAATAACATATTAGTTATTAACAAAAGAAAGTCAGTTGAATTACAATAAAAATCACACTAATTCAATAAATAAAAACAATAAACACCAAAGTTAATAACTATTTAAATTAAAAACAATTTCAGGGGACTCGTCACTAGTCTTCACCTGTATTGTAGTGATATTTTTTCTTTTATCTTCTCTTAAATATATTATATTATATTATATGTATTGGTGTCTCATATATATGAATGTATTTATTTAAGTGTTTTATGTATAAATCATATATATATATATTTCTATTACAACTTGTTGCATATTTGCTGTTGAACTTTTACGTTCAGTAAATTCAAAGCAATTTAGTAATAATATAACTAAAACAAAACTAAGATAACATTACAGGTTTAATTGAACAAAAATTAACTAACATACAATCAGGAAAGGTAGGTATGTAGGGTAGTCATTTAAAATATTACTAAATTAGTATTTTTAATTCAATACAATAACTTTGTATGGCGAGAGCCGTCAGATTGTATTGAATTAAAAATAGTACTTTTAGACTATCACTCTTAAAAATTACATTTTAGTTACACAGCACAGTTACAGTTTATTATACAATTGTTACATAAAGAAGAGCTTTTCAGCAGAGTACCGTGGTTAGGTTTAGGCTAAAAAGCTTGCTGAGTGGCCTAAGTAAATAAATAAATATTTGGGGGACAATCTTCAAATCAACCTAGTCCCAAACTAAGCCTTTCTTGTACTATGGGTACTAGGCGACGATATATGTACATACTTACATACAGATAATTATATACTTAGATACATAGAAAACACCCATAAGTCAGGAATCCGTGATAAACACGCAAATAAATGCCCTTACCAGGATTTGAACCCCGGACCTCCTGCTTCATAGGCAGGGTCACTATCGACTGGGCTAAGAGGCCGTTTAAGACAGTACCTGTCATATTTAATTAATACAATAGTTCTAAAATAAAACCAAATATGCTATAATTTTTTTTTTCTCCTGAAATATTCCAGGTCCCTCTTCCGACCCGTCAAAAACCTGAAGACATATATCTGAAAGAGATGTTTTTGGGGGAAGGATCTTCCAACACAAGTGTTGGAAGCAACATTTACAATACGGACAAAAATAAAAAGAGGACCGGCCCTCGAACTGTAGTGATTGATGGCAGCAATGTGGCTATGGAGTGAGTATTTATTGAACGTTTTATTTTTTTGTATAACATTGCCTATTTGAAGGTCTTTGGTTTAAAAATAATCAATCTCATACAATAATCAAAGTATGAAGCAACCTTATTGATATATCCAAAATCTATGCATGAGTAATGTGTTTTATTTGGGGTCCATTTTAAACTAGTCTGTCCGGAAAGAGAAGTGTCGTAGAATGTATGATCTCCCATATAAACCACGACACTTCCCTTTTCGGACAAACTCTATCCGGAGCATTATTAATTATTATGTATAGTATCACATAACAAGTTTTTTTTATGGGAAAGGCTTTTTAGTGTGGTTTTGTCAGTTTTGACATTATTTTAATCAGGAATTTAGTGTGTGTGTGTAAGGCGATCTCATAGAAACCAACTTTCCACAAGGTGGCCATAGGAATTCGGTAAAAAACTTTAGAATAGAATGAAAAAAAATTAATTGGGCTTGTTAGAACCGTCTTTTCGACAAAAAAAAGTATGGCTGTCATTAAATTGTCAATATTATTTTATTTTGAGCCCATAACACACCTTTTCAAAAGCATTTTATATTTGGAAATTTGGTAGTTTACACAGTTCTTGTTATATTTTTTTAGTGGCCAAATAACACATTTCGCATGAGTAGATTTTTCTCGATTCTTAGTATATCTGTTAAGAGACTCCACTAAACCTTAAAAAAGCAAATACCGTCTTGATGGAAATTAGTTTTATTTTACCCTAAACCTTGTTTAGCCTATCTATACTATCCTCTTACATACCGGAAGCTTGTCTCTTAACCCTTTGACCGCCAAAGACGTCAAATCACGCGCACGGAAAGTCGTGCCGTCAATGCTATAGGGCGTCATACGACGTCCAAAATACCGGTTATAATCTGGGGGGCAACAGCACGATTTTTCTATGCGATGCTTGGCGGTCAAAGGGTTAAATTTCCAAATTGTTGAAAGAGATTTCGAGATTTTTTTATTGGAAAATTGAAAAATTCGTAATTCGAAATTTTAGGTAATAAAAATCTGAGATCTTTCCATGTTGAATATGTCGCAATTTTGAAAACTCACTGAACCTGTGACATTTTGCCAGCTGCAACAATCTGTAAGCTCCGGGGCAGTATTATAACTTTAAGACACGATCCAACTTCAATACAACTCCAACGCATTAACTACGCAATACAATTTGCGCCTTTATCAGAATAATAATATGAGTCTTTGCTTGATAATTCTTCCGATGCAACTCCAATAAAACTTCAATATTGGTTAATTATTCATTGTGTGTTGGAATTATACGTTGAGATAGACTGTGTTATTAATGTATTTTAAAATTAGAATAGGGTACTTGGTGTTTCTATCACAGATAATAAAACGTCTATGATTGCCTAATCGGCTACCCACTCTATCTGGTGTTGTAGGTACTAAAATAACAGTTCATTTGGTCAAATTGAGTAGATCGGGTAATCTGTCATCATGACTATATGGCAAAAAAAGAGTAGTTATTTCTCTGAATCTGACGATAGCATGTTTCACTTCACAGGCATGGACGAGGGAGGGAATTTTCGGTACATGGTCTTAAGATCTGTATAGACTATTTTATAAACAAAGGTCACGAGGTCAGAGCGTTTGTCCCTCGATTCAGGTGAGTACACACCACTTCATTATACAGGATTGGCTGGTAAGATTACACCTAGTGACAGATAGTGACAACTAAAAATTGCATCCCGTGGCATGATATGGTACCATAGATGCTGGCAGAATTGTTCCGCTATTATATTATTATCAGACTGGTGTATTGAGCTTTTTCTTAAGTCTTTCGTAATTTTGTCTCTTAGAGTGTCTTTGTAGAATCGATTAAACGCTAGGGCGCCACAGACTAAAGAGTAGTAATGTAGTTGGATTTTTTTCTAATGTTCTAATTGTACGAAGAGCTCTTTAGTAACACTCCGACAAAAACAATCGTACTATACCTACTAACGTATGTTCTAGACGGCATACAACTACATTTTCTACAATGTGACCTTGGTAGAAGCGAGTTTATCGCTCTGCTGTCTACATGGCTTACAACAAGCCCCAAACTTCAGTGTGTTCGAAGCGTTTCTGATGGGCAAACGTGCGCGGAACACCTACAGAGACGCCATGGCTTTGTTTATCGAAATTCCAAAATGTTAATGTTTGTTATGCACTGTGTGCAATGTAGTTTTAAAAAATGTACCATGTGCATTTTACGCTTTTTTAATACCACGATGGTGGCAAACAAGCATACGGCCCGCCTGATGGTAAGCAGCTATGGACGCCTGCAACTCCAAAGTTCACATGCGCGTTGCCGACCCTTTACAAAAAGGAGGATTCAATGTGTTGATGGCTAAAGGAACAAGAAGGTCCCTCATCGTCAACACACTGGGTCCTCTTTGAGCTCTCTTTGGCAACCATAATCGTATGCGTCTGCATAAGGTTAATAGTGAATGGTACTGCACTGCAGGTGTAAATTCGGCAAGAGCACGGACCCGCGCTTGCTGGACGCGCTGGAGCGCAGCGGGGTGGTGGTGTACACGCCGTCGCGCGAGGTGCACGGCCGCAACATCACCTCCTACGACGACAGGTACGCACAGGTACTGGACGCGCTGGAGCGCAGCGGGGTGGTGGTGTACACGCCGTCGCGCGAGGTGCACGGCCGCAACATCACCTCCTACGACGACAGGTACGCACAGGTACTGGACGCGCTGGAGCGCAGCGGGGTGGTGGTGTACACGCCGTCGCGCGAGGTGCACGGCCGCAACATCACCTCCTACGACGACAGGTACGCACAGGTACTGGACGCGCTGGAGCGCAGCGGGGTGGTGGTGTACACGCCGTCGCGCGAGGTGCACGGCCGCAACATCACCTCCTACGACGACAGGTACGCACAGGTACTGGACGCGCTGGAGCGCAGCGGGGTGGTGGTGTACACGCCGTCGCGCGAGGTGCACGGCCGCAACATCACCTCCTACGACGACAGGTACGCACAGGTACTGGACGCGCTGGAGCGCAGCGGGGTGGTGGTGTACACGCCGTCGCGCGAGGTGCACGGCCGCAACATCACCTCCTACGACGACAGGTACGCACAGGTACTGGACGCGCTGGAGCGCAGCGGGGTGGTGGTGTACACGCCGTCGCGCGAGGTGCACGGCCGCAACATCACCTCCTACGACGACAGGTACGCACAGGTACTGGACGCGCTGGAGCGCAGCGGGGTGGTGGTGTACACGCCGTCGCGCGAGGTGCACGGCCGCAACATCACCTCCTACGACGACAGGTACGCACAGGTACTGGACGCGCTGGAGCGCAGCGGGGTGGTGGTGTACACGCCGTCGCGCGAGGTGCACGGCCGCAACATCACCTCCTACGACGACAGGTACGCACAGGTACTGGACGCGCTGGAGCGCAGCGGGGTGGTGGTGTACACGCCGTCGCGCGAGGTGCACGGCCGCAACATCACCTCCTACGACGACAGGTACGCACAGGTACTGGACGCGCTGGAGCGCAGCGGGGTGGTGGTGTACACGCCGTCGCGCGAGGTGCACGGCCGCAACATCACCTCCTACGACGACAGGTACGCACAGGTACTGGACGCGCTGGAGCGCAGCGGGGTGGTGGTGTACACGCCGTCGCGCGAGGTGCACGGCCGCAACATCACCTCCTACGACGACAGGTACGCACAGGTACTGGACGCGCTGGAGCGCAGCGGGGTGGTGGTGTACACGCCGTCGCGCGAGGTGCACGGCCGCAACATCACCTCTTACGACGACAGGTACGCACCAGCACCACCTGTCCACACTGGACGCTAAATGTATACCTATTTTGATAAGGAAATTATTTTCTCATTTTCGACATTGTTATGCTAAATGGTATATTACATGCAAAGTTTCAGAGACCTAAATATTAATGCCGTTGCAATGCAAAATGGAAATGATGAAAGGAACGATGTAGTGAAAACTTTAGGACAATGCATTATTCAATTTTAGGTTGTCAATTGGCATTTTTAAAGATATGCGTTGTTCATGTCAAGGAAAGACATTGATAACTATTCGACATAGGTTAATATTTGCATCATAGACTAATATTAGAGTTTATACCTTCACATAAAATTCCAGGTACATAGTCCAATACGCGTCAGCAGTGGACGGCGTGATCGTGTCGGGCGACAACTACCGCGACCTGGCGGGCGAGAACGCGCGCTGGCGCCGCACCATCGAGCAGCGCGTGCTGCCCTTCACGTGGGTGCAGGACATCATCATGTTCCCCAAGGACCCGCTCGGCAGGAACGGGCCCACGCTGGACCAGTTCCTCCGGCATGACAGCTAGCCGAGCTGTAACAACTCTTACCTAAAATCTTTACGTACCTACATTTAACTGTCTCCGAATCGTTTGTGAAAAGATCGTGATCGCTAACAAAGGAGGATGCCCAGATTCATATGGACTCTGGCCTAAAAACCAATAATGACAAGCCATATGTCATTTGAAAGGTTTTTTCATATTCTAAAACTTTTTGTATGGCGGGAAATCTTAAAGCGCTATGTGAAACAAGTTATGGCAAATAAAAACATCCTCTCAATAAGATTTTTTTTACTTATATATCTAGGGTTTAAGTTCTTTACAACGGTTTTTAAACGTTTTTACATCAATACACATAAGAAAACGATTGAAACCGATAAGAAAACCAGAATATTTGCAAAGACGGAAAAATGCAAAATCCATTTGAATAGCAGAACCAGAATGACACATCAAAACATATGAAAAGGAATAAAAACAAAAACATGACACAAAATCATCGACAGTAAGAAAACCTTCATAGTCTAAAGCGATATAGGAACTAAGTATCAAAAAAAGGTACATAGTAACGTTTCAAATCATTAAACTATTTTTATGCAGCGAAAGAAATCATTAAACTATTTTTATGCAGTGAAAACTTTTTTCACACAAAGATTTGGGATTACCTGCTCTAGTAAAAGTTTTAGAACTTTGAATAAGCTATCCAGTGACATATCGCTTGTCCTTATTGGTCAATAGGCCAATCTGACCACCCTCCTTTGGACTTCTCCTCTCCTCTCCTCTGGAGCAATTCCTTTATCGTGAAACTGAACTACAGAAACTTACTGTTAAATCTACAATACTTACTACCAAATTACTCCGCCACACTAAGAATCATTTGTAAAAATGTCACTAAAAGAGATCTGGGCGCATGTCATTAGAGGTGATCGGCAAACACGGTGCCACAGGGCGGGATTTTGGGTATATTAATATTTATTTATTTAAGAGCCAAGAGTGTCTCACTGCTGGGAAAAGGCCTCCCTCTGCTTTTTCCACGTATCCCGGTCTTGTGCATGTATGGTTGTGTGTGTATATTTTTCCAAATAAAATATTCAATTGAAATTTGATAGACTGTTCATGTCTTTATAAATTAGAATAAAAAAATCTCTTTGGAGTCTCGCGGTGTGGCACCGTGTTTGCCTGTCACTGGTCTTTATGACACCTAATAACAGACTTACTAAAAATCTCTGCCACGTACCATCGGGTTCATAATTGCATACCCAATTTATGAATGAATTCATTCATAAATTGGGTATGCATTTATGAACCCGATAGTACATTTTAGTTTGTACAAATCTAGCCGCATGCGCTATTGCGAAGCATTTTTGAAATAGAAAACTACATCTGAACACCAATTTAAACATTTTAGCATTGATCAAGGCTGTAATACTATAAACCTTATTATATTAACATAAGGTCAAGTATTCATTACCACTGGTAAATGCTAAGGAGTACGAATATTTTTTAACTGTCTTATCTACTTATAACAATGTTCCGCTCAAAAAAACGTCTGGATTTATCTGAAGCTATAAACGCCACTTTTAATATTTTATCACTGATCAATACTGAAATACTGTGAATCTTATGGTATTAACATAAGATCAAGTATTCAATGCCACTGACTAGTGTTAAATACAAAAGATAAAAGGCCTTCATCATACTACCTTGTCGAACAAAAAGTCAAGCGATCTGTCTTTCATAAACCATAATAATTATTACTAAATATAGAATATCTAAATTGTATAACTATAAGGTTACCATAAATTTTCAAATCGTGTTTGATAAGTAAATGATGAAGTTATATCAACTTGAAAATATTTTAATGTACAAATATCATAAGTTTCAAATAATTTGAAGATTATGTCTGCAGTCATCTAAAGATTTTGATAATTATGTTTTTTGTACGATTAGTAATAGTAAAATACATGGTGGATCTGGTTGCTGTGTTGCTCTGTACAATTTTAATATATTGATGCGGTTAATTAGACAAAAAAATCATGTAATCAACCTTACTCCCATATATCAATCAAATTAAAATATTGTACGAATGTAGAGAATTATTCTCATTTTATATTCTAGGTAACGTTCGTACTTATCATATTCAGTAGTCGGCTTGAGTTCCCATCTTGACAGCTTATGGGTAGCTCGCACTGGAAGATTAATATTTATGAAGGGTGGTTAATACATTGCATACATTTTTTTGTTGAACCACTCACACCATATATTTTGATCGTGATGGTTATAAAATCACAATATCGTGTACTTAAAAACATATTCTTGTTCTATAAATCGCACCGATATTTTGGACGCTGCCAGGCCTCTAAATGTACTGTTGAGTACAGAGAGGCTGGCTAACAAGGCAACGCAGTCAGATATTCGTATAATGTACAAGTCTAATTGTGTAGGTGTTTTTTATGGAAAATGTCTGTAATATTAATTTGTATGTTCCTCAAATCCATTTTATTATAGAGATATAATTCATGTATGAATAAGTATACTGTTGCATTTATAATAGGTACCTATCCCTTCGTACGTGCAGCTTAAAATTCGAATGTGTTTTTATACCTTATTCTAAAGAAATAAAGTACTCATTTGAACCGTTTTACAATGTACAGTCACGTCTGAAAATATGGATGCATTTAATGTGACAAAAACATGTATCCAATATTTTACGCCCTGGTAATAAGGTCGTGGGTACATATTTTTGTCATACTAAATGTATCCATATTTTCGGACGTGACTGTACGTAAAAAACGTTTAGTGCAACTGTATATTTATTTTACATATGACGTTTGTGACGTTTTCAAACAAAAGGCATTGTCGGCTGGTGATAAAATTACTTTTAAAAATCAATGATAAATATCCTTTTGATTGCGAATGGCACATGATTGGAGCAAATTTGGTTCGGTCTACAACTAGGGTAGATGCCCCGGTTGTAACCCTTTGACCGCCAAGCATTGGACGGAAAAATCGTGCCCTCAACGCCAGCGCGTGCAAACCGGTTATATTTTGGACGTGATATCACGTGCTGGCGCTGGCTACTCCATGCGCGTGATTTGACGTCTTTGGCAGTCAAAGGGTTAAGGAGAGTTTGTCTTTCAGGCGTCCGTCATGTAAATTTTTGTCAATAAGGTATTATGACACTCTTTATGTACTGAGTTTGAAAATATATTACTAAATTTTATATGAATCTCCTGTTTTCTTTAATGAAATGTCAGGAAAGTACCTATGAGCCACATTATTCCATGGGTCCTGACAACTGATACATGACAGATGGCAGTGTCATCTGTGCTGCCATAATTTACTGTTATATCAAGTATGAACCATAAACTTGTAAATTTGTCTATACCTTAGTAAAGTTGAATGGTATAATCGTAATGGCCACACCCGAGGCATCTGCATATTCGTTTTTCAGGGCTTGTCTGATACATTTTATACGTAAAAGTGCAAGAATCTGATTAATTTTGATGGGTATATTATTTTTAGTTTTTGTTTTTAGTTTATAAAATAAAAATTATGTGGGTACAAAAATGACAGTAAATGGATTGCTTTCTTGCCTACCGTTTTTAAACCCAAGGATTGTCTAGAAATATTTTTTTTAAGTTACGAAATTAGCAGAGACCAATTTTATTTGTAAGGCTTTTATAACGAAAGCAATCCTTAAAAATATATATGCAAATTAATTTGTTTTTATTTCGTCTTAACCTTTTGGCCGCCGAACCTAGTCCGCAAAGACGCGCACTCACACGCCAAAGCAAATTTTAAGTCCCTAAACGACTAATAGGAATTGCAAGCAATATCGAAATTACAATCGACGGTAAAAATCTTCTGAAATTAGGCGTGTTCGCACCTGACGCACCGCCTCGCGAGGCAGCTCGGCTAGTCTGGACGTGCCTCGGCCGAGGCAAACGCATGTTGCAGCCGCAATGCCTCGGGCGACGCACGTCCAGACTAGCGGGGCTGCCCCGCGCGGCAATTTCCTCGCGAGGCGGTGCGTCAGGTGTGCACACGCCTGTTGGCTTTGTTCTTAACCAACTTGAATTTCTTTCGAAAATGCCAAAAATAAACATATTTTTTACACACAACAATGTTAAAAATAAAGGTCTTTATTATAAAACCAACCACTAAACAATATCGATTCATGACGTTATATCACCGCACTAGGCTGTACGAGAAGTCTTCTATACAAGACAGCTGCGCGCTTTTTTATCATAAAGACCTTTAACAATGTCGTGTGTAAAAATAATATTTATTTTTGGCATTTTCGAAAGAAATTAAAGTTGGTTAAGAACAAAGCCCAATTCAGAAGATTTTTACCGTCGATTGTAAATATCGATATCACTACTTGCAATCCCTATTAGTTGTTTAACTTGTTTACCTTAAATTTGCTTTGGCGTGTGAGTAAGCGTCTTTGCGGACTAGGTCCGGCAGCCAAAAGGTTAACGAGAAAATTATGTGATAGAGATATATACCTACTATGAAACGTCGCTCAATAGCGCCATTCTTTTCCTTTTTCTGAAAATTATATTTTAGTTAACAAAAACCAAATGCTTTTCTTTTGACCTATTTTGTCGACGCAAATCTTATAATAAACCCTGAAGCATCATCATCTCAGTCACTTCAATAATACAATGCAATGCAAGATATTGGACGCGTAAATGTAGTCGCCATCAAATACATCGGAGCAGCCAGAGTACTCAAAAATATCTGAACATGCACTTTATCGCCTTGACAATAGAGGCGTTGTTCAGATCTTTGTGACCACCTTGGCCGCTCCGATATATTTGATGGCGACTGTACCTACCTACTTTAGGAGGAAGCACAGGGCTCCCGTTTATTGGCACAAAAAGCGAAGTGCATGGCGGACTTGCGTTTGGGATACATTATCAGTACTTAGATATGTCTCGTAAGTAGTTTTTTAGGGTTCCGTAGCCAAAATGGCAAAAACGGAACCCTTATAGTTTCGTCATGTCCGTCCGTATGTCACAGCCATTTTACTCTGAAACTATAGGACTTATCTTGATAAAATTTTAAAATAAAGTGTATTTTGTGTGCCGCTACTTCGTTTTGTAGTAAAATTGTTGTAAAAATATTTAATTTTTTGGGAGGGCACTCCATACATGTAACTAATTGTCAAAATGTTTTTTTTACCAAATATCAACATGTTGCACATGAATCGATAGGTCTTTAAAAATGACAGTTATGTCGAATGAAGTTAAGGGTAGCTGGAAAGTAATCCAAACTCAATGGAACATAACGGGTAGTTTGGGGTATGCCACGAAGACTCATAAGTTTTCGACCTCGAGGACCTTGTGGAATTTGGAGGGGGGCAAACACCTTTTTTCAACTTTTCGCTTATACACCGTGGGCCCATATAACACGACAGATTTTAACAGTGTATTCCTGATCATATTTAGATACTAAAATGTCCTATAAACTTTTCTGGAATACGCCTAGTTTCAGAGTTAATACCAATTTAAAAAAAATACACTTTTTATTATAACTCATCACAAAACGCCTTTCTAATGGCGTTGTTGCCACTATTGGACATAGTTTACACGTCATTATTGACAGATATCAAAGTGACAAGGAAAACTTTGCTTAAACTAATTTTTTACAAAAAAAAAATGTACCAATTTGTTTTAGGCGATAATTTTATTAATAACATTTGTTTTTCATGTCCAATAAACATTCAAAAAATGGAAAAAAAAACAAAAAAAATATTTTTTTTTGCGAAATTGACCTAGTCACATAATATTTTTACCTTCTTTTGAACTATGCGCTTTTTGTGTACCTACACTTTGTATGGCAAAGTTAAAGAGCAATACATTTCCTTGAAAGTTAGCCGTCATATCAGATTTTCAGGCCAAATATTAACGAAGATAGTCGTTTTTTTTTGTTTTCTACAATAATCGTATGTTGACCTGTATATTCTTAACTAAAAGCTCCATATTAGCTGCTTCAGAAAATCAACATAAGCCCCAAAATTACATTCTGGATTTTTTACTTTTATTTAATTGTATTCAGTTAAAAATAAAGGCTGATTTTACATATTCCAGTTGTTTTTCTTGTACCTATGTAGTATTTTCCTCGCTTTAGTGAGGTGAAAAGATTTTTATCTACACTCATACTGTAAGTACTCTAAAATGCGTTCAAAAACCGTAGACAATGACAAGCATTACAACAAACGATTTAACTATGATAAGTTTCTTATCTGCGGCAGTAACGTAATTTTAACTTTGCATGCTCAAATATTGTTAAGCAATGAGTTTCAAATTTGGAACATCGAATTTGATAACATAATGTTACCGCCATGGCCAACTCGATTGGTCCCGCGCGAGCGCCGGCACAATCGAGTTGGCCATGACGGTACAATGGCGGTCATTCTATGGTTTCCGAACACTTAATTTAATATATATAATATGAGTGTAGATAAAGCAGTGTATGCAACTGTACGTAATACCTTAAAACACTCGTGTGATCTTATTATGAAACCACACTCATGTTTTAAGGACCCTTATTACGTAACAGTTACATAAACTACTAGTTACACACGGCTGCAAAGTTATTTTTACGTCTCGTGTGCTGCAACACTCACTACGCTCAGGATTCTATTCGAATATAGAATCCTGAGCGTAGTGAGTGTTGCACCATACGCCATTCGCTAGCTCGTGCTTCAATTCCACACACACGGTTAAAATACAACTTTGCACCCTTGTATAACAAATAACTATTTCCAAACCAGTCCAGCCGTCGAATAATCGGTGAAAATATGTAGGTAGGGTCAGGGAGGGAACAGTCGCTAGGATTTTTTCAACAGGCTGTTGCATGAAAAATATAAATTCCTGAACTAATTGTTGCAAGCACAGAGCACCGTGCATTATTAAACTTTCATATGTAGCTAATATATTTGCTGTTACTTTCACCAAAAAAGAGATATCCATTATTTTTTAGAAATTGGGAATCGAGCCACTGTATACCGGTTGCTGTACACAGTGACTAGGACCCGCTAGTACACAGTGGTTCTAACAGTACACAGTGGCTCGAGTCACTGTGTACTACGACCTGTACACAGTGGTTTTAACAGTACACAATGGCTAGGTACGTAGGAATCGAACCTAAATTATATAACAAATAACATTTTTGTTGAATAAAACGGTAATTAGAATTGGTAAGCACAACCCCCGGAATAATCGTTTCTGATTTCATTCTTGATTTAAAATAGGTACCTACCTAAATGTCGCATGATTTATTCACTTTCATTTTATTTAAAAAAAAAGAGTGCAAGAATTATTTTTAATAATCACAGAATTTTTATTCTTATTCATATTCAAGTAAATTTTAGCCCAACTCTGTAAGGTGCACAGTGGCTCGCGAGCCACCGTGTACTTTTCCAAAACGAACGACTGTGGACCTTGGCGTCATTTTGTATTTTAGTTCAAATTAAAAACACATACAAACACCTAGGGCCTTGAATTATCAGCCAATACTAAGTAGATTAGACACACTCTTCGACAATACCATAAGTAATTGAAAATCTCGTACGAGTTAAGAAAAAAGAGGAGTGAAACTTATCTGGAAATGTAATTTTGATAGCATTAAACACAAAAACGCACCATAACACATTCGTATGGCGCCGGAGCGCCTCACTAACTAGATCGTACATGGTCGGGTACGGAACGGTTCCGATTGATGTAGAGGTCAGACATAAAGCTCTTTCCGTTTCTCGCACAGCACATTCGAGCCACTGTTCCCACCGAGCGACTGTACCCTCCCTGACCCTACATAAAAACAGCAACAACACTCTGTTGAAAACAGGTCTAGACTTTCCATTGCGCAATTAAGTGCGTGAAATGTACGAGTAGGGGGCAGGACTAGCTTACTGGGAGAAGTAACGATGTCAAGTTTTCGATGTCGGCCACAAGACTAGACCAGAGGGGTTGGTAACTTGGCACCAAGATAACTCCAGAGGTTTTTGAAATATATTTATTTAAATAAAATTATTACAAATTTCAACATAACTATTGCACTAACATTGTGATGGATATGTTTGAGTTTATAAAACAATAAATGCCGCGATTACTGGGTAGGTACGGTCAGCTGCAGAGAAAGAGGCCCACGCTGCATACAAAGTTTGTATGCAGGGGGCGGTCATTTTCTCTGCACCTGACTGTACTTTAAAGCTGTTACATTACAAGTGCAATATTACATCTGACCACTTACATTTATTTTGATTAGGTACTTATCTTGTAATGTGAATGTGTTATTAGTTATTAATATTTCGGACTTATATTTGGCGTTAACATAAATACTTTGTCTACCGTAAAAACATGCAAACCTATTTTAATAGTATAATTTTTATCTAGCTAGTGCAAAATATGAAAATAATGATAGGTTACCTTATACCGTACAAGCTCCCTTCTAGTATAAACTACAAAGAAACAATTTTAGGTTACGGATACCAATTTGTCCAAGTAAAACACAGTTGATCAATCTAAACAATTTTGTAGTTAACAAATCGTACGGCTTTGTTGGTTGGAAAAATATGGTGTTGGAAAAGCTTAGATTTCCCGAAGTAAAACCGGATCCTAACTGTACTTATCTTGTAGAATATTTTAGGCAATTTCACAGCTTACTTTCAGTGTAGAGTGGACATTTTGTATGCCTACTTATACGACAATGTTACGAGCACCTAGAAATATAATTAATCAGTAAAATCACCAGTCTCTTTACCTAACGTATTTGTGCATAGTGTAAATACATTGATGGATAGTGATAGCTTACCTACCTTACAATACAATTAAGATATTGGTGTCGAAGTATAAATTATATTTGATGCCACTTTTATATTATGTTCATTATATTTATTTTGCACTTGATAGTGTAATAGTTAGTATGGTCACGGACTTTAACTGTTTAGTCACTTAAGGTCACTTTACATTGGACATTTCAAAGAGTAAGTATTAGTTAGTCCTTTAAGTTCCAAGCACCGGCCGGAATAATCGTGCCCTCAGCGCTAGCGCGAGGCAACTCGCTTACATTTTGGACGTGATATCACGCGCTGTCACTGAGCGCACGACTTTCCATGCACGTGATTTGACGTCTTTGGTGGTCAAAGGGTTAAACAAAAGAAAATAGCTTGACCCGTAAATGGGTCAACAATTAAAATCCGTGGCTGTACTGCGGATTACTGCATTTCCTTTTGACCGCCCCAGTCGGCTATTACCGACAACGTTTAAAATTAACCTTCATACATTCCAATAAGGTATATAATTGCGTGACATATAAAATAGCCATAGGAAAAAAGTGGATACACTTTATTAGTAGAAATGTGGCACCAAAAACTATTCACATCATAGAGATGAAATAGTTACATTGATAAAACGAAGTATGTACCTAATAAAGTTTTAACAATATAAAAATGGGTAATTGATTTACTTATTTTTACCCAAAATGCACGTTAAATAAAAGTGGCGTTTCTTATAGCAGTTTAGAAACATTACATTGAAATATTAATGACTCATTTTCGGGCAATCAGAACTACTAATACTCGAGGAGTTAGTTCAGTGAACTCTGAACTCCATTCTTCTTTCATCTATTACTTACACAGAGAAGAAGTAAGTGCCGGTGATTATTTTTATAAATTGTACCTCATTAAAGTCGTTAACAAGGAAGAAATAGTTGTTTTTGGCACTGCTAGATTAGCAATGAAAATATAAATTAAATTAAATAGATTTGTAAACAATACACAATATTGCGAGAAAAAAAACGCAAGGTGCCGATTATCAAATAGTCGATTTCTGATCTAAAATAGTTTGAATCGACACCTTACTTGAAAAACAATAGAATCACAACCAAATTAAATTAATAAAAACATTGTTAGAAATAATTAAAATTACATGTTATATTGGCTTTAATATGCTTATTGACTAATTGTTAAAACTTAACATTGAATTGGACATGCTAAAACATAATTACATAATACAAAAAAATATTGACATGCAGAAAATTAACTTTGGCATTATAATCGTAATTACAACTGTAACATGTTTTCTAGTAAACATTAACTACATATTTCAACTAAATATTAAAAATTAAGGGACACTTAATCGTTTACAATACAAAAATCAACATTATTATCAAATCAAATCAAAATTATTCATCAAATTATACTTCATATTTAACCTTTTGAACGCTTTCTCTCTCGCATCAAAATGTGGCATACACGCCAACATCTCAACTAGTGAGAAACGAATTCAAACCTTATCTGTCAACAGTAAAATTGCTTTGACAGCGTCTGCCATGACCCCTTTAGTGGTCGTTGGCGTGGTAGGCACGACAGCACACGACCACTTTAGTGGCTCTTGGCGTTCAAAAGGTTAAGGTGATTTAGAGTTTAGGTATCTAAATCACCTTAAATATGAAGTATAATTTGATGATATATTAACCCTTTGTTTTGTTGGTGCAATATTTGATGGTATCAAAAACGCCATCCGAAATAAAATAATTGAGATCTTCGTAGAAACTTAACCATATGCGCATTGATATGTGTTAAAATATTCAGAACCATTGTCAATTTTATTACTTACCTACTTAAAAAAATACTTCAACAGATATTATAAAGTATTCCATTATTATTTTTGAACGGTTTAGTTAAGAGGCCGGTATTTGCAAGCAAAGCACGTTAGACATGCTGGTAACATACTAATATTATCTAATCACAATACAATAACTACGAACATATGTCTTAGTTCCACTCACACAGACGCAACCACAGACTTATTTTCTGTTAGCTGTTTATGAAATTTAAAACTGCACTTAGAGTCAGCACTTCAAGCGCAGTCTTTCGTCAGCATTTTATCTAACTTCAACTGCTCAAGTTGCAGCTGCCTCCTAATGGACCCCAACTGGGTTAAAATACTTACACTCTTCCCCTCTTCGTTTGGCAAACTCTTCAAAATATTCTTCTGAACCACAGGCACTTTCCACTTATCATCTACAACTTGCATAGCTTCGCTTAAATCACTTTTCTGTACAGTCTTCACGTTGACCGGCGAATGCCTTAACACGGGTATAGGATTATCGTTCTCTTTAGGCTCGTATTTCGGACGGTCGTGGACCTGCGCTTCTACAACTAACTTACCATTACTTAACCTATCTTTATCACTGTACCTGTCGGTTAACCTAGATTCTCTATCCCTTTCGTACCGGGCGAGATATTTGGAAGCGAGACATTCAGAACTAGTTGTGTCTAGACGGGAGCTAAGCATTTCTTTTGATGGATTTAGGTTTCTTCGTAGATAACTGTCGACGTCGTATGTTGGCGAGAATATCGAGTTGTCTGGGATGTTGGTTGAAAAAGGCTTCTTCTCCGGCCTTTTGTGGATTGGGGGGTAGTAGAAGGGTATCTTGGAGGGTAGTTTCGAGGGTAGTCTGTCGCTGTGGGATGTGTGCGTGTGTGTGCGCGCCCGGAATAACGTCTGTTGTTCTAAATCTATTTCTTTTTGTAGCGCCGTTCTCTTCTTTTCGTAGTCTGTTGCGTTTTCTTTCATCTGAAATATTGAATGAAATGTGTTACTACACCCAAAGTTTAATGAATTTTATTTAAGTATCATTTACTTTTAGTGGCAGTTGTAGCTCTAAAAATACGGCTTTTCGTGAACAAGAGATTTCGTTCAACCTGATTATTCCTTAGGACCCATGGATGGATTTGAGATGTGGAGCCACCAAGATTTTTGATGTAATTTCTTAGGGGGGGTGGGGGGAGGCGTAACTGATGTAGATATCAAGATATAGTTGAGAGCCTCCCCCCACCCCAAGCCAAGGCCAAGTTTGGTATCGTTTTATGATATAATTTTGACACCGGTCCGAAGCACAAGTTGAAATACAAGTATGGGGGTGTTAACAGACAATGTGGATTACTTTTACCCTTTGACCGCCACAGTCAACACTAGCCTACACCGGTTTTAGCTTATAATTGAACCTTTAGAAAAGTTTCCCTTTGCGTTTTACATTAAATAGTGGTGGCGGTCAAATCATGACATTCCTTAGCCACTAAATGTCCGTTATTATTAGAGAGCGGATTTGAAGTAGCGATCTCGATATGAATATGGATATGACTAGTGCAATTTGTTAAATACATGTCATGTTGTTTATATAAGGTCTTACAGTCTATTATTATTACACCGCACACCGCAATCTTAGCTAAATAATGAGATTAAATGAATGTTATTTTTGCAACAAACAACATTTAGAGAAAAGTATTTTATTCTAAATAAAGGAGTTTTTATACAAGGTCTTTACTTTTTTATTACGATAAATTACATTATTTTTGTGTGTAGAAAAAATAATAAAATATGCCAGTCATATCCCTATTAATATTGAGATCGCTACTTCAAATCCGCTCTCTAGTTATTATAACCTTCTACAGGCTGTAAAAAAAAATACTGGTGATCCGTTTAAGGGCATAATTGGTATATTGCGACTAAGAAAACATAGGAAAAAAACTTTTTGGACCCGAAAAAAAACATTTTTCGTATGGAATTCGTCGTCCTAGCCGGTCAACTTTCCACACAAAACCATTTTTTTTCGTGTGAAAAAATTGTTTCCTTAGTTTTTCGTAATTAGAAAACGATACCAATTATGCCCTTAAGGCACTGGTCCCACCGCGGGCGAGTAACTATGAGCTATCGGCTATTTTCTAGCCCAAGAAACGAACAAAAGATAATCGCTTCCGTGTAAATAAAAGAGAGAGATGTATATTTATAGTTCATCGCAGTGTGAACAGCCAGCGATGAACTATAAATATATATCTCTCTCTTTTATTTCCACGGAAGCGATTATCTTTTGTTCGTTTCTTGGGCTAGAAAATAGCCGATAGCTCACAGCCAGAGAGTTCTAAACCAGGAGAGGCCTTGAGTATCATTTCCCCTCTGTCAAAAGTATTGGCGGAAAATCTAGTACATCTATAAAAACTATTTCAATAATCGATGTCACGCATTTTCATCATCGCTGTCAATGGATAACAAGCTCCGTGAAAATGCCCTTATGCGCTGTTTTTGGATGTAAAAAAATGTTATATTTCGTCTAGTTTACAAAAAGATGAAATACCATTTCAGATGTAAGTACAGTTTTACTTTATTTATCATTACTTTCGTAATAAAAGATTTAACCTAAATCGAAAATCAAGCTTCGTTTACAGAATCGATTCAAAGACAATCGTTTTCTTTCTGACGGGCAGTAACTATTTGACGTTTGACACTTCTCCATATTTAACGCGCTTAAGGATTGCTGTCTTCTATATTTTGTTTGAAAATACAATCAAAAATGATCCTTGGCTTTTTTGTTTGTCACTTCCAAAGACTGCATCCAATAATGAACCATATGTTAACATTTGTACAGTCGACTATCTATTGCTCCATTTAGTGTTAAGAAGTACAAAAAGAATATGTCAAATATGTTTGGTGTTTTCAAGTCAAAGGTACATCTTTGTCGGTTGTCAATAAAGCGATGCTGCCATAAAAATTCATTTAGAAATAAACTGTATTAACAACCGACAATGATGTACCTTTGACTTGAAAACTTCACATGCGTGCTACCTCGCCCCCCTCAGATTTTGGCAGACTTTTTTGTTTGGAAAGATGAGGCGAAGCGTACTCCATTAATAGAGCTTTATGCTCACAGCTTACTCGCTCGCGGTGGGACCAGTGCCTAAGGTTACCTTTCGAATGCCGGAACGTGGATCCACGTACAAACGACCCCACGCGATTTTTATCGCGTTCCTACAGTTTTTATAGGTCAATAGAGTCGAGAATAGAGCTTACTATCTAAATATATAAAAGAAGAAACTGACTGACTGACTGACTGACTGACATATCAACGCACAGCCCAAACCGCTGGTTCTAGAGATTCCAAATTTGGCACGTAGGTTCCTTATAAGGTCTAGGGATGCACTAAGAAAGGATTTTTCAAAATTCACCCCCTAAGGGGGTAAAATGGGGGTCCAAAGTTTGTATGGCGAATCAAGTTTTGTTAGATTATTTTATTCGAAACTTTACAGGATTATCCTAACGATAAATGAGTAAACACGTGTTTCAGGTTTTTTGAAAATTCAACCCCTAAAAGGGGCAAATGTGGTCACAAAGTCTGAAAATCAACATGGGTATCCTTTCCTTCCTTTTTGAGTACTTATAGTATGGGTATTCCTTCCTTTTTGAGTACTTATAGTACGCGGGCGAAGCCGCGGGAAAAAGCTAGTAATTATTATTGAGTGAAGGTATCCTCCAATCAAAACCAAGTCATTCATTTTCGTTCACAACTCGTCTGAGCAGGTAGGCTGGAACGCGGATCCGCGTCGGCACACAGCGATATTGTCACTTCAGCAGTTGCGGCATAACAAAGGTTAAACGAATCAGCAACATTTATGTTACACCTTGTATAAACGAATCAACATATACCTGGTGTTCCTTGGCGGCGTGCTTGTCTCGCTCCTGGTCCTGGGCCCCGCGCAGCATCCTCAGCTGCTCCTCCAGGCGCCGCATCTCCGCCGCCTCCAGCAGCCTGCAACAACAGGCCCGGTTCGATTGATCCTTTCGAGCACCAATGACGGCCAGTCACGTCATCGACAAGTCAGCCACTGACGGCACCGACGTCAATAGCCGTCTGTTCAAAAACTATGAAATACCACTCCTGGGACCCTTTTATGATGTTTGGCGTCATTACTTAGCTTATCTATTTTTTTGGCTGGGCATCGGGGTCAATTAAGGTACTTCGCCACCTGGCGGCCTAAAGGTTAATGCCCTTATTCTCCGGTTGACACCTACAGCTATAAATTTTATGGAAATACAGTGATATATTATTGAACTTGACGCTGAGAACATACACTAACACTGATATAAATCTACAAGTTTGCGCTCTAGTGACATCAGTTAGAGCCCAGGAGCCTAATGGGTCGCGCACTGTACGGTTTAAGAGGAATTTCCTCCCACGAACGTTGCGGCTGTGGAACGAACTCCCTGCCGAGGTTTTCCCAGCGGGTTACAAATGAAGTTCTTCAAAAAAGGAGTGTATAGGTTATTAAAGGGTAGGCAACGCGCATGTGAATCCTCTGGGGTTACAGGCGTCTATAGGCTATAGTAACTGCTTACCATCAGGCGGACCGTATGCTTGTTTGCCACCGTCGTGGTATTAAAAAAGATAAATGTTAGCTATTTTAAAACTTACTTCTCCCTCGCCTTCCGCTCCTCTCGAATACGCTGTTGTTCAAGAATCTGGTTCTTGAGTTCTTGCTGGTAGAACTGACGTTTAGCCGTGGCCTCCTGAAAATAAACCGCGAAGTCAACCGACTTTTGTGAGACTAAATTATGGACAGTCGCCATTATATATTGGAGCGGCCAAGATGGTCACAAATATCTGCACTACTATTCAGATTTCAACAATTCTTATTTTCAACAGACTTCAAGATTTCGAAGGAGGAGGTTATCAATTCGTTGGGATCTTTGTTTTTGCTATATTTTTTTTTAATATGTTCACCGATTATTCAAAGATGGCTGGACCGATTTGGAAAATTCTTTTTTTTGTTTGAAAGCGTATACTTCACAGTTGGTCCCATTGTAACCATGTCAGGATCATCAGATCCTCAGATGGGATCCTAGAGAAATCGAGGGAACTCTTCAACTATTATAGGCACACCTATGATGATTTGAGTATTTTTTACAGCAGCCCGAGCATTTGCTTTTGGAAAGGTGGATGCTAAGTGAAGTCGGTTCTTTTTTGTTTAAAATTATTTTATTGTATGTGATACAAATACAGAAGAGCGCTAATTCTACTTTTAGTATTACGCAGCATAGAAAACCATCCGACATGGTCGACCTGTAATTTGATATGATCGATCCCTGCCGAGGTTTTCTCGAGGTACTATACAGTATGGGGTTCTTTAAAAATAAATGTATATGCAAGAGCTTATACATTTATTTTTAAAAAACCCCGCTTGAAGACGCGTCTACAAGCTACGTAGACCGCTTAGTCGCCATTCATTTATTACTTAATACGATTTAGGGGACTCGACAATGACAATTCATTGTCGATCCAAGGAGAACCAATGTTCTCCTTACGAATGGTTGATTTTCGAACGAGCGGAGCGTAAGCGAAGTGAAGTCCTTACAAACAACTTCGGCTACTGGGACATCTCGAAAAGTCAATGGCTTTTTTGATTTTGAGGGTTTGTTTCGCGATAACTTTAGTAGTTTTTCTGATCTTGATGAAATTTGTTGGGGTTCTGGCAGAGGCACATATAATTTGACAGTGCGTATATGAGCAGGATCAATCAAGGGGTTGTGGAGCAAGAAGGCGAAACAAACTTCAAAAGGGTCTTGTTATATTGGTCATCTCGTTTGCAAGTAAATCGCGAGTTCTCAGTTCAAGGCGGACTACATTTTTCTTGATTTTTCTTACGTAGGAGAGGGAGGGGGTAAAAGCGGTAAAAATTGTTTTAGGTAATAAATGAATGACGCCTTCCCAAGTAACACATCAAAGCAGTATAACGGCCGTCTTACAGCATATCTGTATGCTTTTAGCATTTTGATTCGTTTTATAGTAGCATTATAAACGTTTATAGTGCTGATATAGGTCTTAAATGGGCACAAATTACCCAGCTTGAGATCATATACAGGTCATTTAATAGCATTGCAGGCGCATTATGTCTGCGCTATTAGCATTATCGTTGTCATGGAAAGTGCCAATCGCCTCAAAGAAGCATTAGTACGCTCTATTAAGTTGCCGACTGCATTAAAGAAGCCTTAATACGGCCAAAAAACTTGCTAATCGCAGTAAAGAAGCATAAGTACTCTCGATTAACTTGCCAATCGCAATACAAACGCATTATACTAGCATAAGAGTGTAGTAAAATAAACCTTACGTCAATGCAAAAACGTCTCTAATACCGACGGAACAAATGTTATAATACAATGAACGTTGTGATTTAACTACTTTGTCTCGCAATATAAAATGGACGAAGACGGTACAAAAAACTGAATGAGTGACACGTCATATTTGTTTGCATCCTAACAAAATTTATAAAAGTTTTTGACACTTTTACGTTATTATATCCTTCAAATATGACTGCGCAATGTAGTTTACTGTAAATGTGTTTATAGTTTCATTGAAAATTTTCACGCGCCTTTGATTTATTGTGGTTTTGCTATAAAATATTATAAAAAGATATGCGTCAAATAAACAAAACAATTGTTTAATCCTCGTATAGAACGAGTTTTGCACTATTAACACAATAGTGTTGGTTGAGCAGTCTTAAATTAAGTAATTTCTTTATTATATAGGTATTTTCCTTGTATAAATAGGTCCGCATGATTTTATTTTTAGGTTATTAATTATTTACAAAATGGCGTTGGTCTATATAGACGGAGAGCTAGCCACGTCCACGTCGGATATGACAATAATGAGAGCAACCAAACCCCTCTAGTCAGTTTGGTATATTATGCTTATTTCTAGATCTGGACATCTGGCAGCTTTAAAGTAGTGGAGGTCAAAGAATGCAAACCATTTCATGAAAATAAATCCTAGAGATCTGGGTTTGATGCAATATTATGAGAAACTATACAAATACTATACAATATTAAGAGAAATTATACAAAAATTTATGTTGGGAGAAAGTAGTGCCAAACGATGTATAATAAAATATAGTTCATAGTTTTCGCCTACTGTTTTTGTTTCCGTAATAATCATATATCGGGGTTTTCGGTGCGGGAACGATTTGAGAAAGAGTAGAGATAAACAGATAGGTTGAGAGTTAGTCTGAGAAAATATCATATTATTCTTAATGAATAACTACCTCTCTGTGAATAGCTTACACACTATGATACGAGCTTTTTTTCTTAGAGGCATGTTTGTATTGACTATTATATACTTAGTATTTTAAAAATGCAATTGCATATCCGAAATTTATTAACTAGATCTACCTAAGACAAAGACACGGTATAGTAAGTGTCAAATATTAATCTTGACGTCCGATATTTATGAACTATTTGATTAACTGAAGAGGTTGACAATGATCAGTCACTACATGAATTAATAAAAAAATACTTGAAAACATCATAGGTATATGTACCTACAATATATATACATAATAGTCAGCTATTTCATATAAATTGTATATACCTATGATTTTTTCGATCAATTATTCATTAGGTAGAAACGTGCTAGAGTACATTCTGTTTTTTAAGTTAATGTCTACTCTTTGGCTAATGTCAAACATTCCCGCACCGAAAACCCCGATGTATGGTAAGAATACACAATATTTTTTGGTCTAACGTTTTTTTTTATCGATTTTTGACCAGTTTCGCGCATGTGACGCCTTTGGAGTTGCAGGCGTCCATAGGTTACGGTAGCTGCTTACCATCAGGCGGGCCGTATGCTTGTTTGCCACCGTCGTGGCATAAAAAAAAAAAAAAGAAAAAAAAAGTTTTGAGTCGATATTCCAACATATTCACTATAGATAGAATTATAAGGCAAACTACTATCGGTTTTTGAATCTTTTATCTCCATTCTGTAGAGCCGGATCTTGAAATAAATGAGCCGTTATTTTTTTATGATATTTTTAAAATATGGTCTAAAAAAAACACTTTTATCGATATTCGAATGGTGTAAAGAATCTTACATATACGTAATCTACATATTAGGGTTCCTCTTTGATGTCTCTACAAACTGTAGAGAGATTTTAATTTTTTTTAACAAAATTTATGACCATAAAACCACTTTTTTAGCCTAAACCGGTTCGACTTTGATGTCAAATATCTCGAAGACATTGAATATTGAAGTAAATATAGGATACTATATTGTTTAAAGCCGTTACTGATAATATGATAAGCTATATAAATAATTAGAAAACTAAGGGAATCAGATCTAAGGTCGTTGGCGCCAGGGAGCCCCTTAAAATATAGGCCTTGTCCTTTATAACTGAGACAACTTCGGCAATTTTTACCTAGTTTGGTATTACTATTTTCCAATTAAAACATTTTGCTAGTCTGTCACTGTGACCTCCACCCATTAAAAGCTGCCAGATGCCAGGATCTAGCAATAAGAATAGTATAGCAATCTAACCAGACGGGTTTTGTTGCTCTCATTATTGTGTCATATCTGACGTGGCTAGCTCTTAGTCCAATAGCAGCTCAGTGAACCTTAAAAAATGCCTTATTTATGCCTACAGCATTACACGTGAATAATTATGCTATTAAACAACATTAAGCATTTATTTATGCTATTGTAGAACCTAAGGCACTAAAACCGCTAAAAGCTGTATAGGGGCTGTTCATAAATTACGTCATCAATTTTTGATAGTAAAGCTGCCAAATAAAGTGACGTCATTAAAAAAAATGCGTTTTAAGATTAATTGTAAAATAAAAAACTATTTAGTAGATAATATTTTATAGCATTAAAAGTTTATAGAAACACGACTTTCATTCCTTTTTTACACATTGATGATGTGATCTTCGGAATGACCGCCCCCCCCCCCCCCCTCCTACGTCATGCTACCATCATCCGATGTCCAGACCCCCCCCCCCCATTTGAAAAGACGTAATTTATGAACAGCCCCTAATAGTGAATTACTTGGCTTTATAATGGTTTATATTATTGCTATCATACTGCATTAGGAACGTATTACCAACTTATAAATGCTATTGTACACCCTAAGGCATCAAAAATAGCTGAAAGCTGTATAGCGAATTTACGTGGCATTATAATGGCTAATATTCATGCTCTTAAACAGCATTAAGCATTTATTTATGCTATTGTAGAACCTAAGGCACTAAACCAAACCGAAGCATTAGTGTAGCAAACCAAAACGCAACTCTACAGCATTCAGCTGTACAGTTGCATTTTGGTTCGCTGCACTAAAACTAAAGGCTTTAAAAAAGCATTTATAATGCCATTATACAACCGTTATACAGCTTAAAGCATTATATAATGCTATTGTAGAACCTAAAGCACTTAAGTGCTTTTAAACAGTCGAAAGCTGTACAGTTGCGTTGTGGTTTGCTGCACTAAAGCTAAAGGCTTTACAAAAGCATTTAGATATGCCATTATACAACCGTTATACAGCTCAAAGCATCATATAATGCGACAAGTTGCTCGGTGAACGTATATAAGAGTTTATACGGTCCTTAAGTTCGAAATAAGTTAACTATTCATATGTTATAATGCTTCCTGTGTTACTTGGGTTAGCACCAGGCTGGCTTATAATAGTAGATTGTTTGACAAGGGTCTAAAGACTCTAAAGTAGGCCATATTAACACGAGGTGGTAATATGGCTTTTAGACCAGAGTAACGCATAATATTTTTCACTTCTATTGCGAGGAAATAAAAAAAGAAGATAAAAATACTTATTATGTATGCACAATGACTAAATTAAGGTGAAAATGGTTTAACTTGACGGTCTTTTTATTTTTTTAACTTCATAGACACAGATACAAAATATAAACACTGGGAATAACTGCCACAGACGACGGTATAATTAGCGCTTTAAACATGCTTAGAAGGAGTTTTAAAGTTCTTCCAATTTTTTTAAATCTTTTTTAATTATTGTGAAGTAGGAACTAAAAAACCGGCCAAGTGCGAGTCGGACTCGCGCACCGAGGGTTCCGTGCAAACCTTTACAACTAAAAGGTATTATAGACCTGAGTGTTTGATATGAATTTCAATTTAATACCTCTACGCGTTTACGAGGAAAAAGGTAGTAAGTTTAAAATTTAAAAAAATATTTTTTGTATGATTTTACTAAAAATGTATACCTTTCGTAATTTTTCCTTTGTCTGTGATATATGAAGTTTCTTCGTGCCAAGTTTTAAGTTTCTGAGTTTACGGGAAGTATCCTTTAGGTTTTGAGTTTCTTGCGAGTAGTTTCAAAATATGCGACTTAAATTGCTATTTCTTTTGATTGCGTTGACACAAAAGTTTGGTTTTGCTACATTTGAAAGGTCCTATAGCCCTGAGTATTTGACATGAATTTCAATTTAATACCTCCACGCGTTTACGAGGAAAAAGGTAGTATGTTTAAAATTTAAAAAATATGTTTTTGTATGATTTTACAAAAAAAATCTACTTTTTGTAATTTTTCCATTGTCTATGCTATATGACGTTGCTTCGTGCCAAATTTCAAGTTCCTGAGTTCACGGGAAGTACCCCGTAGGTTTTGCGAGTGCCGAAACTCTAAAATTTGCAGTAACTTTTGATTGCGTTGGCTTTTAAGTTTGAATTTTTCACAGCTCCAAGGGACAATAGACCTGAGTATTTGATATAAATTTCAGCTTGATACCTCCACGCATTATTGAGAAAAATGGTCTTGACAGACAGACAGACAGACGGACAACAAAGTGATCCTATAAGGGTTCCGTTTTTTCCTTTCGAGGTACGGAACCCTAAAAACACCTCATGTTTTGAGAAATAAATTGCGTTTCCTGATTGGTCGATTTTAACTTTGCTGTATTCTGATTGGTTGATATTAAATACAATGTTTTTTTAAGGACTTAAATTAATTAAACAGTATACACACTAAAAAAGAATCCAGCGTTCCGATTAACTTCGATATGTGTTGTGATTGGTACATTTAATACGGTGAAGTGTTCTGATTGGTCATTTTAAAATGTTTTGTGAATCATAAATATGTATACATACTGGCCCAAGAGGCTAAATGTAGATAGATAGATAGATAAATAGTGCATTATTGCAGAGGACGGGAAAGATAAATTCGTGGACGAGCGATTTTTTCGGACGAAGCGCAGCTGAGTCCGAAAATATAAGGCGAGTCCACGAATTTCTATTCCCGCCGAGGCGTATATAACGCTTTTCTCCAAATGTGCGAGGAAATAAAGTAAATTAAATAAATTACATTAAATATTTAAAAATAAATTTTCGTCAAAAACTATTTAAGGCAGTATTAAATATGCTCCTTTCACACAACTGTAAAAGCTTAAACCTTAAAAAAAGTTGTTTTGTCTATGATTATATGAAGCCGTATTCGCACGATCAGACGCGGTGGTCATGCAAGCTATGACACAGAATGAGACAACGAAGGTTTTTGATCTCACTATCTCGCTCTATCCTATAGTTTGAAGGGATTGCCGTTCAGACGGTTGGCTGTTTAATGAAATGTTTAAAAGGTAAAAAACAATGCGGACGACAAGTACAACTTGTCGTCCGCTAAAACAGGACAATAATGTTTTTTTTTTTTTAATTTGTATTAGTAAATAATGACGAACTTCACGTACTAATTTTACTACAGTAAGGTGAACATTTCTGAGCACATTGGAGAAAAGATTTATTTGAGTTCTGCAACACACAACAGCAAAGTACAACAATAACACAAAGAATCATTTGAAACAATAAAAATAAAATGTAACAAAACATGAGATGAAGTAGTAAGAAAGGTTGTGTGCGTTGCAGCAAAACAAAAGGGTTCACAGCTCAGCTTTACGCTTCACTCTTTCGAGCAAAGCACTGATAATTCTGCTGAAACCCAGGCCACATTAGTTTCAACTGAAACTATATAAAAAGGTAGGTACTCGAAGGCGCAATGTACTACTTTAGTCCGCCTTGGTAACCATAATATGACACACTTTTTGAGCATGAGAAGTGAAAAAGATATGTTAGACCTTGGCGTACCTTCTCGGCCAAGTCGTTCCGCTGCTGCACGGCGTCCGCGTCGAGCAGCGACGGCTTGTACCGCTCCGAGCTCGCGCCCGCCCGGCGCCGGCGCCTGCACGGCGGCTCTGAAGCCGGACATTTACGTTGTCACAAGTCACAAGGCGCTAAAGGTGTTATGTGTTAAAGACGCTAACACATAATATAAATACTCGTGTGTTAGAATAGTAGTTTTCGATACAAGTGCGAAAAGTATGTCATTTTGCACGAGTACCGAGGTTACTTGGCCCGAGCCGAGAGGCGAGAAGACTCGGGACGAGTGAAAATGACACTTTCGCACGTGTGTCGAACAATGTTTTTTAATACAATTGCGAAAAAACTACAATGAAATAAAATTTCATTTATATTCTGTCAGTGTACGAAAAACAGCTTCATTCAATCGCGCATTGTTCAAGTAATACTATTGGGTCTCGCATAATACTCCTTTATGCCCATTCGCGCGTAGTTCAGGTGGGTCATTTCAGCTACATAAACTAAACTTTTTGAGCAATTGTATTAAAAACTCCTTTTTGCTACTCGCTGACATCTATTTTAAATATGTTTTTTTTTAAGAATTTTAGTTTGTGAATGATGTATGTCACTTTGTAAATAAATGGCTCAATTCCTACTACGTATTTTTCTTCGGTGCTTTTTAAGCGTGGTTTCCCACACTCGTAACTGGGCGAATCAACTTTTTACCGACACAAATCTGTCCTCTACTTTTAAAGGAAGGTGGGCAAATTGGCCTATATGGCCAATAAGGTCAAGCGATATGTCACTGGATAGCTTATTCTAAGTTCTACAACTTTTACTATGACAGGTAGCCCCAAATCTTTGTGTAAAAAAAGTTAACGAGGCATAAAAGTAGTGTTAGCTGAAACGTTACTATGTAGGGTTTTTGATACTTAGTTCTTGTATCGCTCTACAGATTATGAAGGTTTTATATCTGTCGATGGTTATGTGTCATGTTTTTGATTTTTATGCGTTTTTATATTTTTTGTGCCATTCTGGTTCATTTATCAGTTTTATCACACAGTGATTAGAGATTTTCCGCCACACAAAAAGTTGTAGAATATGAAAATTAGTTTCCAATGATATATGGCTTGTCATTATTGGTTTCTAGGCCAGAGTCCATACAAATCTGCCCATACTCATTTCGTTGTAAAATTTCACCCGTAAATAATGGCTTTTCTGTGTTTCAGTTTATTATGTACTAGTCTGTGCCCGCGGCTCCGCCCGCGTGGAATTCGGTCTGTGTCAGTATTCAGTAAGCGGCTAATTAACCCCTAATTTCTCTCCCTCTCCCCTGGAGGCGGAACTTGAAGTAAAGTTGACAGGTGGATATGCTAGAGGACAGTAGTTCAGATAAAATATTTTACAATTACTACTAAATAAAACTAAACTTCAAAATCAATAGTTTTTCTCGCCCTTATTTTTTTTTCCAGTGCTCAAATTATCTCCATACCAAACATTACCTAAATCGATTCTGCGGTTAATAACTCCCCATTAAAAATTTCATCAAAATCGATTCAGCGGTTAATAATTCCCCAAACAAATTTCCAACCCCTTTTCACCCCTTGAGGGTTGATTTTCGGGATGAAAAATATCCTATGTCGTTTCCCGGGACCCAATCTGTCTCTTTAGCAAATTTCATCTAAATCGGTTCAGCGGTATAAACATGAAGAGGTAATAGACAGACAGACAGACCTACTTTCGCATTCATAATATTTGCATGGATACTATGGATATATGGTTTGTTTCCCGAGAATCAAAAAAAATCCCATACAAACTTGATTTCCGAGATAAAAACTATATTGTTTTTCGGGCCTCAAATGATGTCCATATTAATTTTCATCTAAATCGTTGCAACGGTTAAAAATTCTCCATACAAACTTTCAGCCCCCTTTTCACCCCCTATAGGATTGAATTTCGGGATGAAAAGTATCCTATGTCCTTTCCCGGGACTCAAACTATCTTTATACAAAATTTCATCAATATCCGTTCAGCCGTTTTCACGTGATGCGCGGTCAAATAAACAGACAAACAGATAATCAGACAAACAGAGACTAAAAATTGTTGCAACGTGTTCTGTTATCGATTCTAAGTATCCCCAGCCAACCTTTTTTCGAATAGCTTCCATGTACAGCTTTCGACCCTCTTCAGCTTTATTATATGTATAGATGTTAAAACATTGGAGGCCCCAACTGTTAAACCTTATAAACAGAAACTAAGTATATTAGAAGCCTGATTTCTTGGTAACACAAAAGACACTCAAAACTGTCGGTCAAAAAGTTGACTGGCCCAACCAATGATTTTTAAATCAAGCCAAAGAAAAGGACAACGTCATGACGTACCAAGAGCTAAAAGCAATAGCGGAGAACAGAACAGAATAGCGATTACTCCACCGACAAGAGCCAGTCTCTTAAAATTATGATGATAATAAGATAAACAATTACCGCCAGTTGTCGCTAGAAGCGCTAATGTTTCTATTATAGGTCCTTGCGGTAGAACAAGTTTGAATCTTAATGGTGTGTTGAAAGCATCAAAGTGAAACGCTTAAAACATCGCCTTTTTTCAACCTACTTCAAGATTTCGAAGGAGGAGGTTATCAATTCGTCGGGATCTTTCTTTGTTTTTTTTTTTATATATGTTCACCGATTATTCGGACGGCTGGACCGATTTAGAATATTATTTTTTGTTTAAAAGATTAGAGAAGAAGAGTATTTTTTATAGCAGCTAGAGCATTTGCTTTTAGAAAGGTGGAGGTTAAGTGAAGTAGGTTCTTTTTTGTTTAAAACTATAAGTCGGTATAATACTTACGCTCCAAGTCGGGCAGGCTGCGTCGCTCAGGCGCCACCGTACGGGGAGATAGTTCGCGCTCGGCCTGCGTTAGCGGACATGTTGATGGCGACGACAACTGTTAAAAACCAACACAAGTAATTATTCCGCTCGTTGTACAGTCGCCATCAAATGTCGGAGCGGCAGTCAAAAATATCTCAACATGTACGGTATCGACTTGACAATAGAGGCGTTGTTCAGATATTTGTGACCACCTCGGCCGCTCCGAAATATCTGATGGCGACTGTACGAACGTTGGCCCAAATCGGGTTGAGGACCTCACATACTTATAGAATTCTTCTTGGCCAACATACATGGTTTCCTCACGAGGTTTTCCTTCAACAAAAGGTATGGTAAATATTATATAGGACAAATATATATACTTGTATGTATAAAAAACGCTGGTTTATCCTTTTAAGGACATAATTGGTATCGTATTCTAATAATTAGAAACTAAGAAAAAAAAAATTCTCACAAAAAGAAAAGTGGGTTTTTAATGGAGGGTTGGCCAGCCGGGACGACTTGTCCCATCAAAATATTTTTTTTTTTCGCGTCCAAAACTGTTTTCCCTTACTTTTTCTAACTCGCAATACGATGCCAATTATACCCTTAAACGGATTACCACTATTTTTGTTACACTCTGTATGTTCCGAAAAACTCATTGGTGCGACGGGGTTTAAACTCGAGACCACTGGATTGAATGTCGGATATATGTTTTTACGATTATTACGCAAACAGTTAGCTAGTATTTTGCAAACAAACTCATTCACGACGCGTTTGCCAAATCTGGTCAAACCTTAAAAGGTGCACTTTCGAGATTTGTGAGTTTCAATGTAGTGACGATTGGGCACAGCTTTTTTCGTCATGATATGACGTCATGATATAAATAACAATCTTACCCTATACAATTCAGCGTCGTCCGTCTGCACCGCAACCGAGAGAGGTCTGCCCATCGTGTTAGTCTGCACACCGGTGTCTACCTTACTGAAAATATCACATGACACGTCACAAAAAGTGTAACCCAACCTATACCTATCTATACGTAACCCATTCCCTCCGGAAGATTTATTTGTAAATACCTATGGGTATTTAATTTAAACTCTTTCAAGAAACGCTACCCGTATTTTTCCCGCCAGGATTATTCTATTGGTAAGTTTAATTTCAAAATCAATACAGCAGTTAAAGTTGGTCTTTGCTATGGCTTTGTATTAAATATATTTGGTATTGGACATTCATTGGTGTACAGGCTTTTAATTATTTAATCACGGTACTAGTAGAAACATATCTTGTTTATAAAGTTATAACATATTTTTATGTGGTCAATTAATGATCTTACTTGCGATGAGCATTTTATTTGACTGTTTTGTACACTTCATTTTTGTACTGAATACTTACCTACATTACTTATTAATAAGTTATTATGTACAATGTAATTTATGGATAACTGTTATTGGCCATCTGTTATGTAACCATTTATATGCTGTTGTTGTCCTGAACATCAAAAAAAAAAAATACGCAACAATAATCGCCAGAAATAAATAAGAAGGTTATTTTTTAACTGTTGGGCTGTAGGTATCCGTTGTCTTGCATGACCGACGGTGGCGGTCGAAATGTAATAGATAAGCTCATTGTGATTGACTTTGGTATGGGTGTTATAATAAATCCTGTTCCTCTTTCCACCATCCTAAGTAATCGTAGGGGAGCTTTCCAGATCGTCAAACGGATTCCTAGAGGGGCAAGACTTACTGTCGCGACCAGTCTTTCGAAGGCAATTGACGACTGTGTCATTGAAAACTCGCCTTGTAGTTGGGAAGGCCTCTTATCATTCGCTTTCAGTGCGTTACATCTGACTAAGAAGGATCCTCGCCGTTCGCTTACTTCCAAAATAAAACGAAACTGTACGCGTTTGGGCAATATTGACACGTCGCAGGGCATTGGCGTCCACGATGGATATAGTTCGTGAGATGTATTGAAGGTAGTTGAGGCAAAGGTTAATGATGGTGACCTCAAAGGCGCGGCGCAAATTGTTTTCTCCAGTGACACGTTTGCACCGGAGACACCAGAGACACTTGCATCTCTGGAAGCTAAGCATCCGCCAGCCACTTTAGCATCAGTTTACCCCGATCCCCTTTGTTCTGCCCTACCTTGTTTGCAAGCGAGCGAGGATGCAGTCATGGCCGCAATAATGTCTTTCAAGAGTGGATCTGCTGGTGGCCTGGATGGTTTAAGACCCCAGCACTTAAAAGACCTCGTTTTCGGTGTTCCTGGTGGTAGAAATGACGAGTTAGTCGCGAGCATTACCCGCCTTGTCAATCTCATGCTTGCTGGAAAGGTTAACGCAGAAGTTGTCCCGACGCTTTACGGTGCTAGTCTCTGCGCTTTGCGTAAGAAGGACGGTGGCATTCGGCCCATTGCCATTGGCTCAACGTTCCGGAGTCTTGCATCCAAGATCGGTTGCAAAAACATCGCTCAGGATTTGGAGCCGATGTTTCAGCCAACTCAATTAGGTTTCGGCTCCAAAGGGGGGTGTGAAGCTGCTGTTCATGCCTGTCGAACTTTTTAGCACCATTGCAAGGAGCAAGTACTGTTGAAAGTCGATATAAAAATGCTTTCAACTCCATAGATCGTGGCGCCATGTTAGCGGAGGTGCAGAAAAATATCCCCGGCTTATACCCGTACCTCTGGCAATGCTACAGGTACCCCTCAAAGCTGATGTACGGGCCTCACAGTATTATCTCTGCGGTCGGTTGTCAGCAGTGGGATCCGCTCGGACCAGCTATCTTCAGCCTGGCAATTCACCCGATAATTTCGGCGCTCAACTCTAAATTTAATAGCTGGTACCTGGATGACGGTACTTTGGGTGGTGAGGCAAGCTCGGTCCTTGAGGACCTGCGCTCTCTAATACTTGTATTAAAACTAAATTAAAAACTAACTTACAACTAACAAACAAAGTCCCCCAGATCTGCCCCCTGCGGAAGGGTGCCCATAATGCTGGCTACATTTCCTCGCTGAATCGTGATGCCGATTCTCTGCGCAAGAAATGAGCCAGCTCTAGGGTCTCTAGTGGAGTCGAGGAGCTTCGTTTGGAGCTCCTTAAATAACCTATGGGCATCCTGACACCACGGTCCCAGAGTCTCAACAGCAAACGCCGCCAACATATGGTTACTTGACAGACCAGCATAATTGCGACGCTTCAGGGTTTCAGCCGCTGCCGCCGCTCTGCCAGCCCTCAGCGAAGTAGAGGCTAAATGGGACGGCGCCAGAGTATCCACACAAGTGGCATCCCAGATGAGCGGCCGCCCCATTCGCCAGGGGATAAGGGTCATACCGTCAGGCCTCTTTCCGTCATCGCGCACAAGACCAGGTGGCTCTAAAACGGCTGGCACACCCACGCTGACAAGGGCCCGGCGGATGACGTCGTTGAGGCTGGCGTGGCGGGACAGCCGACCAGCACTCTTGCGGCAGGAGAGGCCGTGGTAGCCACGACCATCAACTTCCGTTCCACAGGGACAGCGGTGAGGGACAACTACGTCAGCACCTACACGAAGGCCGACAGCCAGTCTCAGGGAGTTGTTGTCTAGAAGAGTAGCGCAGTTACTGGAAGGATAAGCATGAAGCCAATACCCTGACTCCGCCTCAGAGGAAGCCAGAAGACGGGCCTTCTCTACACTTGAAGATGCAGAATCAAGAAGCGAAAATTGAACTTGACGACAGAGCGGTTCATCCCACATACTCTGAATCTGCATCTTGGAAGGCACGTCTACGCCTGGGCAGGCCAACGCCAGGTATTTACTGCATCCGACAGGTACGTCACCTCAAAGTCAGGTATTGACGGAGTGAGTATCTTTCCTACGAGGGATAACGTACCATGAACGGACGACAGAAACGCAGGCAATGCAACGCTATAAATTTTCCTTATACCCAGCCCTCCATAACGGATCGGTAAGGTCACTTGAAGAAACTGCCTATCATCAAACCTGATGTTAAATAATTTCTGTATTTCAACATGTATTAAGTTGTCTATGCTCTGACACAATTGAGGATACATAAAAAATGGACTGCACCGCATTGCATATGTAAGTTTGGGAACGAATAAGCAAAACCGAATAATAAAAAAACCCATGTGGGCGTTAATCTCGAGTAGAGACGGTCAGAGTGCTCGGGTCAGGTCCTTGAGGACCTGCGCTCTCTAACCGTGGAGTCATGGAGCTGAACACGAGCAAGTGTGAACTCTACATAAATTGTGACCATCCAAACAAATCGCAAATTTTGAACCAATTTGAGGTTAATTGTCCAGGGATAAAGCTGATGTCCAAGAGCTCGCTTTCATCTTCTTGGGGCCCCGGTTTTCGATGAATCAATCCCGGATTTTATTGATGGCCAAGTTCGTCGTTTCTCCGAGCACTCTGACCGTCTCTACTCGAGATTAACGCCCACATGGGTTTTTTTATTATTCGGTTTTGCTTATTCGTTCCCAAACTTACATATGCAATGCGCTGCAGTCCATTTTTTATGTATCCTCAATTGTGTCAGAGCATAGACAACTTAATACATTTTGAAATACAGAAATTATTTAACATCAGGTTTGATGATAGGCAGTTTCTTCAAGTGACCTTACCGATCCGTTATGGAGGGCTGGGTATAAGGAAAATTTATAGCGTTGCATTGCCTGCGTTTCTGTCGTCCGTTCATGGTACGTTATCCCTCGTAGGAAAGATACTCACTCCGTCAATACCTGACTTTGAGGTGACGTACCTGTCGGATGCAGTAAATACCTGGCGTTGGCCTGCCCAGGCGTAGACGTGCCTTCCAAGATGCAGATTCAGAGTATGTGGGATGAACCGCTCTGTCGTCAAGTTCAATTTTCGCTTCTTGATTCTGCATCTTCAAGTGTAGAGAAGGCCCGTCTTCTGGCTTCCTCTGAGGCGGAGTCAGGGTATTGGCTTCATGCTTATCCTTCCAGTAACTGCGCTACTCTTCTAGACAACAACTCCCTGAGACTGGCTGTCGGCCTTCGTGTAGGTGCTGACGTAGTTGTCCCTCACCGCTGTCCCTGTGGAACGGAAGTTGATGGTCGTGGCTACCACGGCCTCTCCTGCCGCAAGAGTGCTGGTCGGCTGTCCCGCCACGCCAGCCTCAACGACGTCATCCGCCGGGCCCTTGTCAGCGTGGGTGTGCCAGCCGTTTTAGAGCCACCTGGTCTTGTGCGCGATGACGGTGTGCCCGACGCACCTTCTTGGCACATATTTTTACCTTTTTATACTTTTTCTATTATTTGATAGATTTTGTTTTATGCTTCATTCTGGTCTTTTTCTGTCAATGTATCATAGTTTCTTAGCAATATAATTACTATCTTTAATGAACCAGTGCAGTTTTTATTATAACATTAACATTTGGTCCTTCGTGGATTAAAAAAGTAATTGATAGTATTCTGAAGAAGCTACATCGTTGCAATAAGAAAATGGTTGTTACGAGATCCGAAACAGCCATGGGTAAGAAAAGTGAAAAAGGTAAGACCGTTACGGGGAGTGAGGCAGGGCCGTCTACCGCGCCCTCAGCCCCTCCTGTCGACTCGACGACCGTACTCCCGGCGCCGTCCCATTCCTCCCGTGTAAGTACGTCATCTCGCTCTTCAGCCACAGTATTGGCCAAAAAGTTAGCGGCTGAGGCACAACACGCGCGCCGCCTCGCCGCGCTTGAGGCGGAACAAATACGCCGCCTTGCCGACCTGCAGCGTACAACCGCCAAGCTTGAACTAAAAGCTGAAATCGCGGCCATCGAGGCAGACGCGAGTCAGCATAGCTCAAGAAGTAGCCATTTGGACGAGTGGTTTCGTAAGTCAGAGGCTGCATTTAACGATAAAAAAGCACTAAATATTGATTATGATTTCAGGGATTCTGAAATGAAAGCACCACAGATCCGTGTCGCGTCTCTTGCGCGGACAGTGACCGTGCCTCATGACTGCGGTGCCGCGATGTCAGCGGCCCCTCCCGCGCCTCCTGCGAGCGCGGGAGTCCCGCAGCTAGTGAAGAGCTTAGGTGTTTTAGTTGATAGTGTTAATAAAGGCATTGGCCACGCTATAAACCGCGTTCCGTTACCTAAGTTCGACGGGAAATCTTACCTAGACTGGCTCAGTCTGAAAAAAGCATTCGAAAATACGCAAGGGTCCTATACAGATGCAAATAATCTATCAAGATTGAATTCGGCGCTAACGGGCGCAGCGCGCGAGGCAGTGGCAGCGCTCCTGGTGTCGGCGCGCGAGCCCGGCGTTGTGGTGCGCGCGCTTGATGCGCGCTTCGGCCGCCCTGAGATCGTGGTAGCGCACGAAGTAGCCACGGTGCGCGCATTGCCGCGCGTAAGCTCGGAAGGTAAGGATTTAGCTGTTTTTGCCTGTAAGGTTCGCAACTGTGTAGAAGTTATCCGTTTGCTAGGTCACACGGAATATTTGGCTTCGCCAGAACTATTCCAAGCTCTAATTTCAAAAATTTCCCCACTGCTGCGAACCAAATGGCTAGATTATGCCGTTCGTTATGAGACTGCCGGCCTGTCGAAGCTCGAAAATCTGGCCGATTTTCTAGCTAACGAAGTCGACCTGCAGTCTCGCTTCGGCATACTCTCTGAGCCGACTACTGCTTCACACGCCGTAGATAGTAGGCGGGCCAGGGATAATGTGCATGTCGCCGCTGACGATCAATCCGTGAGTTCAAATTCAACATCGCGAAATACCGCTAAATTGAATTCATCGACGACTGCACCTAAAAATAAATTATGCGTTGTTTGTCAAAAACCGCATGACTTATTTGAGTGTGATAGATTTGCGTCAATGTCAATCGATGACAGATGGAATCTAACTAAAAAGAAAAAAGTCTGTCATCGATGCCTCAAAGTAGGTTGGCATAGGTTGAATTTTTGTAAGGCGAAGAAAGTTGAGCGTCAGGATGGCGGGTGGACCTCGGGAATTTTATCGAATTGTTAATAAAAGTACTGTACCTTTAGTGTACCTCAGTGTACCTTCAGCAAAAATCAGTGTACCTCTTTCTAAAACGAGATTTTTCCAAAAAAAGGTCCACCCGCCATTCTGACGTCAGGATGGCGGGTGGACCTGGTAAATGATACATTAAACCACATATAATGTATGTGGTTAGTGTACCTTCAGTGTACCTCTGTATAATTTTAAAAACAATCTGCATACCTCTCCTCAAAAGACGCTACGCTCAAAATAAGGTCCACCCGCCATCCTGACGTCAGGATGGCGGGTGGACCTGGTAAATCTTGCACTATATCACTCAAAAGGTATGTGATTAGTTTGCATCTTCAGTGTACCTCAGTGTACCTTTAGTAAAAATCAGTGTACCTCTTGCTAAACCGAGGTTTTTTTTGAAAAAGTTCCACCCGCCATAAATCTTATTTTAAGCGTAGCTCCTTTTCAGGAGAGGTATGCAGATTGTTTTTAAAGTTATACAGAGGTACACTGAAGGTACACTATAACCACATACATTATATGTGGTTTAATGTATCATTTCATAGGTCCACTCGCCATTCTGACGGGTGGACCTTTTTCGAAAAAATCTCGTTTTAGCAAGAGGTACACTGATTTTTACTAAAGGTACACTGAGGTACACTGAATATGCAATCTAATTACACACCTCTTGAGTGATAAAGTGCAAGATTTACCAGGTCCACCCGCCATCCTGACGTCAGAATGGCGGGTGGACCTGGTAAAACTTGCACTATATCACTCAAAATGTATGTAATTAGTTTGTATCTTCAGTGTACCTCAGTGTACCTTCAGTAAAAATCAGTGTACCTCTTCCGAAAACGAGATTTTTTCAAATAAAGGTCTACCTACCATGAACCTTTATTTGAAAAAAACTCTTTTTTGCAAGAGGTACACTGACTTTTACTAAAGGTACACTGAGGTACACTGAATATACAAACGAATTACACACCTTTTGAGTGATAAAAAGCTATATTTACCAGGTCCACCCGCCATCCTGACGTCAGGATGGCGGGTGGACCTGGTAAATCTTGCACTTTATCACTCAAAAGGTGTGTAATTAGATTGCATATTCAGTGTACCTCAGTGTACCTTTAGTAAAAATCAGGGTACCTCTTGCTAAAACGAGATTTTTTCGAAAAAGGTCCACCCGTCAGAATGGCGGGTGGACCTATGAAATGATACATTTAACGACATATAATGTATGTGGTTATAGTGCACCTTCAGTGTACCTCTGTATAACTTTAAAAACAATCTGCATACCTCTCCTGAAAAGGAGCTACGCTTAAAATAAGATTTATGGCGGGTGGACCTTTTTCGAAAAAATCTCGGTTTAGCAAGAGGTACGCTGATTTTTACTAAAGGTACACTGAGGTACACTGAAGATGCAAACTAATCACATACCTTTTGAGTGATATAGTGCAAGCTTTACCAGGTCCACCCGCCATCCTGACGTCAGGATGGCGGGTGGACCTTATTTTGAGCGTAGCTCCTTTTGAGGAGAGGTATGCAGATTGTTTTTAAAGTTATACAGAGGTACACTGAAGGTACACTATAACCACATACATTATATGTGGTTTAATGTATCATTTACCAGGTCCACCCGCCATCCTGACGTCAGGATGGCGGGTGGACCTTTTTTTGGAAAAATCTCGTTTTAGAAAGAGGTACACTGATTTTTGCTGAAGGTACACTGAGGTACACTAAAGGTACAGTACTTTTATTAACAATTCGATAAAATTCCCGAGGTCCACCCGCCATCCTGACGCTCACGAAGAAAGCTTGTGACGTTGACGGATGTACGTTCCGTCACCATAGATTATTGCATAATCCGAATTATGACCGCTCTGCAGCCGCGCATGTAGAAGTAGAGGAAGACGAGCTGGTTGCGGGAACATCAGGCGCTGCGCCGCGGGGCCCTGCCCTCGCTCCGGCACCCGCTATCACGCACGACCCTGCTTCATACGATGTCGAAACCAAGGATACTCTTACCCACACGTCGACCTCTGTTGCTGTGGGCTTATCAACTCAGCCATTGCCCCCTCCTCGACCATTGTTGAAGATCGTAGCCGTGACCGTATCCGGCCCATTAGGTTCCGTGAATACATACGCTATGTTAGATGACGGGGCCACAGGATCTTTTATAGAACTAGAGATTGCTGCGAAGATAGGCGCTTGTGGATCCGAAAGACGTATGCGACTAGACTGCGTAGGCGGTTTAGGAAAAGATACGACAGTGCAGTATGTTGATTTTCAAATAAAAGGTCGTCGTGCTAACGAAACTTACGATGTTAGTAGAGCCCGGGCGATGAAAGGGTTAGGTCTCGCGTCACAGGCTGCTGATAAATCGAGTGTGTCCAAGTATTCTCATCTTTCAGATATTGCAGATGAGTTTTGTTACGGCCACGTGCAGCCGATGATTATAGTCGGTCTCAACAACTGGCATCTCAACTTTCTCAACTTGCAATTCGCTAAGGCAGTAGCAGCGTGGAATCTGTAAACCTGAAACGGCAAATAAATCTTCAAACCAAAGTCTCCACGCTGCACTATCACTCTGTGACAGCTCCTCGTCCCAATCGAGACCCTTACGCCACGCATCTTGGAACATGATGCGACCCGTGATCACTACTGGCGCCAGGATACCGAGTGGGTCGAAAACCCGCATCACGTGAGCCAACACTTCACGTTTGGTGAGCTTATTTGGCAACGAACATTCTCTTTTTATCCCAATGTTAAACCCAATTGTATCGGAAACGGGTTGCCAAATAAGTCCAAGTGTACGCACGGGCGCAGAAAGGTGACCGAGATCAACGTCTACGTGATTGCTAGCTACAGGCATTTCAACCAGGCTCTCTTTTGGAAGTAAAGCGAGAGCAGAGGTATTGTTTGAAACCCACGGACGCATCTCGAAGCCAGCATGTCGGTGAATAAGGTTGATATCAGCAGCAAGTTTTGCGGCTTCGTCAACGGAATTTAAGCTCACAATACAATCATCCATGTAGTGATCGACTATGATGGCTTGAGCAGCGTCTGGATAGCGATCTTGCCATTCCTCTGCGTTTTTGTTTTTAATATAAATCGCAGTGAAAGGACTAGAAGCGGCACCGAAAATCATAGATGACATCCGGTATGTCCTTATGGGCTCTTTTGGGCTGTCTCGCCACAAAAATCTCTGCGCATCGCGGTCCTCTGCTCGTATTTTTATTTGAGGGAACAATTCGCGAATATCTCCCGTTAGAGCAACCTTTCCCTCCCTAAAACGCAACAAGATTCCGAGCAGAGGTTGCAGTAAGTCGGGCCCAGTAAGTAAAAGCGAGTTTAGTGAAACTCCATTACTTTTAGCAGCAGCGTCATGGACAATCCTTAATTTATTGGGCTTGTTAGGATTGGTTACGCCGAAATGTGGTAAAACCCAAACAGGTGACTTAGCGCTCAGCTCTTCCGTGCACAGTTCAGCATAACCTTTCCCAATCATACCGTTTATATTTTCCCGGTAACGCTCTGCGTATTGAAAATCTCTTGCCATTTTTCTTTCGAGACTAAGAAATCTAGATAAGGCAAGCTTGAAACTATCAGGCACGGTTAAATCATCTGCTTTCCACAGCAAACCGACTTCGTAATGCCCGTTAGGCAGGCGACGCGCTGTACGGTCAAGAATTTGGATAGCGCGCTCGTCATCAGGGCTGCGCGCTTCGCGTTTGGAAATACCGATTGAATCTATGCTGTATTGCTCACGAATTAATTGCTCTAATACTGCGCGATCGCCTACCGAAGCAACCTCGGGCTCACTAACCAACGCGTGGTTGACAGTTTCAAGCGGTGCAGTTTTGCTACACCCAAAGGCGAATAAAACCCAACCGAGAGCGGTTTTAATTGCGACCGGTTGTGTTTTAGTGCCCTCACGTAAGTCCCTAGGTATAGTGAGATGCCAGTTGTTGAGACCGACTATAATCATCGGCTGCACGTGGCCGTAACAAAACTCATCTGCAATATCTGAAAGATGAGAATACTTGGACACACTCGATTTATCAGCAGCCTGTGACGCGAGACCTAACCCTTTCATCGCCCGGGCTCTACTAACATCGTAAGTTTCGTTAGCACGACGACCTTTTATTTGAAAATCAACATACTGCACTGTCGTATCTTTTCCTAAACCGCCTACGCAGTCTAGTCGCATACGTCTTTCGGATCCACAAGCGCCTATCTTCGCAGCAATCTCTAGTTCTATAAAAGATCCTGTGGCCCCGTCATCTAACATAGCGTATGTATTCACGGAACCTAATGGGCCGGATACGGTCACGGCTACGATCTTCAACAATGGTCGAGGAGGGGGCAATGGCTGAGTTGATAAGCCCACAGCAACAGAGGTCGACGTGTGGGTAAGAGTATCCTTGGTTTCGACATCGTATGAAGCAGGGTCGTGCGTGATAGCGGGTGCCGGAGCGAGGGCAGGGCCCCGCGGCGCAGCGCCTGATGTTCCCGCAACCAGCTCGTCTTCCTCTACTTCTACATGCGCGGCTGCAGAGCGGTCATAATTCGGATTATGCAATAATCTATGGTGACGGAACGTACATCCGTCAACGTCACAAGCTTTCTTCGTGAGCGTCAGGATGGCGGGTGGACCTCGGGAATTTTATCGAATTGTTAATAAAAGTACTGTACCTTTAGTGTACCTCAGTGTACCTTCAGCAAAAATCAGTGTACCTCTTTCTAAAACGAGATTTTTCCAAAAAAAGGTCCACCCGCCATCCTGACGTCAGGATGGCGGGTGGACCTGGTAAATGATACATTAAACCACATATAATGTATGTGGTTATAGTGTACCTTCAGTGTACCTCTGTATAACTTTAAAAACAATCTGCATACCTCTCCTCAAAAGGAGCTACGCTCAAAATAAGGTCCACCCGCCATCCTGACGTCAGGATGGCGGGTGGACCTGGTAAAGCTTGCACTATATCACTCAAAAGGTATGTGATTAGTTTGCATCTTCAGTGTACCTCAGTGTACCTTTAGTAAAAATCAGCGTACCTCTTGCTAAACCGAGATTTTTTCGAAAAAGGTCCACCCGCCATAAATCTTATTTTAAGCGTAGCTCCTTTTCAGGAGAGGTATGCAGATTGTTTTTAAAGTTATACAGAGGTACACTGAAGGTGCACTATAACCACATACATTATATGTCGTTAAATGTATCATTTCATAGGTCCACCCGCCATTCTGACGGGTGGACCTTTTTCGAAAAAATCTCGTTTTAGCAAGAGGTACCCTGATTTTTACTAAAGGTACACTGAGGTACACTGAATATGCAATCTAATTACACACCTTTTGAGTGATAAAGTGCAAGATTTACCAGGTCCACCCGCCATCCTGACGTCAGGATGGCGGGTGGACCTGGTAAATATAGCTTTTTATCACTCAAAAGGTGTGTAATTCGTTTGTATATTCAGTGTACCTCAGTGTACCTTTAGTAAAAATCAGGGTACCTCTTGCTAAAACGAGATTTTTTCGAAAAAGGTCCACCCGTCAGAATGGCGGGTGGACCTATGAAATGATACATTTAACGACATATAATGTATGTGGTTATAGTGCACCTTCAGTGTACCTCTGTATAACTTTAAAAACAATCTGCATACCTCTCCTGAAAAGGAGCTACGCTTAAAATAAGATTTATGGCGGGTGGACCTTTTTCGAAAAAATCTCGGTTTAGCAAGAGGTACGCTGATTTTTACTAAAGGTACACTGAGGTACACTGAAGATGCAAACTAATCACATACCTTTTGAGTGATATAGTGCAAGCTTTACCAGGTCCACCCGCCATCCTGACGTCAGGATGGCGGGTGGACCTTATTTTGAGCGTAGCTCCTTTTGAGGAGAGGTATGCAGATTGTTTTTAAAGTTATACAGAGGTACACTGAAGGTACACTATAACCACATACATTATATGTGGTTTAATGTATCATTTACCAGGTCCACCCGCCATCCTGACGTCAGGATGGCGGGTGGACCTTTTTTTGGAAAAATCTCGTTTTAGAAAGAGGTACACTGATTTTTGCTGAAGGTACACTGAGGTACACTAAAGGTACAGTACTTTTATTAACAATTCGATAAAATTCCCGAGGTCCACCCGCCATCCTGACGCTCACGAAGAAAGCTTGTGACGTTGACGGATGTACGTTCCGTCACCATAGATTATTGCATAATCCGAATTATGACCGCTCTGCAGCCGCGCATGTAGAAGTAGAGGAAGACGAGCTGGTTGCGGGAACATCAGGCGCTGCGCCGCGGGGCCCTGCCCTCGCTCCGGCACCCGCTATCACGCACGACCCTGCTTCATACGATGTCGAAACCAAGGATACTCTTACCCACACGTCGACCTCTGTTGCTGTGGGCTTATCAACTCAGCCATTGCCCCCTCCTCGACCATTGTTGAAGATCGTAGCCGTGACCGTATCCGGCCCATTAGGTTCCGTGAATACATACGCTATGTTAGATGACGGGGCCACAGGATCTTTTATAGAACTAGAGATTGCTGCGAAGATAGGCGCTTGTGGATCCGAAAGACGTATGCGACTAGACTGCGTAGGCGGTTTAGGAAAAGATACGACAGTGCAGTATGTTGATTTTCAAATAAAAGGTCGTCGTGCTAACGAAACTTACGATGTTAGTAGAGCCCGGGCGATGAAAGGGTTAGGTCTCGCGTCACAGGCTGCTGATAAATCGAGTGTGTCCAAGTATTCTCATCTTTCAGATATTGCAGATGAGTTTTGTTACGGCCACGTGCAGCCGATGATTATAGTCGGTCTCAACAACTGGCATCTCACTATACCTAGGGACTTACGTGAGGGCACTAAAACACAACCGGTCGCAATTAAAACCGCTCTCGGTTGGGTTTTATTCGCCTTTGGGTGTAGCAAAACTGCACCGCTTGAAACTGTCAACCACGCGTTGGTTAGTGAGCCCGAGGTTGCTTCGGTAGGCGATCGCGCAGTATTAGAGCAATTAATTCGTGAGCAATACAGCATAGATTCAATCGGTATTTCCAAACGCGAAGCGCGCAGCCCTGATGACGAGCGCGCTATCCAAATTCTTGACCGTACAGCGCGTCGCCTGCCTAACGGGCATTACGAAGTCGGTTTGCTGTGGAAAGCAGATGATTTAACCGTGCCTGATAGTTTCAAGCTTGCCTTATCTAGATTTCTTAGTCTCGAAAGAAAAATGGCAAGAGATTTTCAATACGCAGAGCGTTACCGGGAAAATATAAACGGTATGATTGGGAAAGGTTATGCTGAACTGTGCACGGAAGAGCTGAGCGCTAAGTCACCTGTTTGGGTTTTACCACATTTCGGCGTAACCAATCCTAACAAGCCCAATAAATTAAGGATTGTCCATGACGCTGCTGCTAAAAGTAATGGAGTTTCACTAAACTCGCTTTTACTTACTGGGCCCGACTTACTGCAACCTCTGCTCGGAATCTTGTTGCGTTTTAGGGAGGGAAAGGTTGCTCTAACGGGAGATATTCGCGAATTGTTCCCTCAAATAAAAATACGAGCAGAGGACCGCGATGCGCAGAGATTTTTGTGGCGAGACAGCCCAAAAGAGCCCATAAGGACATACCGGATGTCATCTATGATTTTCGGTGCCGCTTCTAGTCCTTTCACTGCGATTTATATTAAAAACAAACACGCAGAGGAATGGCAAGATCGCTATCCAGACGCTGCTCAAGCCATCATAGTCGATCACTACATGGATGATTGTATTGTGAGCTTAAATTCCGTTGACGAAGCCGCAAAACTTGCTGCTGATATCAACCTTATTCACCGACATGCTGGCTTCGAGATGCGTCCGTGGGTTTCAAACAATACCTCTGCTCTCGCTTTACTTCCAAAAGAGAGCCTGGTTGAAATGCCTGTAGCTAGCAATCACGTAGACGTTGATCTCGGTCACCTTTCTGCGCCCGTGCGTACACTTGGACTTATTTGGCAACCCGTTTCCGATACAATTGGGTTTAACATTGGGATAAAAAGAGAATGTTCGTTGCCAAATAAGCTCACCAAACGTGAAGTGTTGGCTCACGTGATGCGGGTTTTCGACCCACTCGGTATCCTGGCGCCAGTAGTGATCACGGGTCGCATCATGTTCCAAGATGCGTGGCGTAAGGGTCTCGATTGGGACGAGGAGCTGTCACAGAGTGATAGTGCAGCGTGGAGACTTTGGTTTGAAGATTTATTTGCCGTTTCAGGTTTACAGATTCCACGCTGCTACTGCCTTAGCGAATTGCAAGTTGAGAAAGCCGAGCTTCACCTCTTTTGCGACGCGAGCGAGTCAGCTTTCGCTGCGGTCGCGTATTGGCGTTTTGTCTTAGAAAATGGAGAAGTGAAGCTAGCACTTATATGTAGCAAAGTTCGTGTAGCCCCTTTGAAGCAAATTTCCATCAATCGTTTAGAGCTCCAAGGAGCTTTGATTGCAGCTCGCCTCGCTTCTACGATTTGTGAAGCCCACAGGTTAAAGCCAGTAAACCGCATCTTTTGGTGTGATAGTATGACCGTTTTGGGGTGGCTACGAAGCGAGGCGCGCTTTTTTAAGCCGTTTGTTTCTCACAGAGTAGCTGAGATTATGGAGATAACTGACGTCAAAGAATGGCGATGGGTGCCAAGTCAGCTTAATGTTGCGGACGATGCTACCCGCATGAAGCGAGTCACGTTATCTCCAGAGTCACGTTGGATATCGGGTCCTGAATTTTTGCTCTCTTCAGAGTAGCCCAGCAAGCCTGCTACACCTGAGTATCCAGGTATAGACGAAGAAAGCAAACGTGCAGCTCGTTCTGACTTAGTTCATCTCATTAGTGACAGTGACAAGCATGAGCCAGTCTCAGCCGACCCTACTCGTTTCAGTTCTTGGCTAAGGTTGGTACGTGCAACAGCTACAGCGCATAAGTATCTTACATTATTGCGAATGCGTAGTCTAACTCGAAGGGGTCTGTGTGTAGATAATTTAGTCCGTATCGAGGGAGGGTTGTGTACCTTTATGTTTCAGCCTTCAAGCCAATGGCAACAGTACACCGACCCGCGCTCTACGCGCGAAACATCTGCGGCACTGACTGCCGCAGAACTTCATCTAGCTGTGCTGCATATTTTGCACCGGTCACAGCTAGACACATTTCCTGACGAGATGATTCATTTTATAAATCATCCTACCCAGCCGGTGCCACGTTCCAGCCGCTTATCCAAATTGACAGTTAATCTTGGAGATGACACGCTCATGAGTTTATCCGGCCGCATTGGAGCAGCGAGAAGCGTACAGAACTCAATGAAAAGCCCTATTGTACTAGACGGCAGACACCCAGCCGTACGCTTACTTGTTTCACACGTGCATCGCAGGGCCGCTCATGCAAACACAGAGACTGTAGTTAATGAGCTCCGGCAAGAATACCACCTGTTAAGTCTTCGGAGTACCGTCCGCAAGGTGGCGTATACCTGCCAATTCTGCAGAATCCGGAATGCCAAGCAGTTTCAGCCTCCTGCAGGAGACCTACCAGAGGCGCGCTTAGGTCATCACAAGCGACCGTTTACGTTCACTGGGCTTGACTACTTTGGCCCTGTGCAAGTTTCCGTTGGACGAAGACGAGAAAAAAGATATGTCGCCCTATATACCTGCCTCGTAATTAGAGCCGTCCACCTGGAAGTCGTCGACAGCCTTTCCACTGACTCTGCAATTATGAGCCTCCGCCGCTTCATAGCCCGAAGAGGTACACCATCGGAGCTATGGTCGGACAATGGGACTGCGTTCGTAGGCGCCGACCGAGAGCTACGACGCTTATACGCCGATGCGACATCCCAATTCGCAGCAACGGAGCAAATCAATTGGCGTTTTATCCCTCCATCTGCTCCGTTTATGGGAGGCTCATGGGAGAGGCTCGTGAAAAGTATAAAGACAGCGCTCAAAGTGACGTTGACTGAACGAGCACCGAAAGATGAAGTCCTACGAACATTGCTGGCGGAGGCAGAGTATTTAGTGAATACTAGACCGCTGACGCATGTTTCAGTTGACCCTGTAAATGAAGAATCGTTGACGCCAATGCATTTTTTACTGTCGTCATCTTCTGGACGTGCATTACCGGCGACACTGACCGATTCTGACCTAGTGTCACGAGCCAGCTGGCGTAACGCCGTACGACTAGCTGACCATTTCTGGCGCCGCTGGATGAGGGAGTACCTCCCAACCCTGACTCCAAGACGTGGACGAGGAGAGGTTCCCCAAATTGTGATCGGCGACCTAGTGCTCATTGCGGACGGTAACACTCCTCGAGGAACCTGGCCCCGCGGACGGATTACAGCTGTTTTCCCAGGCCCTGATGGCATCGTCCGTGTAGCGGACGTGCGCACGCTGGCGGGCGTTTTGCGGCGGCCACTAAGGAAGCTGGTGAAGCTGGACGTGGCTGGATCCTCATGAAAAAAGGGAGGAAATGTGCCCGACGCACCTTCTTGGCACATATTTTTACCTTTTTATACTTTTTCTATTATTTGATAGATTTTGTTTTATGCTTCATTCTGGTCTTTTTCTGTCAATGTATCATAGTTTCTTAGCAATATAATTACTATCTTTAATGAACCAGTGCAGTTTTTATTATAACATTAACAGACGGAAAGAGGCCTGACGGTAAGACCCTTATCCCCTGGCGAATGGGGCGGCCGCTCATCTGGGATGCCACTTGTGTGGATACTCTGGCGCCGTCCCATTTAGCCTCTACTTCGCTGAGGGCTGGCAGAGCGGCGGCAGCGGCTGAAACCCTGAAGCGTCGCAAATATGCTGGTCTGTCAAGTAACCATATGTTGGCGGCGTTTGCTGTTGAGACTCTGGGACCGTGGTGTCAGGATGCCCATAGGTTATTTAAGGAGCTCCAAACGAAGCTCCTCGACTCCACTAGAGACCCTAGAGCTGGCTCATTTCTTGCGCAGAGAATCGGCATCACGATTCAGCGAGGAAATGTAGCCAGCATTATGGGCACCCTTCCGCAGGGGGCAGATCTGGGGGACTTTGTTTGTTAGTTGTAAGTTAGTTTTTAATTTAGTTTTAATACAAGTATTAATAAGAATAATTTTAAGGTATTGTAATGTAATTCTCTCTTGTTTTATAAATAAATAAATACTTAAATAATAGGTAATATACTCTTATACGCAAATGGTACCTTAACCCTTTCGCCGGCCGTGCGAATCCAGAAGATGTTTAAAAAATCCCAAATATCATCAAAATAGTTTTTGTAATTGATTTAAAGGCGAGTTTAATTTTTCGATGGTCCAACCTAATTTTAACCTTCATCATCATCATCAGCCCGTTGCAGTCCACTGCTGGACATAGGCCTCTCCCAAGGTACGCCACAGAGCCCGGTCTGCTGCTTTACGCATCCAGTCGCTACCGGCCCTTTTATGTAAGTCATCCCGCCATCTGGCCAGAGGGCGTCCAACGTCCAATTTAAACCTTAACTCCAAAAATTAAGATTTAAATTAAATTGTCACGGATGTGGTCAATATACGTACTACGCCTGGAAAAGGGTTAAATTTAGTAAACATAAAAACCGGCCAAGAGCGTGTCGGGCCACGCTCAGTGTAGGGTTCCGTAGTTTTCCGTCCGTCACAGTAAGTGTCCCCACTTAAGAGTTAAAATAACACCGCCATGTAGGATATGATATGAGCGTTCCACGTACAGCGACATCTATCGGCAAATTAAGTAAACTATTGCGCGCGAGCTTAAAGTATGGAAGATGATTTTTATGGGATAATAGTTTATTGCGTGAACCGATTTTCACCGTTTTTACTTTATTTGAAAGCACGTCATTTCATTGTGATTTTGTAGAAATTACAGGTACAATAAACACCTGCTTATACGGTTAAATTACAAACTTAGTTCAGAAATGATTTTGTAATTTTTTTTAAAAAACTATTCAACCTATCAAGTTCAAAATAATTTTCCTAGAAAGTTTTTATAAAGTTCTACTTTAGAGATTTTTTTCATAATTTTAAAACTTATGGTTCAAAAGTTAGAGGGGGGGGGGGGGACGACACATTTTTTTTTAGGGTCAGGGAGGGAACAGTCGCTAGGATTTTTTCAACAGGCTGTTGCATGAAAAATATAAATCCCTGAACCAATTGTTGCAAGCACAGAGCACCGTGCATTATTACACTTTCATATGTAGCAAATATATTTGCTGTTACTTTCACCAAAAAAGATATATCCATTCTTTTTTAGAAATTGGGAATCGAGCCGCTGTGTACCGGTTGCTGTACACAGTGACTAGGACCCGCTAGTACACAGTGGTTCTAACAGTACACAGTGGCTCGAGTCACTGTATACTACGCCCTGTAAACAGTAGTTCTAACAGTACACAATTGCTAGGTACGTAGGAATCGAACCCAAATTATATAACAAATAACATTTTTGTTGAATAAAACGGTAATTAGAATAGGTAAGCACAACTCCCGGAATAATCGTTCCTGATTTCATTCTTGATTTAAAATAGGTACCTACCTAAATGTCGTATGATTTATTCACTTTCATTTTATTTAAAAAAAAGAGTGCATGAATTACTTTTAATAATCACAGATTTTTTATTCTTATTCATATTCAAGTAAATTTTAGTCCAACTCTGTAAGGTGCACAGTGGTTCGCGAGCCACCGTGTACTTTTCCAAAACGAACGTCTGTTGACCTTAGCGTTAATTTGTATTTTAGTTCAAATTAAAAACACAAACAAACACCTAGGGCCTTGAATTATCAGCCAATACTAAGTAGATTAGACACACTCTTCGATAATAACATAAGTAATTGAAAATCTCGTACGAGTTAAGAAAAAAGAGAAGTGAAACTGATCTGGAAATGTAATTTTGATAGCATTAAACACAAAAACGCACCATAACACATTCGCATGGTGCCGGAGCGCCTCACTAACTAGTTCGTACGTGGTCGGGTACGGAACGGTTCCGATTGATGTAGAGGACAGACATAAAGCTCTTTCTGTTTCTCGCACAGCACATTCGAGTCACTGTTCCCACCGAGCGACTGTTCCCTCCCTGACCCTACTTCTGGAGCGATTATTTCCGAAAATATTTACATTATCAAAAAATGATTTTAGTAAGCCCCTATTCATTTTCAACCGACTTCAAGATTTCGAAGGAGGAGGTTATCAATTCGTCGGGATCTTTGTTTTTGCTATTTTTTTTTTTTTTTTTATGTATGTTCACCGATTATTCGAAGACGGCTGGACCGATTTGGAAAATTCTTTTTTTGTTTGAAAGAGTATACTTCACAGTTCGTCCCATTGTAACCAGGTCAGGATCTGATGATGGGATCCTGGAGAAATCGAGGGAACTCTTCAACTATTATAGGCACACCTGTAGTGATTTGAGTATTTTTTACAGCAGCTCGAGCATTTGGTGTTGGAAAGGTGGATGCTTAGTGAAGTCGGTTCTTTTTTGTTTAAAATTATTAAATACCTATCCAACAATATATCACACGTTAGGGTTAAAATGAAAAAAAAAAACACTCCCCACTTTACGTATAGGGGAGGTACCCCAATAAAACATTTTTTACCACTTTTTCAACCGACTTCAAGATTTCGAAGGAGGAGGTTATCAATTCGTCGGGATCTTTGTTTTTGCTTGTTTTTTTTTTTTTTTTTATGTATGTTCACCGATTATTCGAAGACGGCTGGACCGATTTGGAAAATTCTTTTTTTGTTTGAAAGAGTATACTTCACAGTTGGTCCCATTGTAACCAGGTCAGGATCTGATGATGGAATCCTGGAGAAATCGAGGGAACTCTTCAACTATTATAGGCACACCTATAGTGATTTGAGTATTTTTTACAGCAGCCCGAGCATTTGCTGTTGGTAAGGTGGATGCTAAGTGAAGTCGGTTCTTTTTTGTTTAAAATTACATTTTACCACTTTGTCGTCGTGATTGATATACATATTAGTACCAAATTTCAGCTTTCTAGTGTTAGGTCACTGAGATTATCCGCGGACGGACGGACGGACGGGCAGACATGGCGAAACTATAAGGGTTCCTAGTTGACTATGGAACCCTAAAAATGGGGAAAAAATCCATAGATACCTACCTAGTAAAAGTCTGCGTAGCATTGAAAACAGTGTTAGCAAATGCTCGCGGCCGCTCTGGACTGATTCTGTCTCGCTCTAGACGCTCTATCTCCTTTTCCCTGAAATAAACAAATATTGTAAATTGTATTGTAATTAAATATTGTAAAAAAATTTTAGAGTTTAAGATTGACTATTTTGTAATAAGGTTTAAAAATGTGTACATATTTTTGGATAAATAAATCGTTAATTTCATATTGTAAATTATAAAACTATTCAAAACTTAATAAAAATATTCAATTTAACTCGTTACTTGGGAACATAACACTAATTTTAAATCAGATGTCTAATGTCTATTACTAACTAAAAAAATGAACTGCAAAGGACTCTGGAAAACCATTTTCAACAGACTTCAAGATTTCGAAGGAGGAGGGTCTCAGTTCGTCGGGATCTTTGTCTTTGCTATTTTTTATGTATGTTCACCGATTATTCGAAGACGGCTGGACCGATTTGGAAAATTCTTTTTTTGTTTGAAAGGGTATACTTGACAGTTGGTCCCATTGTCACCAGGTCCTGGAGAAATCGAGGGAACTCTTATAGGCAATACCTATAGCGATTAAATATTTTGTACAGTAGCTCGAGCATTTGCTTTTAGAACTGTGGAGTCTAGTCGTCAGTTTATTTCTTTAAAATTAATTATTTTATCGTATCTATCTTACAGGCGCGAAATTCACATTCATTTCAATAGGATAACGACCGGTCCCCGTCACACCTACAATGTTTACAGACCCAGTATACCCAGTAGACCCAGTAGGGAGGTCCCTAGGGTTGCGTAGCCAAGAAAACCCCTTAGCCTACTACCATGTAAAAACGAAACTACCTTTCGCGTTCCTCTCGCTCCCTCTCGCGTAGCTCGCGTTCTCTCCTCTCTCGATCCGCTTGCTCTTTCTCTTCTTGTTTTTTTTTCGCTTGCTGAAAAAGAAAAATATTTTAATTTATTTTAACGTGTAGGGTATGAACCTATCATAAGTCATAGTGTTTAATTCTGCTGCAGCTCGATTGCCCGTACTGTACCTATATATCATCTCACCTCAATCAATCAATGGGGATCAATGTTACTTAACACCTTAGACACCTTAGACAACCCTACACGTGCTCCCTGGGTGGTGCTAAAAGAGTAACAAACTTGGCAGCTGCACTGTCCCATCTGGACCTCGCAGCACTCACTAGATTTTCTTCATCATCTGCTTTCCCACTGCTACTACCCCAGATAAGAAATGCCTATCTATATCCAGTGACATGTAGCCATACGATAAATAAATAAATCTCACCTGATCAAGATATTCCCTGTACTGCTGTTGCCGCAGTTTCCTGAGGGTGTTCCTCCGACGTTCATACTCCCCCAGTCCGAGCAGGGCATCCCCAGATGCCCTCTCGCCCCGTATGAGAGGGTTGTTCGGGGAATATTCACCCGCCTTTAGCATTCCGGGAAGACCTACGTAGCGCTATAACAAAAATACGATTTTGTTACTAAAAGGTAGGCAAGCGTCGCTTGTCACTGGATCATAAACACAGAGAATTACATTGTATCTTTCTTACGCTAGTACAGCGGTTTTCAAACTTTTTTGATGACGGAACCCTTTTGGAAAGCGAAATATTTGACGGAGCCCCAAAATTAACAGTGGAAGAGCTGGTTTTTTTTCTCAATAATAAAAGTATTCTCGCGGAAAGTACAATCACCCCTAAAAAGGTAGTTAGTTTTATTCTCCTTTTACTAACGAAATTGATTTTTCACACTGTAAATTCGCACGCATTTAATCAATATTGAATGTGGTAAGTATGTAAGTAACTGTTGGCATAATATTGTATTCTAGACTAAAGTGTACTGTGAAAAAGTCTGCAGGCAGTTTGTCTTTACGCAACGAAAATACACTACATGTTATCGCAATCCTCAGTACGAGTGATCTTGAAAACAAGAAGTATACATATTTATTTCATGCGGCAGCGTGGATTCAGAGGCAGTGATCTACATAACCAATCGTATGCATTGTGGTTTTCCATTCTATAAAATCGCTGACAGCAGTCTTAAAAAGATCTGCTGTCGGTCAATGGAGACAGACTACATGCGGTCGCATTACTCAGTGATGAGTCAGTAACGTGAAAGAACAAGAAGTAATTATATTCCTTTCATGCATCGGCGTGAATTAACAAGAAATGATCTACATAACCCTCGTATGCAGCTAGCCAAGTGTTTATGCAGTAATTACCAATGAAATTCCTGAAGCATTGAGGCGCAGCAAGACTGACGGCTCTATTAGGTGTCGCTCGTTACCGTTATATTATAATTAGGGACCAATATGCCTCCAATTTTAATTCATAATGATTCCTAAATGCACTTTCGATGCCAGTGCAATCGGAGTTTGGCAATTCCTTGCTGGGTAAGGCCACATTCTAACCGAAGAAATCATAAACATAAAGCGACAAAAAAGTGACAACCCAAAGCCCTCACTAACCCCCTACCTACCTTTGTCCCTTATACCCGAGTAGATCATTTTCATTTTCATTGTAATATCACATAAAGGATATCACAAAAAGAACGGAAGATTTTAATTTAATGGAAAACACATTTTATTATGGAATCACAGTTTTGTCTTCACGGCGTTACGTCTTCTTATTTTATGTCAATGATTGCAACCGGTATTTTGCCTAAGCTGAAACAGAGACGCTTCGCTCGCTCGGTAAATAAAAGGGTTAAATGGCGATTTAAAGATGTTTGGCTTTAATGTAGAACCCTGCACGTATTCGCTGATATACGCGCGTGTGAAATCGCGCGCCACTTCGTAATTGATCAATTAGCCTGTACGGTAGCGTGCCGCGAATTATCGACGGACAGTTTGCATTCACACGCTTTACCTAATATGTAGGACTATGACTATGCTAACTAATATTAATGTATTTATACATATGGTAAGACACCAACGACGAAATAGCATACTACATCCAATGATTGATCCGATCCGTAAATTTCGTCCGTACAAAGTAGGTATATACCTACATTACCTACCTATATGTAACAGGCGAATGAAGAGACACTAAGTATAGAATAATTCAAAATTCGCCTATAGATGACCTCAATGTTCGAGGATTTATACTTATAAATAAATACCTAATGCTTTCTCGAATCGTTTCGCATCGTTTAGCTGGTGGATATTCACAATTAAAGTTATTCAAAAAAGGGCCTTATTAGAATTTTCGGACGAGCGGAGCGTAAGCGAAGTGAAGTTCTTACGTTTTTCTGAACATTATGAAATTTGTTGGGGTTGTAGCGCAGATATAGTCTGGCAAACCATTTCTGTCAGTAGAAATGCGCGGCAAATTCAAAATACGTACATGTGGCAACCCTCTGTGATGAGACACCGTATTTCGTGACGAACATTTCAATTCACATTGAATTTGTTTCTAGTGCATTTCACTCCCTCATCTTAAGCGCGAGTGAGATAGAACTCCTGCAACGTTCCCAATTAAATTTAAATTCATTTTGAAGCCATATGTCAATTGCCTCAACTAGATTATCTGTTGCAGTTGATGACATATCAGACGAAATATATCCGTCTCCTTTTTACACACCTTAAATGTCACCTATTGAAAGGGGCGGAAATATCACCGAAAATTAAAAACATAAAATTTGATGACCATTGCTGCTTTTTTCACTGATTCTTAGTCTTGTCATACTTTTGTTCGCTGTACATTGCTAACTGCGTTCGTTGGCTGGCCAGACTATACATATAATTTGAAAGTTCGTATATGAGCAGGATCGGTCAAGGGGTTATTGAGCTAGAAGGCCCGAAACAATCATCATATGGGTCTTGTTATATTGGTCAACTCGGATTGTAAGCGGTCATCATAGCCTATGGATGCTCGCAACTCCAAAGATGTTAGTGTTACATGCGCGTCACGTAAATAGTTACTAGTTGCGGCGTGTCGAGCATATGCGTTAGGCAAGCCGGTGCATGTTTCGACTTTCCAGGTTTTGACAGGCGTTTCCTTCGAGTAAAGGTAGGTACTAACTTGTCCTGAACTATGGACGACCCGGTATCCTCGTACCCTTTATATCTAAGCCTTGACCCCAATGCCCAGACCTGATAGAATCGGCGCGGATGGCTTCAGAGTCCGGTAACGATTTGAAAACGAAAGTCGCTAATAATTAAATAACGCACATTCATTGCATTTGATAAGATAGTTTGAAGTCTTGTTGTTGCAAAAAAATACTTATGGTACACATTTATTATTATTTAATACCCAAAAACTCAATTCTGGTTTAGTGAGGACGTTGATTCGTGCACACTTGTCGCTTGATTTTTTTATTATTATTTTATTAGTCATGTCCTCCAAATTATATTATGTGATTAAAGCATAAAGCCAAGTTTATTTATATATACATTTTAATTTTTTATGAAATACATTCCTAAAAATACCACCTAAACGGCATTTTTTCCTAAGATTTCTCTAGTTACAAACATACTCTTGCTTCAAAAAGATGTATGAAAATAATAAAAAAAAAACTGTTCCACTTATTCCTTAAACGATTCATTTTCCAACGTTTATATACATATTTGACATACTAATAACATCATTTTAGTCAATAAAAATCTTACTCTTTTCACCTGAAAAGAGTAAGTTTTGGAGAGGTCTCCAAGCAAAAATCACGAAACAGGTTTTAGATTAACCGATTCGTTGCGTCTTCCATTTTCGAAAACTTTTGGCTGTGGCGGCGAACAATTATTTCATGACACGACAGGCGTGTGCCATACGCCATAGAATATGATGGCACGCCTAACGTGTCATCAGCCATGCGTAAAAAAATATTTACTTTTTTGGTTTTTTTTCACTGATTTAGACTTGATTGAGTTCATTTGAAATCAAACCAAGGAAGTAAACTGATTAAAACGTTGTTTTAAATTTTTAGTAGCATTTAAACTACCTGTTTTACTTGAAATGGATGGTAAGTGACTTTAAAGATTCAGGTATCACAAACATTTTCTACTATGTACAATTTTTATACATATATGTATGGCTAAGTTAGCCCGGCTAACGGAATGGGTAAATATAAAATTTTTACAGTGCGACGCGATTTAAAACTATGCATTCAATATTTTCATGATTTCTCTTTGAATTATTTATTCGAGCCATATAGATAAAAAATAATTTGTCTTGATTCACAAAAAGTAAAATCTTCATTCTAATATTTTTGATATATCCCTTACAGCACCGGCTGATACGATCGTGCGTTCAACTTTAAAAAAATCTAGTTTGAAAAATAATCATCATCATAATAATGCATTCGATTATTATTCATTTCAAACCCGCGTGCGTTTAGTTAGGGGGCCAGTCGTCGGCGCGGTGAGCGTCAAGCAGGTACTATCGGGTTCAGAATTGCATGGCCAATTTATGAATGAATTCATTGATAAATTGACCATGCAATTTTGAACCCGATGGTACGTGTACGAGACGGACGACCAGATCAGAAGTAGGTATTCACAATTTTTTTTAATTTGTGATTTTTAAATGTATTAAATTCGTTTTTTATTAAATTAAACGTTCTTCTGTCGTATAATGTCGATAATTAAAAGTTTAACCAGAAATTTTAGTCATTTTTTGTGCCTTAAGTTATAACGCACGATCGTGCGGGTCAGGACGCAAGTCGTTTTTTTTAATCATTTTATGTAAAACGTGTTGGAAATCTAAAATTTTATTACTAAATATTTATTAACTCCTTTGAACTCTGTGCCTTACCGTTATATTTCAAAAAAAAAAAACAACTATACGGTCGCAACGAAATGAAACGATAGTGCGAGTGGGTTTTCACAAAATTTTTGGGGGGGAGAATTTTTTTTGTATTTTTTTGTCTTTTTATGGGCCTTAAATGCACCGAAAAATGCAACTTCAAACCAAAAATCCAAAAAAAAAATCTCGTGCTGTAAGGAGTATACTAGGCATACATTTTTATTTTATAATAAAATATTTAAAGAGGGTAAATAGGTAAATAGTTCTGGTGTCTATGACATTAGGCCGTATTCGCAAGCTAAGAAATAGTATGATACACACAACCAATGTTTATATCTCCGTTTGCCCTACAGTTTAGAATGACCATTCCATATCGGACAATGTACACGCGGCTTTAATAATTGCCATTGGCTGTTTGCATTGATATTTCGTAGTCAAAAGGAATATTTAAAAGGTAAAAAACAATACATTAATGGATTGTATTACAGTTTATGCGTAAAAAGAAGTGTTATGGTTTATATGAGAATTCATGCGAACTAACTATGTCACTTCACTTTCCGCATAGATTTCAACTTTGCGTCCGTTAAAACGGTACAACAATGAAAATCATTTTAAGGGTTCCGTACCAAATCGGTAAAAAACGAACTCTGTCTGTCTGCCTGCCACAAAGCCAATTTTCTCAGAAACTACTAGACCGATTGAGCAAAAATTTACACTTTTACAATTTTGACTTACATATGTATGTATGGGTTACCAACGCCAGTCTACAAATATTAAATATGGGGGGGGGGCATTTGTGGGGGTAAATGAGAAATAAATAAAAATTTGCAAAACTCAAAAATACCTGAACCTATTATGTTCAAAATATTTTTTGTAGAAAGTATGTGAAAAGACGCATTATTTTCCATTTTTTTTCATATTTTTTGGATTTACGGTTCAAAAGTTACAGGGGGAAGGACACAATTTTTCTGACTTTCGAAGCGATTATTTCTGAAAATATTCACTTAATCACAAAATGTTAAACCTCGATGTAATTTTTAAAGACCTATCGATTGATGTGCAACATGTTGATACTGAGCGTTGGGCGCCCTCCCAATTTTTTTTCTGCAATTTATCTACATAACTAAATAGCGGCATACAAAAGACACCTTATGTCTAAATTTCATTAAGATACGTCTTATAGTTTCAGAGTATAAAGGCTGTGACATACGGACGGAAGGACAGACGGAGATGACGAAACTGTAAAATTGACCGACCCCGTCCCCCCTTATATCTGAAACTGCTGGACCGAAAATTTTGAAAAAAAATACTGACATTCGTTATTTACGTATTACAGATACAGATTACAGGAAAAATAATAGGATTCTACACCGTGAGTCGGACTTAAGAAAAAAAATCGAGGCGCGAGTCCGACTCGCACTCGGCTACCCTATAAAATTCTCATGAAATCATGCTGAAACCGTCTTTTATCACAAAATCTATTAAAAATCGGTTGATGTGATAAATAAGTATCCGTCAAATACCAACTTTCGTACGTTAGGTAGTAAAAACTAGTGACACAACTTTCCAAAAGATGATGATGCACCCTGTACGGGAGGGTGGTGTTCGACGTGCGGATTTTCAAATATTATAAGATTGTCATAAAAAAATGAGTTTTATAAGAATGTTTATTTTTCTTTGAAACAACGCAGTAATGCAGTAATTTTTTTTTATACAAGCATTTATGCGACCAATTTCGGAGCGGAAATTTTAGCCCCTCTTTGGGGCAAGTTGTACCACCAGTGGGGCAAATTGTTCCGGATAGATTATGCTAAAAGATTGTCATAAATGTCTATGCTCTACACCACAAAGTGCTACCTATGCTTTTTCGGGCGTCATGTTAAAAATGATATTTTTTCTAGTCACCCGTTTTCATTTGATTCTACTCCCTTAGCTAATTTTTTTAAAATATTTTACATCTTTTAGTCCTATTTTAGTAGTTTCGCATCGTATCTAATGATCGACCAAAAATTTTTTTTTGTACAATTGAGGTCGATTGAGGTGAGCTGTTTTTGGGAAAAACTTGCCCTTTCAAAAGGAAACATTGAGCCCCAAGTTGGGGATACGGACTAACGCTGGCGTACTGGGTACCGTGTCGATCAATTTAAAAAATAACTTAACAAGAAGATACCCAAAAAATATCATTATAATTTAGGAAAACAACGCTTGAATCGATTCAAAGTGCGCAGATACAGGCCAAATAGGTCAAGCACGAAAAAATGTACAAGTGTATTTTGATAGCTTCTGAATGTTTGCGCACCCATCCACTCAACCGTCAGGATTGGTGGAAATAAAATTGTTGCCAATATGGCGAGTTATCTGAGGCTATAATTGCGCATTTTGACCGTATCACTATCTTTATTTAAAAAGTTATTGAGGTCGGCACAATAAACCCCCGGCACTTCCAACCCCACTCTCCCCTACGTTCGTTTTCTACTTCGCGGTGTTAAGATTTTTCCTGGAATAATGGGAGAAAAAACGATGTATATGAAGAATACCCGCGAATACTTGCAAGCGTTTATGGAACGTTCGTACGGAACCCTCGGTGCGCGAGTCAGACTCGTACTTGCCCGATTTTTAAAAATTTGTGTTCTGAAGTTTGTCGATAGTGTGGAACTTCACGTATGGAGTTTGCTACAGTACGGCAAACATTTCCGAGCATACTCGAGAAAAAAATATAATTTTATTTCATTAACGTATATTATGTATTTTGGCTGTTTGTATCCTTGCCTTGGGCTAAGAATACTACCGAAACGAGATAAAATAAGGAGTTTATTCTGTCATTTCCGTCTATTTGTTTATAATTTACGTCTCGAAGTAATTGTTAACGGATAAAGCACGTAAAATGATTGTTACGTTTTTATTAATTTAACTAATTTGATATAAGTATAGATAGAGTTTTTGAAAATCATATAATTTGAAGTTAAATTTATCTTGTTGTAAGATGTTATTATGATTAGTTATTCAATGAATAATAATATTTAATAACTAATGTTTAGGCCGTAAAAATAATGAATCTTGAAAAGGTTGTTAACAACTGATTTTGAAAAATTCAAACAATATCTAGAATATTCCAGAAACGAAGGCTACAAGCTTGTTCTACGTGACAAACAATAATAATTTTGTTCGGGGTAAACCCTTCTGAAACTTAATTTGAAGAAGTTTTATTCGATTTTAAAATGACACTCCTCTCGTGTCATACGCCACACGTTAAAAACATTGATGTCGTGCCATCCGCACTGAATCGGTTAAGGTGAATTATTTATAAATGAAACATAAAATTAAAAAGTATTCCACTTATGCAGTTTCAAAAGAAATTATCTTTCAATAAATATATGTATACAAACGAATATACTTTACCAGACTCTTCAGTTCTTATCGATATCGGGTTGCCCGCCGCCACCGCGACTATTGCACGCTACGCCCTAATTCGCAAAGGGTTAACTACACTCGCGATCAAAAAAATCGACTCAAACTAATTTTTAATTTCATCGTTTAATATCTCAGGAACCAATCATGAGATCAAAAAAGCAACGGTACCATTTTAGAGCTAACAGTGTCAGCTTTCAATACGAGCATGTTTTTCAGGCGAAAAATTTCAGTTCATGAAAAACAAGCTAGCATACCAAGGAGGTGTAAAATTTGGGTGCAAAAATTACCTTAACAACGAAAGAAAAAACATTTTCATGAACGAATAACAATTTATTTTTATCTTTAATACCTGGTGTTACCACCAAAAACCTTTTTCACACATGCCATGCGTCTCTTCATTGACCTTATCAGCTTCCTGATGGTATCCTGGGGGCATGCTTCCCACTCTTCGACCAAAGCTTCTTTCAGGGCCAAAATTGTCTCCGGAGCAGGATTGCGAGCTCGAACCTTGCGTTTCAGGTAATCCCATAAGTGCTCGATAGGATTTAAATCAGGACTCAGAGGTGGCCACTTCAGAGTCGGGATGCCAACTGCGTCAAGGTACTCCTTTGTGACGCGGGCGGTATGACAAGGGGCGTTGTCTTGCATGAAATGGAACCCCTCGTCAAAGAACCCGGCGTAGGGGACGACATGGTCTTGCAGGATGTCGGTGATGTACCTGTCTGCATTCAAACCACCGCCTCGACCCCCGCCATCAACAAAAACCAGCTCGGTCCGCCCCTCCATGGAAATCCCCGCCCACATCATGACGGAACCTCCACCGTAGGCGACTGTTTCAGCGAAGCAACACTGGGCGAACCTCTCTCCAGGTCTTCGGTACACCCGTCCTCTTCTGTCGCTGCCATGGAGACACACTCTGCACTCGTCGCTGAAGAGTACGCGGCTCCATTGGTCGTAGGTCCAATTTTCGTAGGTCGCCACGAATTCCTTCCGAGCGTCCCGATGCCTCTGAGTCAGTTTGGGCCCAGTAGCAGGTCTTCTTGGGGTAAGGTTGGCTTCCTTGAGTCTCCGCCGAACTGTTGAGGTGCTAACAGGCACAACCCGGTTCCGCATCAGGTCTTGCTGGATGGCAACAGCGGTACGGTGGCGATTACGAAGACTGGAGGTGGCGATGAAGCGGTCATCCCTCTCCGATGTGCACCGCTGACGGCCAGATCATTGTTTCCGTTTCAAGGTTCCAAACCGACAAAACCGACGATAAACTCTGGAGACAGCAGACTGGCTTAAATTCAGCTGCTGCAATGAAGGAACTGATGGAAAGATTCACCGCGGTTGATCTTGCTCGACGCGGTGAATTTTACCATTTTTCTTTCAATTATAAAACTGAAATTTCGCTTGCAGACATTTCTGCTTAGTACAAAATTAATAAGGTCATTATTTCTGTACCCGTCCTTTTCTATGTATATGAAGAATGAGAAGGATGAGTAGAGAAATAATGACAATATTACAATAATGTATAATCTTAATTTTTTTTTTGATGATGTTTTTATTATGATTATTTTATTTGTGAATATAAGCTGTAACTGCTTGAAATAAATAACTTGAATTGAATTGAATTACTGACAGTGTCTGGTCAGCTACAAGATGACAAAGACGCGCCCGCGGCAGCACGCATTGCATGTTCTATAGGAACAGTTGGACAATTTAGATATTAATGAACAGTCTAGTTTTAGTTTTATTTCGTATTTTAATCTCCATGTATTACCGTAAGTATATAATAGTAGATTGTACACCAAGGGGATAAAGCACTGTTTTATGTCACGGGCGCAATATTGAATCCTGAACGTAACGAAGGACTCCAGATTTTACTTCCGAGCGCAGCGAGGGGGTTATGAGTTGAAGACTGAGTCCTGAGTGCAGTGAGGGGTTCAAGCGCGCCCGTGACAAAAACAGCTTCATCCCCGAGGAGTATACTCTACTTTTCTCACCTCTTGCGAGACAATAAAATAGCTAAGGCTACTAGAAACGGATTTTTATTAAAGTAAATCAAAAGTAAAAACCGGCCAAGTGCGTGTCGGACCACGCATAATGGAGGGAGATAACTCAAAAATGGCTAAACCGATAATGTTCAAAACAATTTGCGTAGAAAGTATATGATAAGACGCGTCTCCTCAATTTTTTTTATATTTTTTGGACTTACGGTTCAAAAGTTACTGGAGGGGGGGGGGAGGGGCACAAGTTTTCTGACTTTCGAAGCGATTATTTCAGAAAATATTCACTTAATCACAAAATGGTCAAAGAAACCTCAATGTTATTTTTAAAGACCTATCATTCATGTGTCACATGTTGATATTTAGTAAAAAAAATAGTTACATGTATGGAGCGCCCCCCCCTAAATTTTTTTTCAAAACTTCATAACTAAGTAGCGGCATATAAAATACACCTTATATGTAAATTTTATTCAGATACGTCGTATAAAGTCACCCAAAGGGCAATGGAGAGGGCTATGCTTGGAGTCTCTCTGCGTGATCGCATCAGAAATGAGGCCATCCGCAGCAGAACCAAAGTAACCGATATAGCCCTCCGAATCGCTAGACTAAAGTGGCAGTGGGCAGGGCACATTGCTCGTAGAACCGATGGCCGTTGGGGCGGAAAGGATCTCGAGTGGCGACCACGAACCGGAAGGCGCAGCGTGGGTAGACCCCCCGCAAGGTGGACTGATGACCTGGTGAAGGTCGCGGGAGTCCGCTGGATGCGGGTGGCGCAGGACCGGTCATTGTGGCACTCTTTGGGGGAGGCCTATGTCCAGCAGTGGACGTCTTTCGGCTGATATGATGATGATGACGTCGTATAGGGTCCGAGTAAAATGGCTGTGACATACGGATGGACAGACATACAGACAGACATGACGAATCCATAAAGGCTTGGCCAGACACACGCGTTTTGTTAGCGTGGCGGTAGCGGAGCGCGATCGAAGCGCGATGCGAGCGGCGCCGGCGGACGCTAGCCGGAAGCTCGCGTCGCGCCAGAAAAACGCTTTCGTCGCGCCCGCATCACGCTCGCATCGCGCCGGCATCACACTAGCGTCGCGCCAGTATCACGCTCGCGGCCCGCCAGCACCGCGCTCACAGCCCGCGCACTTGATCAATCAGCTTTCATTGAAACTCTTTAGTTATTTCTAAAGACATATCAAATGGTTTATTGTATAATGTTTCATACCTGACACTGGTCCAGTTTAATTGATTTTGAGGGTTCCGTAGTCAGATTCAATATTATTTTCAAGTAATATATAGGACATCAAAATGTTTATGTAAATTATTTGGGTGAGGATAGTGGCAGAATCAAAGAGACATTTTTTTTAATAATTTTCAATTATTATTAAAATAAGTCACGAACTTTTCGCGTATCATGAAGGCTTCCCGAGATACTTGAGCTTGACTCGTGGCGCGTGACAGCGGCGCGTGGGTTTGGAGAGCTGCGGCCAGAGCAGTATTATTTCCACCAGTTCGTACATTCGCACAGCCTTCTTTAGCACGTAAAAAGTTGTGCAAGCAGCACGCTGCTTTCACCACAGCTTCTGCAGTGGTGACAGAGCATTCCATGGCCCTGTGGAAAACTCGCCACTTTTCGGCCAAAATGCCAAAAGCATTTTCGACGACCCGCCGGGCCTTGCACAGCCTTTTGTTAAAATTTCTTTTTTCTTCATCGTGTATTGCTGCCGCTTGAGGAAAAGGCCTCATTAAGTAAGGTTTTAAACCGAAACCTTCATCGCCAATCAACACGTGCGGCATTAATTCAATTGTGCCCGGCAGAGGTTTAGGCGGCAAAAGAGTTTTGCCGACTATAAAATCTTGGTAAAAATCTGAGTTTTCAAAAATTCCACTGTCGCTGAAACGACCGCAGCTGCCAATGTCAACCACAATAAATTTATAGAATGGGTCAACTACAGCCAACAGCACAATCGAAAAAAAATTCTTATAGCAGTAGAATGTTGACCCGCTATTTTTTGGACATTTGATTGCAACGTGTTTTCCGTCGACACTACCCAGGCAATTAGGAAATTTCCATAGTTGTCTATATCCGATTTCTGATTTTCTCCAAGTGTCTTCGGTCGGTGCTGGTAAGTAAATAGGCTGTAGAGAATTCCAAATTGCTGTACACACTTCTTCTACAATACCACCGACTGTTGAACGTCCAAGACGAAAAGAAAACGCGATTGTTTGATACGAATCCCCAGTAGATAAGTACCTAAAAATATACAAAATCGTAATAAATAATTACAATAGGTAAAAACAACACTTAGGTACTATAAACTTGACCAAATAGCACAAGAAAGAACCAAAATTATCCTACACATTGACCCCATCCAGAAGGTTTAGGCAAGTAATAAATAGATAGGTAGGTACCTAACTAGATATATCGCGATGGAGTTACCACGCGATGGATTAAAATTTAAAAGTACGGTCAATGCCAAAAATACGTACACAATTTTGAAGTTTATTATAATGGCCGCAAGATGCAAAAGTGTATATATATTTTGGCGTTGACTGTACCGTCTGTACCTATACCTACTTACTAGTAAACGCCGTGCCTACTTAGACGTAAATACATACAAGCTGTTGCTTGTCGGTACTTCAGTAGGTTAGGACAATTAGTAATCAGACACAATCACATTTTGCAAATCTGTTACTTCTGACCTCCACCCATTAAAAGCTGCAAGATGCCCGGATCTAGCAATAAGGATAGTATTGCAATCTTAACTAGACGGGTTTCGTTGCTCTCATTATTGTGTCATATCTGGCGTGGCCAGCTCTTGGTCCATCTGTCTGTCAGCGGCCTAGCTCATGTAGTATGTGTAGTATAACTCACGCCGACAAAACGGTAAAATAAAAACTGAAAAAACTTTTTCTGGGGTACCTCCCGTAAACATGAAGTGAGGGGTGAATTTATAACTCAAAAACGCATAATAAACGGACGTTAGTGCTGCATTGTAAAATGACGTAAGCACCGCAAAATATCCCTTAATAAACTACTTTTTGAACGGATGCCGGCAACTACGGAACCCTACACTGAGCATGGCCCGACATGCTCTTGGCCGGTTTTTTGTGACACGTTTCGCTTGTCTTGTATTGTAAGACCCCACTTAGGTAGTTATGTTCACAATGTTCACATTAATGAAGTTTCAAAATGTAAAACATATCTTTGCCGCGGTCTGTAGTTACCTATTGCAACATGAACTACATATCAGCCAAAAATATTTCCAAATCATGGCGCGGAAAAAGTCTTATTTTATTATTATTCATATATGTATAAATTATAGCTAAGTTACCTAATCCATCCATACTACGTTATACTATAATATTATAAATGCGAAAGTGTGTCTGAAAGTAACAGGCACTTCTTCACGTTTAAACCGCTGAACCGATTTAGATGAAAATTCCCTGCAAAGAGGGTAAAAAGGGAGGTGGTTTACTAATTCCACGCAGACGAAGTCGCGGGCAATAGCTAGGTCAGCACCATATACATCCTAACCTGAGAAATTAATTGCATAATGCCTAATAAAACCTACCCACAAAGATCACAAACCTCAAACAAATCGCCAGTCTTTCTCTCGAACTGATTGCCTGTCGCCAATTAGTGTCTTCTTTGATTATTAATGGTCCTAAAATATCATGCAGTTCTTTGAAGCTACTTTTTGACATACGAAAGTATGAAAAAAACTTGTCTTCGTCTGACTCCAATTCTCTGCATAGTCTATTATATTCACCGTATTTTAATCTTTTTGTGTTAATCTCGTGAATCCACTTTCTTTTACGTTTCCTAGAAGCGGTCAGTAACAAAAGGATCTCCTCAATGTCGGAATCGTCTGAATCACACGACATTCTTGTAGCAACACTTCGAAACGAATGATTGACTCCGCGCGTCGGAACACTGCGAAAACAAGAGAGAGAAAGAGCGAGACAGAAAAGGGATCATAGATTAATTACGCACACGAATTTCACCTTTGTGTGATGTCACATATTTAAAAAAAAAACAATTATGAAAAGAAACATAACAGACCAGCACTTTCCCAAAGAACCTGTATTTACCTACTTTTAGTATTTTATATAAAATCATCAAACTGAAAGTAACACAGTAAAAATTAAAATTAAAATTTCAGTTATCTGTCTGTCTCAGTTTGCGCAAATTTAAAAAGGATTGACATAGAGGCACTTGCAACAGCATTTTTTTTATCCCATAGATACCTATAATTAAAAGCTTTACGTTCTTGGAGATTTCGCGTATCAAACTTCAGCTTAAGCACTGATTTCTAATATAAGATACCCAATCGATAAGCCAAATGTGGTACAGTAAAAGACGTTGCACTACGACAAGTATTGCTGATGAAGTTGCGGCCAGACGGCATACAACAACAGCCCTCTGCCACGAGACCTTGGCAAAAAATAGAGATTTTAAACCGTGTAGCCAGTGGTTGGTGCCCAATTCTACGTGACCTTTAAACGCCCTTGGTGGCTAGGTGTGCTCTGCCAACCGTTGGCAGAAGCGGTTGGTTATGGTTGTCAGCCCTGTAGCCGCTCGTTCTCATTCACAAAGGACCAACAGAGCGTTTTGTTAAATGACCAGTGTAAGCAAGACTAGCGAATAAGCTTAAATGCTACAACTTGAAGGTCAAGATAAACTAGGCCATATAAGGAAAAGTATAAGGTTCTAATAAAATAACTTGACATTTAAGACAAGAAAAATTATATGTATTAAAAATAGTAACCAAAGTAATCATAAAAAACTGCCACGTTTGTAACATCAACTAAAATATTTGTCTTGGACTTCAAAATAGTTATATAAAAAAATAACGCAATCATTTTTGCGCTACCTAATCATAACATTATGATAACAAAAGTAATACTTAAGTTAGTTTAAAAATATAACCCTCTTTGTTTCGGCAGTCGCGTAAAAAACACATATGGAACTTTAATATCAAGTTATATGTAATGTACCAAGATTTTTGGAGATCAATGAAACAGTCTTTACACAATATTTTGGATAAAATAATCCTTTTGCTTTGTGTTATCTATTTTAAACTAAAAATACCTAGGTACTTACACGATTAATAAAATTATGAACACAAAATAACTTGAATTTACTTACAAGTTAAAATATGGCAACATACATGTGTTCCTGCTGGTGAGTAAGGTTACCAAAGAGTTGAAAGAGGGCCCAGTGTGTTGACGATGAGGGAGCCTCTTGTTCCTTTAGCCGTCAACACAGTAAATCCTCCTTTTTGTAAAGAGTCGCGGCAACAAGCATGGGACACCTCTGGAGTTGCAGGCGTCCATAGGCTACGGTAGCTGCTTACTATCAGGCGGGCCGTGTGCTTGTTTGCCACCGTCGTAGTATTAAAAAAATACATTAGTAATATTTAAGTAAATATGTAGTTAATATTAAGTAAATCTAATACCCTGTAACTTGTATCAAGTTATTTGTGATGTACTAATCTATAACACTGTCAGTCTTTAGGTCTTTACACATTATGAACAAATCAAATTATCTATCTATATTAGGGCGTATGTGCATGAGATCTAATTTCGATTTACAATCAGTCATTAATCAATATACATTACTAGACGGAGAGCTAGCCACGACGGATATGATACAATAATGAGAGCAACAAAACCGCTCTAGTCAGTTTGCTATACTATGTTTATTTCTTGATCTGTACATCTGGCAGCTGTAAAGTGGTGGAGGTCAAAGAATGCAAACCACTTCAAGAAAACAAGTCCTAGAGTCCCAGAACTGATGCAATAATATGAGAAATTATATAAATAATCAGATTATATCATTTCCAAGAGTTTCTCATATGGCAAAGTATAGTGTTAAACAAACTACAGTATTTTTGTTTCTGTAGTAATACGCAATGTTTTTTGTTCGGATGTTAAAATGTAGGCCCTGTCCTTTATAAATGAGACAACTTCGGCAGTTTTTACCTATTTTGGTATTACTATTTTCCAATAAAAAAAATTTGCTTGTCTGTCACTCTAACCTCCACTCATTAAAAGCTGCCAGATGCCCGGATCTAGCAATAAGGATAGTATAGAAATCTAACCAGATGGGTTTTGTTGCTCTCATTGTTGTGTCATATCTTACGTGGCCAGCTCTTAGTCCAACCTATCACCTTAAAAAATTAAATTTGACATAAATCATCAAACTCAAACTTAACCTGCTGTACTTAAAATGTGTATTTCTGCTTGGCAACAATACAATTTAAAAATAAGTATTTTAAATTTGCAATTTAAATAATCATTAATCATGCAGGGGCTCCAGATTCATTATAATCATCGCGTTCTAAAACCTGGTCCTCGTCCACGGTCACCTCTTCAATACTACGCTCTCCGCTATCGGCGCTACTTATCATGGAATATGATGGTGACGTTAAGTAAAGGACCTGGTTAAAATTTTCTGTTCGTGTCTGGCGTAGTTGGCGCAATTCCGCGTCAGCGAACTGCTTCGCCAACTCTACCTTCAGTTCCGCTTGCAGCGTCGGTGGAAATTTTTTAAAAGTTTCCGCATAACTCTGAAACAGATAATCTGTCCCATCCTTGTTGTTTCTGGGTTTCTTTTCGAGGTAATCTATAATTTGACTGACGGCCGCCTTATCCTCGCGCTCCGTTGTAGCAACTTTACGACGAGCTCGAGTCTCTTTGCCTTTGTCGGTCGTAAGTTGCGGGCGCGGCGAAAGAAGGGTAGGGGGTGACACAGGCAACTGTGAAGGCCCGGCATCGGCAGACTCGGCTTCCGTATCGGGTTCTGAAAACGGTTGCTGGCTCTCTGAACTTTGACTTGAAGATGGCGTCTTTGTGACGTTGGAAGCTCTTCTTCTGTTCGTGTGATAATCATCTAAAAAACGAAGCTGCTCAGCCCAAATGTAGTTAGAAGTCACTCTACCAGAACCGGTACTGCCCTTTATAATTTTTTTATTTTTGAAATATCCGTCTTTTACGGTCTTCCATTTTTTTTTGTGTTTGCACCTAAAATTAATATAAAATGTTCACCAATTAATTACATCTAGTACAGTATAACGTCTCTAATCGGGACCCCAATAGCAATAACCATTGGGCATTGTAAAATTTAAAATTCTTCGAATAAAATAGGTGTTTAATTCGGCGAACTAAATTATACAAATTACATTGCGAAATGAATGAAATTAAAATAGTACTAAAAATAAAGGGTCCTAGTAAGTAAATATTGCAACTATGTAATATTCAATATATGTGGACGGGTTTAGTTAAAGGACCCACTTTTTCAATTTACAAGGACAGCAGGTAGGTACGTAATAATCGAGTAGCCCCTAACGTTAGTAAGTAAACATTTGTACAACTATGTAATATTCAATATATGTCGACGAATTTAGTTAAAGGACCCACTTTGTCAATATACAAGGACAGTAGGTACGTAATAAGTAGTCCCTAACGTTGTCAACAGCCGAGCCGCCGCCACCGCGGTGCGCCTAGCTAGGCAGGCGGTAGGTACCAACCAAAAGCCGACAAAGGCGCCGCCGCGGATATGCTTCGTCCTTGACTGCATGCGGCTTGTAAGTACGTCGACTACAAAAAGATGTATACACTTTTAGACCTTATTACAACGAAATAAGGTGAAAAAGTGTACACATTTCTTTGTAGTCGACTGTACCGAGAAAATTCAAACTGGTAAAAACATTTAGTTATATATTATAGATTACCAGTTGCATTCCCTATCCTATATGAACCTGTAAGTTCTACTTAATAGTGAAATCAATTATGAGGTCAGCAACGATGTAAATACGAGGGCTGCTATTTATATATCCGGAAACCGGGATTACAATCTTCTTAAATAGCATATTTGACCTCCATGGTAAAATTTGAACTTTTTTAAGTACTGGCCGGTATATTTTTTCTTTCTTATTAACGCTCGTGTTTTGTTTTTGACGGGTTTTAAATGTCATCTCGCAGCAAGAATGGAACTCACTCGTGAAAATATTCGTGCTATGATTTATTATGATTTTCGGCGTGGTTTAACGCAACAACAGTGCATAGATCAACTAACTTCAACTTTTGGTGATGAAGCCCCATCTAAAACTACTGTGTATCACTGGTTTAGTGAGTTCAATCGTGGACGTAGTATGCTTACGGACGAAGTTAAGGCAGGTCGCCCGAAATCGGTCGTTGTACAACAAAATATCGAGGCTGTGCGAAAACTTATAATGGACGACCGACATGTTACGTACCGCGAGATAGAGGCGACTCTGGGTATTTCTATGACCAGCATTAATAGCATATTACATAATTATTTGGCTGTAAAAAAAATTTGTTCGCGTTGGATACCCCACAACTTAACAAAAGAGCAAAAAGATGCTCGCGTCGAATGGTGCAATAAAATGTTAAAAAAATATAACCGTGGTGACTCAAAAGCCGTTTATAACATCTATACAGGTGACGAATCCTGGATCTATGCATACGATCCCGAAACGAAGCAACAATCAACGGTATGGGTGTTTCAAAATGAGCCGAACCCTACGAAAGTTACTCGTGCAAAAAGTACATTGAAACAAATGGTGGCCTGCTTCTTCGGTATTAATGGCCATGTAGCTACAGTGCCACTAGAAAACCGTAGAACGGTTAATTCAGAGTGGTACACGACCATTTGCTTACCGGAAGTATTTGAACAAATTCGTAAAACTAACCAGCGACGAAGAATCATTCTTCATCATGACAATGCCAGCTGTCATACGTCACGCGAAACAACTCTATTTTTGGAGGGTCAAAATGTGGAATTAACGGGTCATCCGCCGTACAGCCCTGACTTGGCACCCAACGATTTTTATTTATTTCCAAATATAAAGAATAAATTACGCGGTCAACGATTTTCGACCGCTGCAGATGCTGTCGACGCATTCAAACAACACGTTATGGAGGTACCTCAGGCGGAGTGGCAGAAGTGCTTTAAAAATTGGTTCACGCGAATGCAAAAGTGCATAGATCATCAAGGGGAATACTTTGAAAAACAATAAAACCATTTTCAGCCGTGTACCTTTGTTTGTTTTTTTGTTTCCGGATATATAAGTAGCAACCCTCGTAGGATAGCTTTTAGGTACATTTGGGTTTACATAATTTTAGAAGATTTTTGTATTGGAGCAGACCGACTAGGTATATACATATTACAACAACCCACAAAGATATGTACCTTTGACTTTAAAAAATGCAGCGTTATGGTTACATCATTGGGTTTACTTAGATACATTTACGTATTGATACAGAGAGCAAATTCTTTATCACTTTTATCAGCAAACCTAGGTACCTACTATGATTGATGTTACCGCGCAGCATAGGTAGGTAGATACTTAACTCAAATTTTATTGTTATCGTGTGCTATTTATTATTAACTAATTGAATGCGTGTATATAAAATATGATACCTCGTCAATACCTATTTGACTCTAACTCCTACTAGTATAGTGGACGCCTGCAATTCCAGAGGATTCGCATGCGCGTTGCCTACCTATACACTCCTGTTTTCGAAAAAGTACGCAATGTTTTTGGTAAAATATAGGCCCCGTCCTCTATACATAAGACAACTTCGGCAGGTTTTACCTATATTGGTATTACTTTTTTCCAATTGAAAAAATGTAAGTAGGTACTACGTTGCGGTGTGTTGTAATTGTTATAAAGTTGCCAATTCTTAACATTAATGATTACTTATACATTACATTATGTAAAACCAAATAATACCACCGAGTCTGTGGCACAGACGCGAGACGGCAAACTACAGGTACCTACGAGCTACGAGTATGCACAAGCTCAAAGGATGCCGCCACTGCACTGTTGTCTACGGCCTCCGCCCGACGGTTGGCGGTGTCGAAATGGCATAGGTACCTAAGTAATTAGTGTAATTACTTAAAGTTAAACCCATCAATTTTGTCAGTAGAAAAATGTGCGTTGAAACTGTAGGGGAGGCCTCTTCCCCCAATTAGAGCACTCACTATAGGCTCCTTAATAATAATAATTTCCCCACGCAGGCCTAACAAATTCCATAAAGGAGAAACAAATAAGACGATCCTTCGAGCATATAGGTATTTTTGAAATTTGCCAGATTTTTCTAGACAATATTTATTATTGTTTAACAATTACGTATTGTTCACCACAGGTAATAAAACACTTACATAAATACACATACGATAGTACCTATCCTATACCGGCTATACCTACACACGCTTATGTTGCTTTTGATTAGGTTTCACTATTTGGCTGAGGACTACAACAATGTCCTCCGTCCTCCATCATCTTTGTGAAATGAAAAGTTTAAAAAATAAACAAATTAAAAAGAGAATATCTATACGCACCATCCGAGTTTAATTCCCGGCCTATCTTCTCCCATACTAGATTTTTTACTAATATATTTTTATAATTTATATTTTTTAAGTCGTATATACACGCGTTACTTTTAACTAAACTGATTAGCTTTTCAATGTCCATACGCTCCATCGTGTCCGCTCGCTAGCCGCGCTGTGTTGTGTCTGACTGCGCGGGCGCGATCAAACCGGGTGGAAGCGCGCGGCGCGCCGGCGGGGCGCTGCGTCCAAGCGCAGATCGCGCGTCCATCGCGCTCGCATCACGCTTTCATCGCGCTTTCGTCGCGCTCTCATCGCGCTCCCATCACGCTCCGCTACCGCCACGCTAACAAAACGCGTGTGTCTGACCAAGCCTTAAGGGTTCCGTTTTTTGCCATTTGGCTACGGAACCCTAAAAATGATACATTAGTCCCTTTTATTCGAATTTTATCTTCAATTTTTATAGAACCTGCAGTTTTACTCCGTATACTGCAGCGTCTTATGACACTCGCGGCATTTGTTTTAGGTATTTAAAATTGAGGGGGCCAGCACGATTTTCCGAATAAATTCGATTTTCAAATCAGCTCGACGCGGCGGCGCGGGCCCCGGCTGGCGTCGCGGGGCTGTGCACCGTGCGAACTTTACGAAATTAGACTTAAGCACATAACAATAAGAACTATGGGAAGTGAAATCACATTATTAACCAGCGGGTTATAATGAGATTTAGTACAACATTATAACCCGGCTAAAGCCAAGGGCTATAATGATTTGCTTTCGGTGAGGTTTGCATGATATATAATTTGGCATTGTCGAGCAGGTGGCCCGAAAGGCTCCGTGCTATCCCCAACGCTGTTTTTGCTGCATATCAATGATATGTTGTCTATCGGTGACATTCATTGTTATGCGGACGACAGTACTGGGGATGCTTGTTACACGGGCCGTGCCAATATCCCTCGATCCGTTGTGGTAGAGAGTCGTGAAAAACTTGTGTCCGATATCGAGAATACTCTTTCTGGAGTCTCGGTGTGGGGTCAGGACAACTTAGTCCGATTCAACCCCACAAAGACACAAGTTTGCGCGTTCACCGCTAAGAAAACCCCATTTACTGTGGCCCCTCAGTTCCAAGGCACAACCCTTACAATGTCAGGGAGTATTGGGATCCTCGGTGTCGACATTTCCAGTGACGTCCAATTCCGTAGTCACCTTGAAGCGAAGGCCAAGCTGGCATCCAAAAAGCTCGGTGTGCTCAATAGAGCGAGGCGATACTTCACTCGGGGCAGAGACTGCTCCTATACAAGTCGCAAGTCAGACCCCACATGGAGTACTGTTGTCACCTTTGGGCGGGAGCACCTGGATACCAGCTTGGGCCCTTTGACTCGGTGCAAAGGCGCGCTGTACGGATCGTCGACGATCCCAAACTCACGAGCGATATTGAACCTTTGAGTCTGAGGGACTTTGCCTCCTTATGCGTGTTCTATCGCTTGTACAATGGGTTGTGCTCTGAAGAACTGTTTGATATGATGCCCACGGCAGCTTTTTATCACCGCACCGCTCGCCGCCGGCAGGGTGTTCATCCCCACACCCTGGAGCCCAATGGGTCGCGCACAGTACGGTTTAAGAGGAATTTCCTCCCACGAACGCTGCGGCTGTGGAATGAACTCCCTGCCGAGGTTTTCCCAGTGGGCTACAGTATGAGGTTCTTCAAAAAAGGAGTGTATAGGTTCCTAAAGGGTAGGCAACGCGCATGTAGATCCTCTGGGGTTGCAGGCGTCCACAGGCTACGGTAACTGCTTACCTGATGGCGCCTGATGGCGGGCCGTATGCTTGTTTGCCACCGTCGTGGTATATAAAAAAATAAAAATAAAATAGGAGGTGTGAAAAATTATATTATACAACTTGTTTAGTGTCAGGCGCGGATCCAGGATTTCGTTCAGGGGGGGGGGGGGCACTTTCTAGGATTTCGTTCAGAGGGGGGCACTTTCCTTCACAAAAAATCTCGCGGTCCGCACCTATGGGCCCCGTAGTATACGAAGTTTGCGTTTCAGGGGGCAATTGCCCCTGTTGCCCCCCCCCCCCCCCCCCACCCCCCTGTATCCGCGCCTGTTTAGTGTAGGTAAATAAAATTGTAAACTTGTTTTTTAGGTTAAAGTCCCGTCGTCTTAAGTCGTGGGTACTAGGACACAACGAAAATACCGACAGCACGCATTCATTTTCAAAAAGGCTTTAATTTTAATGTAAGAAAAAAAATACGTACAATATTTAAAAAAAAATTAAGACAGCATAATTACGCATTTTCAGCCATTTAAGTCAGTCCCATATACTATTCGTTTAAGGTGGAAAAAGGGATGGTTACGCAGTAATTTATTAAGTGGAGTCATTTCGGCCAAGGCCGTACCTGCCATATTTCACATAGATTATAAACACGCATGACGTATGACCGTAATGGGGAAATTTCCTGAAAGGAACTACTTATTATTAGGGTAGGGGTTATGTGGTGGAGTTTTATAATTTCCGGAGGGTAAAGTGGCCAGTATGAATAGTAAGTAATTGGCTTTATGAGAATGATTACACAGGGTGACCCAAAAGAGGAGTACACTTTCTACATAATATATGTAAATGATTAAATAGAAAAATTGTAGATTTTGAACGACGTATTCCTGTATCTATTTGTAATAACGGGACTTAATCCCCATACAAAAAACTTTATTTTTCGTGTCCAAAAAAAGTTGCTCCTACTTTTTCGTAGTCGTAATACAATATCAATTATACCCTTTAACGAATTAAAAGTATTTTTCTACTCCTGTACTTTTAACTGTCATTTATACATTCGTCAACACCTTTATAAGAACATAGATAATACATTCGATGAAAAGTCTATCTAGTCTATTCCCCAAAATAACACTTGTTCTATAAAAGCGCCAAAATAGTATCGCGTAATCGCGTGTAAACACGACTATTAATATAAAATAAATTACTGCCAACCTAAGAAACCTAAATAAACGCAGCGTTTTTAGAAAGTAAAAAACTTTAAAAAAGAAAAAATTAAAAGAACCACAGACCTACTTCGTAGTTTTTTACGTTTCCCGTTCGTTTGTTGGGGCAAATTGCAATTTTTGAAAGTAATTTAGGTATTTTTACTAATCTCTGTAGCTCTTTAATAATTGATCAAATAACGACGGTGTGTATTTGTGTTAGTAATGTTAGTATTATTGAAAAATAGTGTTTTAAAAGGTAAAACTTAAATGATTGTTGATTATGTTGATAAAATAACTGCGATATCCATGAAGTTTTCAATTTCGCATTTTATGTAAAAGTAAGTGTATTCGTAGAAAAAGTATTGTATGCAACGTCGTATAAGTAGGTAAAAAAATGTTCGTGGCGTTTTTCTTTGTTACCCACGCCACTCACCCTTTTTGACCCCTCTTATACAACTGTTGCATAAACTACTATTTAGTTACACCCTATAACAATCTGTGAGTTTGTAACCACATTGCTTTCGACTATTCTGTTGTATTTAACTGTAACTAGGTGTGTTGATTAAAATTTGTAGTTTATTTCAGTTATTATAATGCTAACAGGGTTCGCTAATGTTAATTAGGTTATTAAGAATAGGTAAAATGGAATGGGTAATGGGTAATAGGTAGGTGGAATGGTAATTAGGTTAGGAATAGTTAAAAAAATTACCCACAGTTTAATGTTACACATAAGTATCATGGGAACACAGACGTGACTTATGTGGTTTAATATATTTTTTGCCGAACCTGGGCCACACCTCACACGACCTGACGTTGTTCCAATTGTTTACAAAAAGCTCTGACGAACCAGTATTAAATCTAGTAGGTACAGTCACCGGCAATAGTACCTATATTCCTACACGAAGGCCGCAATAATAAGTGACACGCTCCTATGGCCGTACAAATAAGAACGTGTCACATATTTTTGCGGCCTTCGTGTAGGAATATACTATTGCCGGGACTGTACAGTCAGCTGCATAAGTACCTGAGCGGAGAAGGTGTTCAAAATTAACTTAACTTTCTTCACGTCGTTTGACATGGTAATATTGTATTGTTTTCATTTTACAAACTCTTTGACAATAATTAAAAGGCAGACTTCATGCTTGGATTGTAAAATCCTCTAGTTCTTAGTTCTTACTATACGTGTAATATTCATAAATTCTCTTCACAAAGTTTAACACTTTCCCAGCTACACTTCGCTACGCGCTATGCTCGTAGCCGCTCCTGTAGCGTTTTCCTCGTATATAGCGAAAAGCGAGCCCGCTTAGCGGGTCCCTGGCCGTAAAAGTGTTAATGAAGAGAGACGATTAGGTTACACATAAAGCTACAGTTATACTGGTCTTCAAGGCATTCGAATAGCCTCTAAGCGTTGTGAATGCTTGCCCTGAAAACAATGGCGGGCGCGGCAGGGCGCGGCGATACCAGAACATTTGACAAATTAATTCTCTTATCTATTGCTGTAATATATTTAGTATAGCGAAAAGTTATGGGTCAGACAAGGTCACAGATAAATAAGTAAAAGAATGCTCACTCCATACTGCGAAGCATAGTCTAACTAACCCAAGACCCCCGCTAACACGCTCCAAGTAACTTCCCTCTATAGTGAGACACAATTTTTTTTTTTATAATGGAACAATCTTACTCAAATCGACCTAGTCCTACAGTAAGTTGAATTAAGACTTGTGTTGTGGGTACTATATAATAGAGATATAGATAAATACTTAAATACATAGAAAACATCCATAACTCAGGTACAAATATCTGTGATAAACACAAATAAATGCCCTTACCAGGATTCGAACCCGGGACCTCGTGCTTCGTAGGCAGGGTCACTACCGACTGGGCTAGGAGGCCGTTAGTTATATTGGAAGTGACAGTAAACATAGTACGTCTCCATGGCAACCATTAATGTCTGACTCTCTATTACGCCCCACGGAAATATCGTGCGTTCCCTAATCTAGTATTGCGAGTTCCCCTCCCGCACTCCTTCTTTTTGGCAGCTTATAGGTTTCCAAGAAATAACGCGTTAAGCGAAGTATAGAGATATCTTGTATATGCTGCGAAGTAACCCTGTGGCCATACTATAAGTACCTACTTTTCAAATAATAAGTTGTGGCATTGGCACAACTTCTTTTTTTACTGAAAACATGCAAACAATGACGGGCAAGGCCGGGCGCGGCCATAGACTAATTAATTATCTTTTAGTTTAGTTTAATATATAGTAGGTATAGCGAAAAGGCCTAAGGTTATAGAGAAATAAGTAAAGTTAGTGCTCACTCCAAACATTGTTAGCCTTGCTTATCACGAAATAAGTTGTATGGGAAAACTTTGAAAATTAAAAAAAAATCTAAATTTTTTTCACTCAATGAGAACTTTTTATATATACCACGACGGTGGCAAACAAGCATACGGCCCGCCTGGTGGTAAGCAGCTACCGTAGCCTATGGACGACTGCAACTCCAGAGGTGTCACATGCGCGTTGCCGACCCTTTACAAAAAGGAGGATTCACTGTGTTGACGGCTAAAGAAACAAGAGTGTCCCTCATCGTCAACACACAACTACTTATTCTTATTAAGCTTCAATATTATTAGAGTTTTAACAAAGCCCACTTGGAACTTGTTATAAATAGGTTTTTTATCATCCAGATCGCTACATCCTATGGAAGTAGATGTACTATCGGGTTCATAATTGCATAAGTACCCAATTTATGAATGAATTAATTGATAAATTGGGTAGGTATGCAATTATCAACTCGATGGTACCTAGCGATAGTGAGCACTAAGGCTTGCTTATTACTCTATGGCAAGGGTTTCCAACCTTTTACACTATGCGCCTCACCCAACATTATGCTAAAATACTACGCCCCCCTAGGGGACGAAATGGAGAGTCAAAATCGGGCACCGTCCCCGCTGCGGTACAGGCCTTATACAGTTTAAATCTGGAGCCGCTTGCTGCGCCCCCCCTAAGGTCACTCTACACCCCCTAAGGGGGCGCACCCCACTAGTTGGGAATTCTTGCTCTATGGAGAAAGCTGACTAAAGGTTAGGTAACAATTAACTAGGTATAAGTACCATAATTATGAAATCCTGATCACAATTTTTTTCGTGTGGTGTTGTTATGGTTACGCCCAAATGTTTTCAACAGACTGTTCACATACTCATTGATACGTATAGTCGTATACCAACATTACCAACGTGCTGTGTAAGCATTGCTACTCAAGTAAGTTTTGTATTATGATCCAGCTGCCTACAAATCAAAAATTGCCAAGACAAATGTAATTTTATTTGTCAAAATTTATAGGTCTCTGGGTGGCTAGAGGGTATGGCGTATCCACCTTGTACACCGATATGTAATAAAACGAATAAAGAACGGGATACACAATCAGCCTACAAAAATGGCCCAAAATAGTGCTGTGATAACGACTTGTGCAGCAGTTTCTCAGACAGTCTTATTACGGTGTAACACTGGCCGGTTACAAGTTTTCTCGAGCCATATTTTCGGTAAATCTTGTATGAGACTGTACCTTTACTAAATATATATCCTACCTCAATGAACCTGTGAGTCCTGTGAGCTGTGACACACAATGTCCGTCGTAAGCCTTCGTAGCCGAAATATTATTTATTTATAAAGAGCATCACACCGTTTATTATCTTATCTGTCACATCATATTGATTTTCGAAGGCACTGATTCATCTGAGTACCTACAGTCATCATCAAATATATCGGAGCGGCTAGGGTATTCAAAAATAACTGTGCACGCACTTTATCGCCTTGACAATACAGGCGTTGTTCAGATATTTGTGACCACTTTGGCCGCTCCGATATATCTGATGGCGACTGTACCTACTTACATAAGAATTTGCAATGTTTCCATGAACATGCCAAGTTCTATAAGTTGGAAATAGGGTTAAAGGGGGTTTGTTTATAATAATAAGGTCTAATACACACTACAGTATCCCAGTAGGGCCGCTAACCGTAGGGTCAGGGAGGGAACAGTCGCTCGGTGGGAACAGTGACTCGAATGTGCTGTGCGATAAACGGAAAGAGCTTTATGTCTGCCCTCGACATCAATCGGAACCGTTCCGTACCCGACCATGTACGAACTAGTTAGTGAGGCGCTCCGGCGCCATGCGAATGTGTTATGGTGCGTTTTTGTGTTTAATGCTTTCAAAATTACATTTCCAGATAAGTTTCACTCCTCTTTTTTCTTAACTCGTACGAGATTTTCAATTACTTATGTTATTATCGAAGAGTGTGTTTAATCTACTTAGTATTGGCTGATAATTCAAGGCCCTAGGTGTTTGTATGTGTTTTGAATTTGAACTAAAATACAAAATGACGCCAAGGTCAACAGTCGTTCGTTTTGGAAAAGTACACGGTGGCTCGCGAACCACTGTGCACCTTACAGAGTTGTACTAAAATTTACTTGAATATGAATAAGAATAAAAATTTGTAATTATTAAAAATAATACTGGCACTCTTTTTTTAAAATAAAATGAAAGTGAATAAATCATGCGACATTTAGGTAGATACCTATTTTAAATCAAGAATGAAATCAGGAACGAGTATTCCGGGGGTTGTGCTTACCTATTCTAATTACCGTTTTATTCACAAAAATGTTATTTGTTATATAATTTAGGTTCGATTCCTACGTACCCTAGCAATTGTGTACTGTTAGAACTACTGTGTACAGGGTGTAGTACACAGTGACTCGAGCCACTGTGCACTGTTAGAACCACTGTGTACTAGCGGGTCCTAGTCACTGTGTACAGCAACCGGTACACAGCGGCTCGATTCCCAATTTCTAAAAAAGAATGAATATATCTTTTTTGGTGAAAGTAACAGCAAATATATTTACTACATATGAAAGTTTAATAATGCACGGTGCTCTGTGCTTGCAACAATTAGTTCATTGATTTATATTTTTCATGCAACAGCCTGTTGAAAAAATCCTAGCGACTGTTCCCTCCCTGACCCTACTATAATATATGGTATTGTACTATATTTTGGCTTGGTGTACTGTTGAAAAAATGCAAAAAGGCTATATTTTTTCATGTTGGTTTGTAAAATACTATATTTCTCTCAAAAAAAGGTGGCAACCCTATATCCCAGTCACTCTATGCATGTGGTCCTTTCGGAGATTCGAGACCACTTGACAAAATTTCTTCCGCGGCAGGGACCACCAACTGTTTGGAACTACATACATATATTACGAAGAGTCAACAAAGGGTTTTCCTGTTCATAGGTTCGCGGTCCACCGGTTAATAACCACTGCTCTATGCGCTATGTTAAGATGTCATCATCAAGATGGTTCCATAATTATTAATTTCGAGTGTAGTGATGTTTTACTTTAGATAAGTAAAGATTAACGATAATAACGTTATGACAATCGCAAAAACAAAACATCTTAAATAATTCTGTGACTTTTTGTATACAAAGCTACCTATTGCACAGACACTTAACAATTGATAACCTGCCACTGACTACGCATTGAATGATTAACCTAAAAAATGTTGTTAATATAATAACATTTAATTTAATTTGAAGTCACAGTTGTTTTGTCCATTAAATACTTGATTACATTTTAATAACAAAGTAAACTTACCTGTTTAACCAAATAAGCATCCAATTAAACCACTCACGGAAATTAGAAACAAAACATTTGTGTCAAACATTTTGAATTCCCGATTCAATTTCAAATTCAAATCACTCACGGACCAACCAACTTATCTGTCGTACATTAGCATCTTATTGCATTTATATTACAGTCTAATACAGCATTATTTATGGTCAAAGTAAGTTGGTGGTTGTCTATACAACCAGTTATCTTATACCGCACTTATCACGTTAACCTTAAAGTCTAATTTAGCATGATTAGCGGTAAGTAAATGTAATTTGGCTAGGTCTGAAAGGCCAGTAAGGTTCGTTTCGGTCCAAAACGAGCTTCTGACGCGGCGGCTACATTGTTTCTGGCTGTATTGTTCGATACGCACAGCGAAACCAACAGCAGGTCTCGTCTGATAAACTGCGCAGACTTAGATCTGTGGCGCAGACGTTATTTTGGGTTAAGTTAATGAACCCAGTCTCACCAGCCTTCTAAGTTCTAGCACAGCTCAGTCATATAAAGTCGAACCGCGCACAAATTCTTTCTAAATTACTAATTAGTAGTAAGCGAAGCAAATAATATAGCTAATCTTCGAACCAAACCAAAACTTATACGCACAGCGAAACCAACAGCAGGTCTCGTCTGATAAACTGCGCAGACTTAGATCTGTGGCGCAGACGTTATTTTGGGTTAAGTTAATGAACCCAGTCTCACCAGCCTTCTAAGTTCTAGCACAGCTCAGTCATATAAAGTCGAACCGCGCACAAATTCTTTCTAAATTACTAATTAGTAGTAAGCGAAGCAAATAATATAGCTAATCTTCGAACCAAACCAAAACTTACGCCTTAGAAATAAATTTAAAACATGCCTGAAAAACACTAAAAAATAATAGACCGAACCAGGTCCTGTAACTGAATCCATACGCCTTCCTGGGACTACGATGTCTACGATCACTTTACTTGTGCTGGCTAAGAAGACATATACTTAGGTTTGGTTACCTACACAACAATTTTTGGCAACATTTTTTTCTCTATATACCTAGAGGAAGCACCTTGTTCGGTGCAGACCTCACACTATCGACCTCATAGGTCGATAGTGTGCCACAGATATAACATAGCATTACGTACTTATTCTGTGCCAGAGGCATTCTTCTGACTTAAACATCTACATTTTGAAAAAGCCTGCAAGTTCTCAATAATTTCTGACGTATATAGTAGTCCTGCTGTTTTTGCATACAATGTGTCGTCGAGGTCACCTCGCACTGATGCGCGCCTGGTAGGTATCAGCCGTGCGAATGCGAGCGTTAATTTTGATGTGTGTGGGTGACAGCAGCATATTGCATGACGCGTAGACGCCACTACTACAATATACACTACGCACAAAGGCTTCATTGTGTATCATAGAATGCTTACTTGATAGTAGTATCATAATATCAACTCCTTAAGTATAAGTGCAAGCCTTAATCATTTAAGAGGAGAACGATCGTTAACGCTCGGCCACCATCGGTTTTCTAACTGCTCAAACTAACTTTGTAGGTAAGTGTATTATTAGGTGTAAACTTTACACCTGTTGGAGTTACAGTGACAAATTACAATATGTATAGATGGGAAACGCAGAATTAACAAATATCAGACATAATATTGAATTGGTTGACAGTCCACATGGTGTACCTTCTGAAACTTGTCTATTCTATGACTTGGCTTGCATTTGACTTGTACGTAGTCTGCATCGTTCAGATCAATGAAGCCTTCACCTCTGTAGCAGATTGGCGCATTTTGGCGCTAGCCCAACGCTTCCAATGTCAAACCTATATTAAACGGGGTTCCCAAGGACTCGGTGCAGTTAGGAAGATAAATGGTGCGCGGAACCTTGGCTAATGGCTGCCGATCTAGCCAAGTTTAGATCAAAAGACAAATAGTAGTACAATGCAGTACTTTTCTACAAAGGTAAAAGAGGAAATTGTTGGCCGAGTGTGAATTAAACGGGTGAGTCAAGCGCGGCCGTTTAAAAACACGAGACTGGCGTTTCTTATTCCGGACTACGCATAAAACTTGTCAAAAAATGTGCGTTTCGACGACCAATGATAAATAATAACTCAAAATTTAAATAATTGGTAGTTATAGTTATATGTTAGCGGAGGCACAACTGGTTAAAAGATAATGTAAAAGTTCCCAAGAGGCAAAGATGTCGTATAAACATGTGGCACTATTGTGAGGCGTAATAGACTGATCTTAGTCTGTCCGGTAACACCTAGTATTATTGTTATATTTTAAACCTAAGCGCGTAGGCGCCGAGATCTACCTTTTATATAGCTTTAGTGATTCGACATTGGCAATGATATCACTGAACGGTTTAAGACCTTTAAGACTACATAATACACTTGTATATATATATAGCGTGTGTGTGTGTGTGATCTATAGCCATATACGATTATACATACGTAGTACGTACATATCCGCCTATCAGATCTGTCAGTAGTTTATTATAACTAGTCTTATACTTTGATTTTTGTTATATTTGGCTGGCGTTCCTATAGGGACCGTGCGTGCTGTATAGGGTCTGCCATTTTGTGGTCCAAATCCAAAACTGAAACTACTCCACGCCAATAGACAGTGCTGCCTCCAACATTCAACACTCACAAGTCGCATACCCTTGCACGATCTGACACGCATTTGACACGATCGACACTTCTCTACTACTAGCTAAAATGGCCTTTTACGGATTTGACACTCTTTCTTTGAAATGGTTCTATAGCTATCTTGATGGTTGGAAACAGTACGTTAAAATTACTAATGATGACGGCACAGAGTCGATCTCAAGAACACTGCCAGTTACTAGAGGAGTCCCTCAAGGCTCGATTTTAGGGCCTATTCTGTTCAGCTTGTATAGTGCTGACATTATAAATCACATAAAGTTTTGCAAATACCACATATATGGAGATGATATACAGTTGTACTTATCGTTTAAAGCTAACGACACTAGTATAGCGGTAGATAAACTTAATAAAGATTTGGACAATGTAAACAATTGGTGCAATCAAAACATTTTATTGCTCAACCCCGTAAAATCAAAATTTATGTTACTAGGAACAAAAAAACAAATTAATAAAGCTGCAGCACAAAAACCCCTCGTTTCTCTAAATGGTACGCAATTAGAAAGAGTAGTTGAGGTTCGTAATCTGGGACTTGTAATGGATAAATGCTTGAGATTCGAAAAACATATTTCAGAAATCATGCGCAACTGCTTCTACCGTCTGAAAGTGCTATACAGAATTCGTGAGTGTTTGTCTGTCGATATCCGTATCAAGCTCTGTGACACCCTTGTTCTCTCAAAATTAAATTATGCGGATGTAGTATTCGGAGGGCGTCTACTATCTCGAACTAAAAAAGCACTCCAGCGAATACAAAATGCATGCGTACGGTTTTGTTTTCCTGTACCACGTCGAGCTTATATTAGTCCTTTCTTGAATAAATATAATGTTATGAACATGAGCTCACGAAGACATTTACATTTTGCTACACTACTTTTTGATGTGATAAAAAATAGAGAACCGTATTACCTCTACGAAAAACTAAGTTTCTCTCTACGCGCCATTAGGCACGCACCGCGCCTCACATTCCCTTCACACAGCACGGCTGCCTTCCGTGGCAGCTTCCGCTTTGCTGCCACGAAGTGCTGGAATGACTTGCCTCCACCAATACGTAACTCTAAAACCTTGTTTACCTTTAAAACTAACTTGAAAAAATACTTGCTGATTAAACAAAAAAGCACTACGTAAGGCAACCGTGCAAACACACACACACACACACACACCGTCACACATACACACAAACATCCAAAATATGTCTGTTTTGCTTTAGCATAGCATAGCTGTTATAGTTATTAAGTCTAAATTATTAAATCTAAAATATATCTATAAAATATCTATGTATCTTTGATTAGTTGTAGTAATTAGTCAGTAATTAGTCAGTAATTAGTTGTAAGTAATTAGTGGTAGTACGTCTAGGCCTCACTGAAAATCAGCGTCGTGGAGTGTGCCATATGGAGCACTCTGTGACACCAAGCTGAGTGAGTATAATTATACCATTTAGCGCAAAGTTAGATCTAAGTCTGAATTGTTGTATTCCTTTTCTCCTTTGTGCTAATAAATGTATTTTCTTTCTTCTTCTTCTTTCTTTCTTTCCTTGCACGTTGTAGGTCCTGCCATCTATTGTGCTAATTTGGCAACTTTAATTTGTTATTTGCACTTCGCGCCATAAACATATAAAATAAGGAGATGCAACGTAATCCTACGAAGATAAAACTGTGAGATGTAAATGTGCACACATTTATCGCGCGTAACCACGGTGAAATCAGCTTATTTTATTATGGAATCACAGTTTTGTCTTCACTGCATTATGTTTCCTTATTTCATGTCTTTTAAAAAAAATATAAATAAAACTGTTTATTTCATAAGATTTTTTTTTTCTAAGCGCCCATAAATAGGAGCGTTCTGTGCTGCCATCTTCAGTTCACGAACGTTGCCTATATCCTTATGACGTTGATGTAGACGTGTGCGCCGCGCCGGCGTGGCGTAGCCGCGCCGCGGGACCCACGCCGCCGCCGCCGCCGCGGATTTCAAAATCCACGCCGTTGGCCAAAATTTCAGAATTCGGCAAAAATTTGCCAATGACAATTACGGATGAAGGAAAGTCAGTTGAAAATTTACAACGTATATTGACGAATTAAACCATGAAAACATCTACACAATGAAATATTTAGGGTTTGGTAAATTCTTTCTTTTTCGGGAGATTAATAAATGAGTATGATTAACCGCTCAGCTAACAAATATGAAGTCGATGGCCTATTTAATAAGATTGGTAACGAAAATAATAAATCTGCCATCAAAATTGTACCTCCAACTAAATTATCCTGAGAAAAGAAGTGTTTTCGGTGGCAGGATTGATCCTTAGAACGGTATGTTTGGACCTACTGCGAGTCAAAAAAGGATCTTCATCATCACTAGTCCTTCCCTCAGAGCTGAGGATCATGTCTTTCTGTTGAAGACTAGGTTCCTCCATAGGCATCCCTCGCTAAGCGCATGGCTTCTTGCAGTTTTAATTGCATGGGTGCAGTGATTTGGGCACACGATCTTGCAGGGGGAGGGCCTCTTAGTCTAGTCGTGGTCCTGGCACGTCGTAGACAACCGGCGTTTTATGCGTAGCTATGTGTAGCGTAGTATGGACTGATTAGTGCGCATCGCAGTCCAAGGTACCCGTAAAAGCCGTCGCCAACACCACATCTCAAACGCGTCGACACGGCTTTTCAGGCCTTGATAGTCCATGTTTCAGAACCGTATAGGAAAATTGGAAACACCAGGGAACGCATAAGTCTAACCTTAGTCTGCCTCTGTATGCCGCGATCTCTCCAGATCCTATCTAACCGAATCATATCACCCTTCGCTATTTGAATCCTCCGGATGATTTCACGTTCACAGCTACCATCGCTAGATATAAGTGAGCCGAGGTACGAGTAGGTGAAGGCGCTGACGCATTCTAGGTCTTTCAGTTCTAGGTTTCGTGGAGGAGACTGTTTCCGGTGTACGAACATTAACTTGGTTTTCGCATGGTTGACGTTGACGTGAAGTCCTAATTCGATGCTCTCCGCTTCTATTCGCCAGAACAAAAGACACATCTCCTCTTCATTGGAAGCCAAGAGCGTTGTGTTGTGTCGTCAACATAGCGTAGGTTGTAAATCGTTTTGCCGCCAATGCCACCGTCCCAGTTCTCGGTGACCTTACGTAAGATGTATTCGCTGTAGATGTTAAAGAGCTTCGGAGACAATATACAGCCCTGTCTTACTCCTCTTTCCGGCTTGAACTGGTCCGACAAGGTGTTTACGATGCGCACTCGGCGTACAAGTTCTCAAAAAGGTGAGCTAAATGAGCATGAACACCCATCTCCAGGAGCACGTATAGCATGTTTTTCCATCTAACACAGTCGAATGCTTTGGCGTAATCTATGAAGCATAGGATTAATGGCTTGTTCCATTCATGACATCTCTCGATGATCTGGCCCACGATGAAAATCTGCTTCCGTATCCCTCGCCCAGACACAAAGCCAGCCTGCTCTGCTCTGCAGGTATTTGTCGCTCCAGGAACTTTGTCAATCGTGAATGCATGATGTAAATAAATACTTTACTGGCATGTGATATAATAGACAAAGATCTGTCACATTTTAGCGTCGAGCCTTTTTTATGGAGAGGTATAACCATGGATTCAGTCCAGTCTCCCGGTCACTGGCCAGTTCTCCGCACTTTGCAGGAAATCTGGTGTAAGAACTGTGTACCTTCGCCACCTAGATTCTTTAGGAGACTAGCGCATATATCATCAGTACCCACGGCATTAACTTTCAGACGTCTGATAGAGTCTTCCACTTCGGAAATGAGTATGTCCGGCTCTAGTGGACGCATAGCGTCATTCCACACAAAATAATATTCCGGATCTTCTCGATGGAGTTGTTCCGAATAGCCTCTCCATCTAGCCAACACTTTGCCGAGGTCTGATACAGTGTTTCCATCAGTATCCGCTATCTGACAGCTTCTAGGTTTGTAGTCGCGGGTGAGAAGTTTGACTTTCTGGAACAAGTCTTTAGAATGGGAAGCTGCAGCATGGTTTTCGATTTCGTCACACAAAGCATGGATTGAATTATTCTTGTCGCGTCTGCATGCCCTTTTCAAGCAAGTGTGTAGCCTGGAATACGCCTTTCTTGCTATGTCTGTGTTAAGGCCTTCTTTGAGAGTCCTCTGTCGCTCAATAAGTTCCCAGGTAGCATCAAAAATACAGGATTTCCGGCTTGCTTGGCTCCCAGGAGTGGGGATGACTTGTTTCGCTGTTTCGGACACAACTGCCTTGAAGCCATTCCATGTTGTCTCTGTATCTTCAAAAGTATCCCTTATAACGTCCTTTATCTTGAGAGGCAACCTTCTGGCGAGCTATCGCAAGACAGGACCGTCTAGCTTGTAACATTTCATGGTAGCTGGCATTGGTACACGCTTTAGATGGAGTTGGCTTTAAAAAGAATTTTAACTTATCACAATTATGAAATACATCACCATAAAAGCGATTTACGAAAAATAGGCAGGACTGAAGCAAACGGCGTTATATATCGTTTTAGTAGTAGTAGCTAGTAGCCAAAAGTGACCTTGACGCCGGCGTGGCGCAGCCACGCCGCCAAAAATTCCCGGCGCGCCGCCGCCGCGGATTTTTATGGCGGCGCACACGTCTACGTTGATGCTTATAAGATAAGTACTTATAAAATGTACAGTCGCCATCAAATATATCGAAGCGGCAAAGGTACTCAAAAATATCTGAACATGCACTTTATCGCCTTGACAATAGAGGCGTTGTTCAGATATTTGTGACCACCTTGGCCGCTCCGATATATCTGATGGCGACTGTACTTATACTATCTCAAATTCATTTCACAAACAAGTTCATTCTTTTCATACCGTCAGCAGTAGAAGTGGCTAAACGGAAAAGGTGTTTAAAATAAACTTTACCTACATACTCGTAGACATGTAGTCTTCACTATAAAGACGCGCCAGGGTCATTTTAACGGTTTACCTACGTTTTGTGTAACAACTTTTGATCTAATTTCGGTTCGTCTAATTTCAGTTCATCTAAATTCACTTTGAATACATACATATTTTTATCTCGTCTAATTTTCATTTAATCTAATTTCAATTCGTATACTATCTATTTTGTATAATATTGTTTCGTCTAATTTTTATTACACCTAATTTTAATTGGTATAATGGCATTATATCGAATACACAGTTAATATTATTATATTTTATCTAAGTCTTAGATTACACGAGTTTATTAGGTAAATTTTCTGCGCTAGCCTATCCTAACCTAACCAAGTCTACTTATTCGTTTTTACTGAGGTCGCAGTTCTAACCTAACCTAATTTCTTGGCAGCCGTTGTTTTTTAAGATCGCAGTCCTAACCTAACCTACTTTTTCGGCAGCTATTCGTTTCTGCTGAAATCGGAGTTCTAATCTAACGTACTTTTCTAACAGCATTTAGTTTCTGCTAGAGCCGCAAGTTTAGTCTAACTAACCTGTGTAGCATTGAAGTTAGTTTCGGCTAAGGTTTCGATAGTATGCCACCTAAATATTAGACTAATTCAAATTATATTCGGCAATGCCACCAATAGTTAAAATGAAAATCGACGAAATGACTATTAGGTACCTAATAAGCAGTTTCGTTAGGTAATAATATACGACAAAACAAGATTTATATAAAATGAAGTACTGATAGACAAAACGATTTTCGATAAAATAATCAATCGTTAAAATAAGCTTATATAAAGTGAGTTTTAGACTATGCGATCGTTATACTAAAAGTTGTTAGACGAAATGAAATTTGACGAAAAGTTATTAGACGTCCGAGGGTATACCGATTTTAACACCTCCAATGCTTAGCTACGTACTTCTGCTGCTGAGTTATTGACGTTTTGACTGCGTGAAACCTAATCAGCTACCTAAGCATACACAATCCGTATTCCGTCCGTATATTGCCATTATTAATCACTTTCGGCGGGTACCATGTTGAAAAGACTACTTTTACACTACAAGAACACCTGAAAAGGCGTTACGTAAGTAGTTACTTCACCGCCAATCAATCATTCCACCAAACCTCATTCAGTATTCAATTTTCATCGCGTATTATCGCGATGAAAAACATGCTATTGAGGTATTACGAGTACTTACTACTAAGTTAAATGGTGAATGGTTGTATCTACACGCCTAGTCACAGAATAAGAATAGTAATAAAGCTTGTCCCACAAAAAAATGTCGTTAGTTTACGCAACGTTTGTATATCAGGTTTCAATTAAAATGGTTGCAACTGGTTGGTTATACGTTAAATGCATCTCGTTTCTTTATTTAATGTTAGAAAAAAATCTGTCACGGTCACATTTTCAAAGATATCGTCTCCACAAGAAAAACTTCATGAGAAAATATTGTACAAATATGTCCAATATCAAGGGATTTCCACGAATAAAGTGGCGATGGAGCTAAACACGTCTGTTAAAACTGACCAAAGAGTCCTAAAACAATTCAGAGAGACTGGCGGTATTCGACGGCGTCCTGGAAGTGGTCGGAAGACCGGGTTTCTTAAGAAAAATATTGAGAAGAGTATCATAGCTGCTTTGCTGAAAAAATCTACATTATCTGTAAGATATTTAGCTAAAAAGGATAAACGTCTAAATCAACTGTGCAACGAGTAAAGAAAAATAATTCTATAAAGACGTTCAAACAAACTTAAGTGCCTAATAGAAATTCGAAACAAGAAACTGACGCTAAAACAAGATCAAGAAAACTGTATTCAAAATTAATGACAAAAAAGTACTGTACTGTGATGGACGACGAAACATATTGCAAGCTTGATTTTAAATCACTGCCGAGACATCATTTTTATTCGGGTACCGATAGAAAAACTGTCAATGACGAGTACAAGGTAATAAAAACGGATAAATTTGCGAAGAAGGTTCTTGTATGGCAAGCGATCTGTTCTTGCGGCAAACGCAGCACCCCATACTTTGCTAAAGGAACTATGAAAGGCGATATATACCTTAAAGAGTGCATGGAAAAGCGATTATTGCCGTTTATTAAGCGACACAAGAAGCCAGTTCTGTTTTGGCCTGATCTGGCCACGTGCCACTATTCTAAAAATGTGATAAAATTGTACAAAGCCAATCATGTCGAATTTGTGGAAAAATACCAAAATCCTCCTAGCTGCCCTGAATTACGACCTATAGAAAATTATTGGGCTCGTGTGAAGCAGAAACTCTTAAAACATAATACTAACGCCACATCAGTTGAAAACTTCAAGCGAAAATGGAATACAGCTTCAAAACTAATCACAGACACAGATGTACAAAACCTGATGGCAGGTATCAAAAGAAAATTACGAAGTTTCTGGATGAATAAACAATAGAACAAAAACATAACAAAAATATATTTTATTTACTACATTTCTAATAAAATGTTGTCAAAAATTTGGTAATTTTTTTATTGTTTATGTTTTTCCATACGAACAAATAAACGACATTTTTTTCTGGGACAAGCTTTAGTACAAGTACAGAAGATTCTCCTTCCAGAATTTGACATTTAGCTACAGAAATGAAAACGTGCGATGCGAAAAATAAAATTAGGATTATCAATGGGCTTCATATATACGTGCAGGTTTTACCACAACCGATTTTACTATGATAAGCTTTTTATGTGTGGCAGTAACGTAATTTTAACTTTACATGCTCAACTATTGATGTGTTATGAGTTTTGATAACATAATGTACACCTGCACGCGCCCGCGCGGCCGCCGACACGCGCCTCCCCGACCGCCGGCACAATCGAGTTGGCCATGGCGGTGCAACGGCGGCCATTCTATGGTTTCGGAATACAATATGAGTGTAGATAAAGCAGTGTATGCAACTGTACGTAATTAGGCCTTAAAACGTAACAGTTACATAAACTACTATTACAGTTGAGTGTTACAAAAATACCTTCACATTTAAATATGTTTACACATTCCATGACAAAAACATGCTTACAACTCACATCACAGATTCTGCTTTCCAGTTAATGCTCCAAATTTCAGTTTACAATCTGTCTTCCATAAAAACATTTACAAAAATTGTGTCAACAGATTTACATTGCATGTTACAGAATAAGATTTACTGCCAATGTGCCGTAAATACGTTTACATTTTCAGTGACATTGGAAACTATACGATCAAGCTTACTTTTCGATTACGTACACCTATTGTTACATAAATATCTTTACAGATTTTAATTTTTTAATTTTAATAATGACATGAAATCGTCATAAATATTAATTTCGGCTTTATAAAGAGAGCTTCATTATTTATTAACGCTAACTAAACTTTACTAACTGTCGGCTCTATTATTTATTGTTTATTAAGGGAGTTAAAAATAGTACTATTTTTTTAGCTGTATTTGTTTGGTTTAGTGTTTTTACATACATTATATAGTATGTCGACAAGAAATCCTTAGTAGTAATTGGACGGTTTCTTTATATCATATTCTAACACATCTCAAATTATGTAAAGAGTTCCTTTTAACCCTTTGAACGCCAAAGACCCATAAAGTGGTCATGAGATATCGTGCCTATCATGCTATTGACCCCCTAAAGTGGTCCGGACCATAAAGTAAGTATATGATAGAGGGCCCATGCCTTGTTACAAAATGCGACCGCCTAAAGAACTATCAGCACTAGATGGCGTTACTGAAAATTCACTGTTTACATCTCTCGATTAGAGATGGCGTTACACGTCACAGAGAAGTCATAATACTTGCCATGGCTACTAACGACATCTACACGTCTTTATGTAAAAGTTCCCTAGATGAAAATCCTTCAACAATACTATTAATCAATAGATGTCGCTTTACAGTAGAAATATTGAGTAAATTGTATTTTTTTTTATTTGTTTTTTTTTTTTGTATATGTAAATCAAATATGAACCCAACGGGCGTCTCCGAAAGTTGTCTGCCGAGCTATGCTACATATATAGCACTCGCGAACAAGATACTATATTATTAAGTGAGTAAACACTAATTATCTGCAAATCCTGCAATGAAACAAAAGTAAGAGAAAATTTTTTCGATACATTAGGCCACGTGTGTAGCAGGGTAAAAACCAAAAAATAAAAACATTAAAATTGGTTTGAACTCCGGACCTTCGACTCATAAGTCCATATGTATATCCGCTGCGCTACGAGGTCTTTAAATTTAAGATGCCAATTGTTAACCACTTCCCTACATTCAAATATTGACCTACAACTGATTTGGGAATGACAAGACAAGACGTTGAGTAAGTTTTGTGCGTTGTTGCCAATTCGGCCGCCTGCGTCACAGCAAGCTGACAACGTCGCGTCAGGCCTTGGTAACGCGCGAGCTCTGTTAGTTACCTACCTACGCGTCGCGAACCGTCGGGCGCTGAGCTGAAATTCGACTTCCACGTGTGCGTGTCGCGCGACTCGCGCGTAAACACAAGGAAATCGGCTTAATATGTAATCACAATTTTGTCTTCACTATGGTCTTCAAGGCACCGCGTCTTTTTATTTTATATGTCTATAGTATACCGTTTCATCCTCATGGGTGCCTATATCTAGTTTCAATACTACTAATTATTTATGATTTTTGACGTAATCATTACTGTCAAATTACTGACTCAATTATGAATTGTACTCTAAGTAGGTACTCTAAGTACCTACCTTCAGATCAGACCGCGAATCGGTAACAAATTTCTGAACTATTTGCTCATAGAAATTTGTCGCTGACTCGCGGTCTGATCTGAAGGTAGGGTCAACCAATTTGATTCAGCCCTAGGCCACTCTAGAACCTAGTCACAATAGCTAGTTTTGTAGCGAATAGGTTACGTTTATACGTATCCAAGGGCAACAGTCATTACGACAAAGTTCTTTTTGGTTTTCTGTACCTACTTAGAGTAGAATTCGTAATTGAGTGCAGTGGCGGTACCTTAAAACTTGTAAAGTGGTTAAAGGATGGTATACAATAAAACCTTATCTTATTAACTTCAACAATAGCGTAAAATAAGTACCTATAGATTAAAAAAAATACATTTAATGAAGATGCGATGGTGATGTGGTGGTGATATTTAGTAAAATTACTATATTTAACAGCCTCCTAGCCCAGTCGATGTTTAGCCTATAAATAATGGAGGCAGTAGACAGAAAGCAGAAAGTCAGCGGGGCGGTTTTTGAAATTGGAGCACTCGAATATGACATTTAAAACTGAATAAAACGAAGAAATTATGCTTTAAAAATAACAGCGATAGTAATTAAAAGTCATTATTATTTATACTATTAATTTTGTGTGCGATTATATTCCAAGTTAAATTCTTTGAATTCGAGCGCTCGAATGTCAAAAATCAGCCCCCTGGTTCGAATCCTGGTAAAGGCATTTATTTGTGTGTTTGATCTGTGACAAATACACAAATATTTGTACCTGAGTTTTGGATGTTTTCGATGTATTTAAGTATTTATATATATATATATATGTATCTATTATATAATTATATCGTCGTCTAGTACACACAAGCCTTAACTATTGATTACTTTACGTACGGACGATTTTTGTAAGATTGTACTGTAATATTTATTATTATTATTACCTAGCCGAATTAAATTATTAAGTACAGTCAGCTGTAAAAATATGGGTGTACTCATCTTACTCAAAAATATGTCCCATAGTATCTTATTCCGTTGTAAGAAAGTGCATAGTACCATATTTATGAGACGATTTTTTCGATACGTATTTTTGCAGCTGACTGTACATAATTTTCATTGAAAATTCCAATAATTTTTGTTTTTGTTGACCAAAAAGTATTTTTGAGATTTATTTTAGTGACATCTATGAGCTTTTATTATTAAAGAAACTAGCTATATAAAGTGTTACTTCGAGATCGAGCTAAACTGTAAAATTATGAGAAACTACAATAGATGGCGCTTAAACTAAAAATGCGATTTTACGTGGAATTGTTTTTTTCTTAGGTTTAATCAGTTATTTTTAATTGGTTTTGTTGTAATCCGTTTTGGTAATATAATGACGTAGTTTTAGATAACTAGGTACTAGATTTCAAATAACATAAAAAATGATTACGAGCCAGTGGTACTCTGAGCGACATCTATTGAAGAACATTGGAACAAAACGAGCGATGTTCCTAGTGAAATATCTATTTAAACTAATTAATCTATGTCCGGACTAAGATGTATTGCGATCATGCTAAAAAAAACAATATAAAAGCATTCTCGTTTATTTTTATTGGTGCTTGTGTTGCATTAAATTTATGGTGGTTAGCGTCTGACTGACCACTTCATTCGATTTTTTTATATGTCAATGAACCATTTTGCACGTCAGTCAGTTTAAATTTGGGATTGTAAGAATAATAAATTCTGTGACAAAAAATATTTCTGAGTGCTGGAATTCCTGACTCAGTGATGTTACTTCGTAAAACACCCGAGTGGAGTTCTTGTATATTCGGCGGGTGTCCAAACACTGAAATTTGTGATGTTCCTATACTTATGAAGGCAAAAATCTTAATGAAGTTTCATTTATATATTTCTCCAACAACAAGAGCGTGCTTATTTAATTTGGGAAAGCCTATTGATGCTTGGGATCAAACAGCTGAGGCCGAAGAAAATCTCATGGATTTTAACGCTGACCATACGAACGACATCACTACATAGCATAAAACAAAGTCGCTTTCCGCTGTTTGTCCCCATGTATGCTTAGTTCTTTAAAACTAAGCAACGGATTTTGATGCGGTTGCGGATTTTTTAAATAGATAGAGTGATTCAAGAGGAAGGTTTATATGTATAATACATGCATAATATAGCAGAGAAACACTGATGATTACCTCTATGAAACCTCTAAAGGTAAAATATAATTTGGCAATAAACTCTATTAACAACCGACAATGGTTGAACCTATGACTTGTCACATATTCTCGAACACACCCATAAGGTGATAAGCGGTGTGCCAACCCGTCCCGCATTAGCCCTCAAGAGATAGCAAATAAAGTTAGTACTAATTTTGCATTTTGTGCCTAAAAATAATTTCATTATTACTTGATTTTATTGCATAAACATCCGTACCACTCCGTACATTTTCAATCCTGAACTGACGAGACTAGACCACACCAATAAACCATTGTTTACGCCACCGAATTCAAATTGCCGACACCAATCACTATCTAACCGCTCAATGTACGCGAATCTTTCGTTTCCCTACAAATTGTACGAACAGCACATTAAACTGAACTAAAATAGCCCTTATCTCTTTGTAATAAAGATCACCAATGACCAGGTAATCGTGTCAACGATAGTTCGTAATGGCTCAATCGCGTGCGCAGCTCAGGAAGCGTACTCACGGTCTTTTGTCCATTGCAATGTTTACAGAAACAATCAAAATTATGGCATAGATTCATTTGGCAAGTGAATGGCTAGACGTCTAGATACAGTCGGCACTCGGCAGCAGTATTTTAGTTGGAGAGTCGTTCAAAGTGACAGAACGCTCTTATTCACTCAGCAATAAAGTCGTGCCATCGTAATGATCACCTCATCCGCTTAGCTACGTTTGCTGCTGGCTGCTAACTGTAAGAGCCCCGGATCACGATCAATTTCTAAACGCTTAGCGTAATTATGTTCTTGTAGATGCCTCGATGACCGTAAAAGCTTATGTCTATACCTACTATATGTATGTCCTAACCCTTTTTCTTGCTTACCTGTGATTACAAGGGTAATTATATAGGTGAGCTAGAAAAATGTGATACTATCAAGTATGTAGAGCTAGAGTTGAAAACAGAAATACCAGGTTCATTTTAACATTTGTTCTCTTCTATATTTGACCTAGACGTTAAGTTATAATAACGATTCTTAAACCTACTCATGGACCTTCATCTAAAAAAGACAGGTACTGATGCTATCAGAGGTGACATATTTTATTTACTTATTATATCCCTACTGCGTCCCACTCCTAGGAAAACGCCTCTCCCGTTTGCTTCCATTCGTCCTGGTTTTGTACTTCCCCTGGCCAATCTCTCAAAACCGGCCAAGTGCGTGTCGGACCACGCATAGTAGGGTTCCGTACCTTCAATGTAATAAAAACCAAACTAATACCAAAAGGTCGTATCTCATGCCTATGGAAGAAGTTTTTTGGAGATAACTCAAAAATGGCTGAACCGATAATGTTCAAAATAATTTTCGTAGAAAGTATATGATAAGGCACATCGCCTCAAATTTGTTCATATTTTTTGGACTTACGATTACGGTTCAAAAGTTACCGGGGGGGGCTACACAATTTTTCTGACTTTCGAAGCGATTATTTCAGAAAATATTCACTTAATCGCAAAATGGTCAAAGAAACCTCAATGTTATTTTTAAAGACCTATCGATTGATGTGTCACATGTTGATATTTGGTTAAAAAACATTTTTTGAAATTTAGTTACATCTATGGAGCGCCCCCCTAAATATTTTTTTTTTAAATTTAACTCCATAACTAAGTAGCGGCATACAAAATACACCTTATGTGTAGATTTTATTCAGATGCGTCGTATAGTTTCCGAGTAAAATGGCTGTGACATACGGACGGACAGACAGACAGACAGACATGACATGACGAATCCATAAAGGCTCGAACTAGACGTGTGCGCCGCCATGAAAAACCGCGGCGGCGGCGCGCCGAGAATTTTTGGCGGCGTGGCTGCGCCACGCCGGCGTCAAGGTCACTTTTGGCCACGCTCGCAAGGCTCACGTTTCGCATTAAAAATATGTTAAATATCAAAAACTATTTAGGAACCAGGAACATAAAACGATATATAAGGCCGTTAGCTTATTTAAGGGTGTTTTTCTAGTACCATTCAGTCCTGCCTATTTTTTGGAAATCGCTTTTATGTTGATATTTTTCAAAATTGTGATAAATTAAGATCATTTTAAAGCCAACTCCATCTAAAGCGTGTAACAAGGCCAGCTACCAAGAAATGTCTTACGGGAGCTCGCCAGAAGGTTGCCTCTCAAGATAAAGGACGTTATATTATAAGGGATCCTTTTGAAGATACAGAGACAACATGGAATGGCTTCAAGGCGGTTGTGTCCGAAACAGCGAAAGAAGTCATCCCCACTCCTAGGACCCAAGCAAGACGGAAACCCTGGATTTCTGATGCTACCTGGGAACTTATTGAGCGACAGAGGACTCTCAAATAACAAGGCCTTAACACAGACATAGCAAGAAAGGAGTATTCCAGGCTACACACTTGCGTGAAAAGGGCATGCAGACGTGATAAGAATAATTCAATCCATGCTTTGTGTGACGAAATCGAAAACCATGCTGCAACTGCCCATTTTAAAGACTTGTTCCAGAAAGTCAAACTTCTCACCCGCGACTACAAACCTAGAAGCTGGCAGATAGCGGATACTGACGGAAATACTTTATCAGACCTGGTTAAAGTGCTGGCTAGATGGAGAGACTATTCGGAACAACTCTATCGAGAAGTTCCGGAGCATCTTTTAGTGCGAAAGGACGCTGTGCATCCACTAGAGCCGGACATATTTATTACCGAAGTGAAAGACGCTATCAGACGTCTGAAAGTTAATGCCGTCGGTACTGATGGTATATGCGCTAGTCTCCTAGGTGGCGAAGGTACAGAGTTCTTACACCAGATTTGCTGCAAAGTGTGGAGAACTGGCCAGTGGCCGAGAGACTGGACTGAATCCATGGTTATACCTCTCCGAAAAAAAAGGCTCGACGCTAAAATGTGACAACTATACTCGTAGAACTTTGTCTATTATATCGCATGCCAGTAAAGTATTTCTTTACATCATGAATTCGCGATTGAAAAAGTTCCTGAAGCGGCAAATACTTGCAGAGCAGGCTGGCTTTGTGTCTGGGCGAGGGACACGGGAGCAGATTTTAATCGTGCGCCAGATCATCGAGAGATGTCGTGAATGGAACAAGCTATTAGCACTATGCTTCATAGATTACGCCAAAGCATTCGACTGTGTTACATGGAAAAACATGCTGTACGTGCTCCTGGATATTGGTGTCCCTGCTCCTCAAATAGCGAAGGGTGTTATGACTCGGATAGATAGGATCTGGAGAGATCGCGGCATACAGAGGCAGACTAAGGTTAGACTTATGCGTTCCCTGGTGTTTCCAATTTTCCTGTACGGTTCTGAAACTTGGACTATCAAGGCAGATCTGAAAAAGCCGTATCGACGCGTTTGAGATGTGGTGTTGGCGAGGGCTTTTACTGCGACCTTACGTACCTTGGACTGCGATGCGTACTAATCAATCCATACTAGGAGCTACGCATAAAACGCTGGTTGTCTACGATGTGCCAGGACCACATGCTTCGGACGCCTCTCTCGACAATCCTCGGATAACCTGGAGAGGATCATCATGACGGGAAAAGTTGAAGGCACAAGACTAAGAGGCCCTCCTCCTGCAAGATGGTATGCCCAAATCACTGCACCCATGCAATTAAAACTGCAAGAAGCCATGCGCTTAGCGAGGGATAGAAGCCAATGGAGGAACCTGGTCTTCAACAGAAGGACATGATCCTCAGCTCTGAGGGAACGACTAGTGATAATGAAGATCCTGTTTTGACTCGCAGTAGGTCCAAACATACTGTTCAGTATTAAGGAACAATCCTGCCACCGAAAAAACTTCTTTTCTCAGGATAATTTAGTTGGTGGTACAATTTTGATGGCAGATTTATTATTTTCGTTACCAATCTTATTAATCAGGCCATCGACATCATATTTGTTAGGTGAGCGGTTAAATCATACTCATTTATTAATCTCCCGAAAGAAAAGGAATTGACCAAACCAAACTATTTCAATGTGTAGATGTTTTCATGGTTTAATTCGTCAATATTATATTCGTTGTTAAATTTTCAACTGACTTTGCTTCATCGGTTATATCGGTTAATTATCATTGGCAAATTTTTGCCGAATTCTGATATTTTGGCCCACGGCGTGGATTTTGAAATCCGCGGCGGCGGCGGCGGCGTGGGTCCAACGGCGCGGCTACGCCACGCCGGCGCGGCGCACACGTCTAGCTCGAACAGACTGCCAGCGGGACGGTAGCGGGGCTTGATGAGGGCGTGATGCCGGCGGAATGCCCGGTCACACAGAGCAAGCGCGCATCGCGCTGGCCTCGCGCCATCAACCCGCCAGCAACGCGCCCGCATCGCGCGCGGGTCCCGCCCGCATCGCGCACACCCGCTAATCTCACTTACAATCAGTCTTATATAGCGATTTGTTTTATTTTAGGTTTGTATTTATTATTTCCTTAACGCTATAATTTATAATTAAGTAAACTCACTTACAATCAGTCTTATAAAGCGATTTGTTTGTATTTATTATTTAAGTACTAACACTTATAATTTTTAAAAAAATCAGTTATAATCCGTCTTATAGATCGTAAATTTAAATCGAACAAACAATAAAACAATAATGATAGATCAGGTACCTATATTATAAAAGACCACACCCAACCGCGCGCTGCGCTGTCTGAAGTCACAGTAGTCACACTGACATTCGCATAATTCGCGCGGCGCGCCCGTCGCGGACGCGCGGCCTGTGCGCGACGGGCTGCGCTGGCGGGACGCGACAGAAGCGGGGCGCGATGCCGGCGGGGCGCAGCCTGTTTGACCACGCTAGCGGTTTGTATGGAAATATCGCGCTGCGCGCCCGTCGCGCGCAGGCCGCGCGACCGCGACGGTGATGTCTGTTCGAGCCTTAAGGGTTCCGTTTTTTGCCATTTGGCTACGGAACCCTAAATAAGAGTCCAAGTTATACCACCGCTACTAGGGTTTGCTCCCGGTACTCGTTTTCTATAGAAATCCAGTACCGGAACCGGGAATTCTCGGTTCTCGCCATACAAAATCAGAACCGGGAGCATTCCCTAACCGCTACCGCTATATTTAGTAATACTATTTTTTCTCTAGCCTATCTGCTTTCAGGTCTATCAGGATTGCAACGAGCAACGTTGTTAAGTAAAGTTTACTTAACTCACCCGTATATATCTCTCTAGGTCGGGCGGAATTTCCTCAGTCTCTCCCTCTCCCTCCTGCCGCTCCTGCGCATTCTGCTCTACTCTGTCGCTCACTTCCCCGCTTGCAGGCTTTGGTGGAGCATTCTCTTTATTGTTGCTGTCCTATAAACAGAAGTTAATAAAATTACAGAAAATAGCTGTTTACTAAGTAGGTACAGTAGGACGGAAGGTACAGTAGGTATGGTAGTACTTACTAGACATGCGCGAAACATTGCTTCAAAAAGTAATGCTATATCACATTACTTTTTCCAAAACATAATATTACACTGAGATATCACATCACTCGAAACATCACCCGAACCACCCCGACCGTCCCGAACATAGTCGATGACGATACGCGGCAACACGTAACGCGCGTGATGACAAACATCGCAGTTATCACCTACATTACATTACGCAGCGCATAGCCGAAAGTATCACAGAGCGAGAGCGAGCGAGCACTGAGTGCGAGTGCGAGCAGGATAACAAAGCAATGGTGGCATGGCAAACATGACTTTATCGCAAAGTCGTTACACATTGCGCGGAATGTATATAGAGTGTAAACTGACCGTTCGTATCGGCGCGTCGATCTATATTGAATTTAAATCTATCACGCGCGCTTTGGCAGGTCGTTCGTCGTTCGCGCCCGGGTAATGTTGTTTCGAGTGATGTTTGGAGTGATGCCTGATTTCTCGAAGTGATGCGTAATGCAATATCTCGCGTTCGAGAAATATTACATTTGTGATATTACGCGCATTACTTACTCATGTCTAGTACTTACATGACTAAGTGGGCCATTCATTATATATATACATATATAGTTGTCTGCGCCATTTTTTATTTATTTTGGTATGTTTTATGGCATTTCGTCTTAGAATCACGAGCTCTTTCGATCCTATTAGGATAAAACATGTGTATTTTTTAGGGTTCCGTAGTCAACTAGGAACCCTTATAGTTTCGCCATGTCTGCCCGTCCGTCCGTCCGTCCGCGGATAATCTGTGACCGTTAGCACTAGAAAGCTGAAATTTGGTATTAATATGTATATCAATCACGCCGACAAACTGGTAAAATAAAAAGTGGAAAAAAATGTTTTATTAGGGTACCTCCCCTATACGTATACGTAAAGTGGGGGAGTGTTTTTTTTTTCATTTCAACCCTAACGTGTGATGTATTGTTGGATAGGTATTTAAAAATGAATAAGTGTTTACTAAAGTAATTTTTTGATAATGTAAATATTTTCGGAAATAATCGCTCCAGAAGTTAAAAAAAATGTGTCCCCCCCCCCCCCTCTAACTTTTGAACCATAAGTTTTAAAAACATGAAAAAAATCTCAAAAGTATAACTTTATAAAAACTTTCTAGGAAAATTATTTTGAACTTGATAGGTTGAATATTTTTTGAAAAAAAAAATTATAAAATAATTTCTGAACTAAGTTTGTAATTTAACCGTATAAGCAGGTGTTTATTGTACCTGTAATTTCTACAAAATAATAATGAAATGACGTGCTTTCAAATAAAGTAAAAACGGTGAAAATCGGTTCACGCAATAAAGAATTATCCCATAAAAATCATCTTCCATACTTTAAGCTCGCGCGCAATAGTTTACTTAATTTGCCGATAGATGTCGCTGTACGTGGAACTCTCATATCATATCCTACATGGCGGTGTTATTAACTCTTAAGTGGGGACACTTACTGTGACGGACGGAAAACTACGGAACCCTACACTGAGCGTGGCCCGACACGCTCTTGGCCGGTTTTTTCTATTCCATTTACATGAATATTTCCATGGAATTTTTAATTTATTTTTTTTATTGCGGAAGGGAGTAACGAAATATTTATGAGAATTTTGGGACACCGTTTTTGTCCTTATATGATCGAAAGACCTCGTGATTCTGAGTCGATATCACATAAAAATTTCCAATCAAAAAAAGTGGTGTAGACACCTTTCAATAAAATGGCCTACCTAATAACAAGGTTTAGGAAAGGATTTCTATGTAAGTAAAATATCGTCATCTTTTCTATACCTTTATAATATTCTCGATGTATAAAAGAACAATATCAGCTTGAATAACTACGTTAGTACATTTTTTTTATAGACGATGATGCAAAAATAAAGCTAGTGTAATGTTAATTATGTTATACAATAGCAATGTTTCCATTAGGTGTTTACAACGTTTTTGTTAGCCATCAAAATGCTCTAAGTGAATCTTTGTATCTATTTCACAAAAAGCACAAAGCATTGTTATAACTTCCCTAACAATGTTTGCTTATAAAGTGGTTACCCACAACACAATTATTCACATAGAGATAGACCATTTTGATGCAAACAAAGACGTAAATACATCTAGGTATAGCCGGGTTCTACAATTTCTATACGATTAATTTTACAAAAATATTATGAATACCTGCAACCTTATATTAAGTAAGGATTTAAGGTCGATTACACAACTTTTTGTATTGGAGATTATATTGGAGAATAAATTTTGACTTTAAAAAAGCTTAAGCCCCGAAGATGGACATAGGTAAGCTACGTACCTACTTTACATTAGGAAATCCAATGAGAAAAGGAGAGGGCTAAAATAAAATCAGGGTATTCCCCTGAGAGCGCCCTGGACAGATGGAAATAGGTTTTTTTTTCACAGGATTCATTACCATTCCTCCCAGTCATACCGAACCGCAACTAGAGCAAAGCGGGGACAGATGGAAATAGGTGCGCCAAAATTAGGACTACCACAGGGGAAGATGCCTTTTCGTGTTATGCGGTTAGTTACCAACGATTACGACCCAAATACCACAACCAGTCGCCTGATGACGATGTCAACAGAAAAAACGGACCAACGAACTACTAATGTCAAATCGATACGTCTTGGCATTTATCTACGGGGTTAAGAAACAGGGAACGAATACGTTATTGACTACCTGCTCAATATTTCAGTGCTTTGGCAAGGAGGGCTGGAAATGTGAACAATGTTCACGAACAACTTTCGTTTTAATAGTTAGTTTGCTGGTAGGTTATTGGTTATTATAATTACCTACACTTGTTGATAGACTTTTGGGAGATTGCGCGGGTTTGATTACTGGCTCGAGCCATGTTGATTCTCCCAACTTGTGACGACAGTTTTTCAGTAAAAATTGTGGCCTACTTTTCTTCGTTTTTAACAAGCTTAATAATCAAGCCTATCAATCTCCCGGTAGGTACGCGTTTTCAATACAAATTCAGTACCTACCTGAACCGGGAATTCCCGATTCTCGCCATACAAAATCAGAACCGGGAGCTTTCCCTACTCTCAATGTGATAGGTACGGAAAAGGGAATGTTGCCAAAATGGCAAGAACAAAACATAACCCTTATAGTTTCGTCATGTCTGCCTGTCCGTCCGCCCATCTGTATGTCACATCCATTTTACTCGGACACTATAAAAGACGTATCTTAATAAAATTTTAACAAAACATGTATTTTCTATGCCACTACATAGTTTTGTAGTAAAATTGCTGAAAACAATATATTTAGGGGGCACTCCATACATGTAACTATTTTTTTTTTACAAAATATCAACATGTTGCACATACTCGTACATCAATTCAATAGGTCTTTAACCCTTTGAACGCCACGCATCGGACGGAAAAATCGTGCCCTCAGTGCCAGTGCCAGCGCGCGACGCAACTGTCTAAAAAATGTCCTACCCCTGTAACTTTCGTACCGGAGATTCGATCCAAAAACTTAAGAAAAAATAATTGAGAATTTGACGTCATTGTATATTCTTTCAACGAAAATTGTTTTGAACAATATCAGTTAAGGCGTTTTCGAATTATCTCCAAAAACTTCTTTCATAGGCAGATATAACCTTTTCATATTAGTTTTTTTTTTGCATGGTCAGACACACACTTGGCCAGTTTTTAGGGTTCCGTAGTCAACTAGGAACCCTTATAGTTTCGCCATGTCTGCCCGTCCGTCCGTCCGCGGATAATCTCAGTGACCGTTAGCACTAGAAAGCTGAAATTTGGTACTAATATGTATATCAATCACGCCGACAAAGTGGTAAAATAAAAAGTGGAAATTTTTTTTTTATTAGGGTACCTCCCCTATACGTAAAGTGGGGAGTGATTTTTTTTTCATTTAACGTGTGATATATTATTGGATAGGTATTTAAAAATTAATAGGGGTTTCCTAAAATCATTTTTCGATAATGTAAATATTTTCGGAAATAATCGCTCCAGAAATAAAAAAATATGCGTCCCCCCCCTCTAACTTTTGAACCATAAGTTTTAAAAATATGAAAAAAATCTCAAAAGTAGAACTTTATAAAAACTTTCTAGGAAAATTATTTTGAACTTGATAGGATGAATAGTTTTTGAAAAAAAAATACAAAATAATTTCTGAATAAGTTTGTAATTTAACCGTATAAGCAGGTGTTTATTGTACCTGTAATTTCTACAAAATTACAATGAAATGACGTGCTTTCAAATAAAGTAAAAACGGTGAAAATCGGTTCACGCAATAAAGAATTATCCCATAAAAATCATCTTCCATACTTTATGCTCGCGCGCAATAGTTTACTTAATTTGCCGATAGATGTCGCTGTACGTGGAACTCTCATATCATATCCTAAATGGCGGTGTTATTAATTCTTAAGTGGGGACACTTACTGTGACGGACGGAAAACTACGGAACCCTACAGTGAGCGTGGCCCGACACGCTCTTGGCCGGTTTTTTTTAAATTATATGTTAATAATAATACATACATACCTAGATACCCAAAAAATGCTTATAAAAATAATTAATGTTTCTAGTCTGGCTGGCCAAAAAGCGCAACCTCGAAAGGAAAAAACGGACTTTGTTGTCCGTCTGTCTGTCTGTCTGTCTGTCTGTCTGTCTGTCTGTCTGTCTGTCAAGACCATTTTTCTCAGGAACGCGTGGAGGTATTAAGCTGAAATTATATCAAATACTCAGGTCTATTGTCCCTTGGAGCTGTGAAAAAATCAAACTTGAAAGCCAACACAATCAAAAGATACAGTCGGTTATGCTGCAATTTTAGAGTTTTTCGGCACTCGCAAAACCTACGGGGTACTTCCCGTGAACTCAGAAACTTGAAATTTGGCACGAAGCAACGTCATATAGCATATGACGTTGCTTCGTGCCAAATTTCAAGGACAATGGAAAAATTACAAAAAGTAGACATTTTTAGTAAAATCAAACAAAAAAATATGTTTTTTAATTTTTAACTTACTACCTTTTTCCTCTTAAACGCGTGGAGGTATTAAATTGAATTTCATGTCAAATACTCAGGGGCTATAGGACCTTTCAGATGTCGAAAAAACCAAACTTTTATGTCAACGCAATCAAAAGAAATAGCAATTTAAGTCGCATATTTTGAAACTGAGTACTCGCAAGAAACTAAAAACCTAAAGGGTACTTCCCGTAAATTCAGAAACTTGAAACTTGGCACGAAGAAACTTCATATGTCACAGACAAAGGAAAAATTACGAAAAGAAGACATTTTTAGTAAAATCGTACAAAAAATATTTTTTTATATTTTAAACTTACTACCTTTTTCCTCGTAAACGCGTAGAGGTATTAAATTGAAATTCATATCAAATACTCAGGTCTATAATACCTTTAAGCTGTAATAAAATCAATTTTCTATGTCAATGCATTGGGTGAACTTTTACTTATATACCTACAGGTGTGTACGGAACCCTCGGTGCGCGAGTCCGAATCGCACTTGGCCGGTTTTTTTTTAGTAGCGAGGCTACTAGCATAAAAAAAGAGACAGTATGATCCTTTCTGTCTATGCTTGAAGTAAAACAGACCCTGGCTAAACTATATTATGCCTTTTAAAATAACCATACATTGTTATTGCAGTAGCAAAAACAAATGTGTTGAAGAATATATATAACAGAATGTCCATTTAATATTAACAGAATATTCTACCTACATGTCTTAGCCTCTAAGAAGTTCTTCATATGCACAATGTTTTTGCTAGTAATGATCTATCAAATTTTTTAAAGTGCAACTTTTTGAGTTGAAATTTCGCTACACAGGTTTTTTAAATTAAAATAATGATAAAGGTTGTTTATTGAAAAAAAAATGGTTTGTGTATCTATAATAATCCTTTATCAACAAGTCCATAGAACTGAAAATAGATGTCATATACTTCAGAAAAAGTGACCAAACCCTCCGGTGGCCGAGGTCAGACATCTGGCCTCGGACACCGGAGGGTTTGGTCATTTTTTCTGAAGTATATGACATCTATTTTCAGTTTATATATAGTAGTGTAACTACTTAAAAATTGCAAATCAAAAAATATTGAACAAAATAATTTGATTTGCTTCAAGATTCAAGTCCATAGAAATCAATCTCCAATGAAAAAATTTTGAATAACAGATGACTAAGGAGGTTGTCGTTAGGATTGCGTGGCTACTCTCTTTAAGTATGTACACTATATTCAAGTCAAGTACGAAGGTTAGATATAAGAAAAAAACATTGATAAATTGTGAACTCGCAGGTACAAATGTCTTGATACTACTGTCACTTCTGTTATTTCTTATTTGTCATAATCTTTGAGTACTGTCAAATCATTTTTGCTCTTATGATAACAATGTATGAAAATAACAGACATATTAATTCTAAAACCCATGGTAACCTACAAGAAAATAAAAAAGTGATGAAGATTTGTTTAGATGATTATCAATATTAAATTATACACATAACATAATATAATATACTTAAACAACGTCAACAAACCTACCTTTGTGAAGCCTTCAATATAATAGGGAAATAGGTGATGAAAACTAGCAGTTCACCAATTTATAAAAACTATTTACTAAGTTTAATACAACTATTTAAAACTCTATGCCAAGTTATTTAAGTACCATAAACTATTCACCACTTTATAAGCTCACTTGTTTACAAAAAGTCTCACTAAGCACAATAATTTACATAAAAACCCTTATTTAACGTAAATTGCAGTGATTTCATAAATTAGCCGGCGTATGCAGCAACGTCGATGCGGCACCGGCTCTAACTGGCTGAAAAATCGATAGTGCGATGCGATATGCTAGACTAGACGGAACGTAAACAACAGGTGGTTAATGGTTACCGTTTGGCGCTAACTTTATAAAGTATAGTCATTAACTCACGTCTGGCGTCGGCAGCCCCAGTCGCGCTTTTTCCATCTCTATCTCACGCCTTTTCACTGCAATTAGCCTTTCTAAATCCGCGGTAGATAGCATTGTATCGCTTTACGCGAAAGTTCCAAGTTTCACATGCATAAGTCGGGTGTTGTTGTAATAACAAAGATCAGGCACTGCCCAGTCATCTATATAATCTGATAGATGATCACAGGCGTCACAACTTTTACGAGTATTAGAAAATAAATAAATAATTATGCGATGATAAAAATAGTCGTTACAGAGTCGTCACGTTCAAACATTTTGACATATTTTGACAGTAGAGTAGAGTAGACTTGACAGCTGAATTTAAAGAGCTCCATATACGTAGCAATTTGGTACTGATTTATCACTGCAACATGTGAAGGTCAAATTCGTAACAAAATTTATTATTGAAAAATTATAGATTTTCTTGTTGACTGTGATGAAACTGATGAAATCTTCTTTTAAAAAAAGAGAACTTGTTAGATTCCGGATAGTATACTCGGACTACTACGTTTTTACCATATTGGCAGATGGTCCGATGGATTTACTTAATAATGGTATTGGTAAAGAGATTTACACTTGCCGCGATAATGGCGTCAACACGATGATGACGTCATAGTTGACATCCCTACTCCATGCCTACTCCCAACTTTAATAGGTGCACCTCGATTGATCAACTCAACCATTTTGACAGCAGACCTCTCATTCTAAGTGTAGGCAGAGCCGGATTATCCTGGCAGAGTAGGCAACTGCTTAGGGGCCCCGCATCGGCCAGGGGCTCCGCATGCACAGAAAAAAATTAAATCTTTCATAGAGTGACGATGAAACTGGAAAACTTGTATATATCGGCTAGGGGCCCCGCGTGGGCAAACAAGATATTGAAAATGTTCCATAGAATTAAATATACCTTACTGACTGTCTTAATCTATTAATTAACACAATATTTTTTCGTCTTATAACTTTTGCTAAAAAGGGGCCCCAAAAATTGCATTGCCTAGGGGCCCTGAAGTACTTAATCCGGCCCTGAGTATAGGTCTAATCGTTTGACTAGTCGCTTACGTCTGTATAGTATAATAGCGAGTCCGGAAGAGCGCCATATACAATAAGTTTTCACCGGCCTTCCCATTGAAATAAATATAAAGGTCAGTGGGCCTTCCCCATGCGCAAGTGATTTAGGCGCTCAACACACTTATCGGAATTCATCAATTCATAGACAATTGTATATGGTTGCGGAAATTTGTCTATGGTAGCTGAATTTTGTATGGAGGCCATGTGCACCTTATTGTGAGGTTAATAGGACCCTTAATGTTTTTTGAAACAGCTGTCCCTTAAAAAAATATCATGAAAATACAGTTGTTGTCTGTCAGTGTCAAAATGACAGTGACAAATATTTATAGGTTATTTTGTTTAGCCGCATGAAACTGGTTTAAATTAAACTTGAAATTATTGAACGTAATGTAACTTATCGAAAGAATACTCAACAGATGAAGTTACATAACAGCTTATCTAATAACGAAGTCGTCCATCTTCTAATTTACGTATCGGTATGGATTGATTTAGATTGAATTAACCTAAGTGCTGTGTTTCTAACACTTGGAACCAAAGTTTATGTATCTCTGTTTACAATGGAAGCAGATTATGATAAGAGAATCGAAGAGCTCAAGAGTAAGATCAAGAGCTACCCGGATTTTCCAATAAAGGGTATATTGTTCTGGTAAGATTTACACTAAGTTTAATTACATTAATGTGATTACCCTTGTATTTATGAGATCCGTGTTTATATTTGATATCTTTATAGTTTAAGAGTAGATTTTGTATAAAATGATGTAACATAGATCTTTTTTTACAAGCGCACAACCGCCATGGAACTCTATACTTTCATATTTTGTATAGGTATGAGAAATATTTCGCTTGAAAATAACTAAAAGTAATAAGTTTGGAAATATTTTTCCAGGGACATATTCTCAGCCATATCAGATGGTACCACATGCCGGCTGCTCCAGGGCCTGTTAGCTGAAACGGTCCGCAGCAAGTTCCCTTGTATCGAAGCAGTGGTGGGGCTGGAGTCCCGAGGTTTCTTGTTCGCATTCTCGCTGGCTGCGGAGCTGGGGGTGGGGTGTGTGCCGGTGCGCAAGAGGGGCAAGCTGCCAGGGAATGTTTTGTCACATAAATATGATTTGGAGTATGGATCGGTGAGTTTGACTATACTATGTAAAATAAGTTCTATAAATTACTTTCGGGCCATGTGATTGTGGGTTTATTTTTTTATGTTACTATCATTAAGTGTCTAATATAACCAGATAGAATTTTATTTATTTAAACTTTGTTTTAAAATAAAGAAGAGTGCAAATGGTGAACTTAATGCCAAAAGGCATTCTCTACCAGTTAACTGTCGGGTTATTTCTACATAAAAGAATTTTTAATTCTACATAAAAGATGCCAGATGTCAGGATCCAGAAATAAGCATAGTATAACAAACTAACTAGAGGGGTTTCGTTGCTCTCATTGTAGTGTCATATCTGACGTAGCCAGCTCTCAGATATTAAAGATTAATATTGACCACTCAAATAGAAAATTTTAAATCTCAGGACATTCTGGAAATCCAGAAAGACTCAATACGTCCAGGCCTCAAGTGCCTCATCATAGATGACCTGATTGCCACCGGTGGGTCCATGTCAGCCGCCGTGACCCTGCTCAAGTCTTCAGCTGTTGAGGTTGTCGGCTGCCTGGTGGTTATGGAGTTGGAATCGCTCAATGGTCGCAAAAACATTCCTCAAGGTATACCAGTGCTTTCTTTAATCAAGTATGATTAATGTTAAACTTGCAGTTTTGAACTTTTGACGAAGTTCTAATTTACGTAGTCACTTTGTCTCATATAACAGACAATGGCATAGAGATGCCCAACTAGATAGGCCAGAGACATCAGGAATTCAGGATTATTATTAGGTACTGTTTTATAATGTGTTTCTGTATGCCATTCCAACTATTCCAAGAGTACCAACGTGTTCCAAGTGAGGTTTTTATTGAACAGGTTTTTATTAATAATGAGTACAAAAATGGTTAAGAAATATTTTTTTTATTATTTGTAGAAATAAGATTTACTGTGAGTTTAACTATATTTTTGTGTATTTATTAACTAAATAAATAAATTAAGGTACAATGTTACATAAATCATCCTAGTCCAGGGGTCGTTAAACCGCGGCTTGCGAGCCGCATGCGGCTCTTTGAAGGGTCAGTTGTGGCTCTGCGAGATCCCCTCAAAAAAAAAATTCAAATATTACAGTAAAAAGACATAAAACAGACAACTGCGGCTCCATGAGCTTCCGAAAATTCCATATTTTTCCGCCATCAGGCTCTTTGCCAAAGTTTGCCTACCCCTGACCTAGTCCTACAGGAAGCTCAATAGGCAACAGGCCTGTGTTGTGTACTATACTGTTTTACTTTTGTTAGCTAGTATCGAAACTTTTAAAGTTGTTTCTCATAGTACAGTCGGCAGCAAAAGTAGCTAAGCAGCTCAAGTGTTCAAAATGAGCTTGACACGACTTTATTGTTAAGAGAATAAGAGCGTGTGAAGGTCATCTAGACAGAGATCTTAAAGTAGGTTAGATTTGACTTGGCCAGTTCTTATCAGAATTAAAATAATATATATATATGTATATATATATGTTGAATAACTTTATAAAATGACTGATGTAATGAAAACTGGCCAAGTCAAATCTAACCTACTTTAAGATCTCACATTTTTAAATAACAGCAATTGTTATAGGTATCCAATAAAGCAAAGAAATAGAGTTTAATACTTGTTCATAATGTTATTTTGTTACTATAAATACATGTTTGGATTTTGCATAGAACTTGGCACTCATTTAGATCTCCATTCTTTTTGCGGCGAAGCCCACAGCCAAGCGTAATTTTTGTATTGAACTTGGCTCTCCTTTTTACATTCTTGTTTTTGGTGGGATTTATGAATACCTGAGCTGCTTAGCTACTTTTGCTGCTCGCTGTAGAATACATTTTGTGTTATTAAAACTAAGCAAAGTTTATGTAGTATATCATACAATTGTTAATAGTTATATGGGTATAAAGATCTACATATGGCTTCTCTCACTTTGTGGTTTGTTATTGCATTGTGTTGGGTATAGAGGGAAAGTGACGCAAATAGTGCAATTCAATAACTAATCACAAAGTTAAGCAGAGCGACTTATGCCACTGATTGGGTTGATGCAATATAAAATAGGGTTAAAACAGTGAAGAGCCAAGTCATTTAAGCATATCAGTAGCTAGTTTAAAGTGGTTTAGAATTACTGTAATAATTAATTGACATGGCATTTAGAAAAAAGTTAATGAAGCATTTATTTGTATATAAAGGGAAGCTTAAAAAAACCGGCCAAGAGCATGTCGGGCGATCCTCAACGTAGGGTTCCGTAGTTACGGGCCCGTAACACTACACCCACTAAAAAGGTTGTTTTTTATATGGTATTTTGCGGCACTTGCGTCATTTTACTAGGCGTTTTTGAGTTGTAACTCAAAAACGACTCAACCGATTTTATTCAATATAGTTTTCATTGAAAGTACTTATTAGGCCTCATATGAATTTTTCCTAATTTTTAGGGCGCTCAGTTCAAAAGTACCAGTGGGGACACACTTTTTTTAACTTTCTGATCTATTATTTACGAAATTATTAGATTTATCCAAAAATTGTTTTAGAATACCCCTATTATTTTTGAAAGACCTATCCAACGACATCCCATCCCACACAATAGGGTTGGAGCGAAAAAATAAATCATCCCCCCACTTCATGTGTACGGGAGGTACCCTAAAAAGAATATACATATATGTTTTTTTAACACTTTATTGGCGCAATTAATACACATACTCATACCAAATTTCAGTTCCCTAGTACTAGCGGTCATTGAGCTAGACCGCGGAGAGACGGACGGACGGACAGACGGACATGGCGAAACTATAAGGGTTCCTAGTTGACTACGGAACCCTAAAAAGTCAATTTAAGGCAATTAAAAACCGGCGGTTAGGCATGCGGAAATTTAAATACACATACCCATCTAATATATTTTAATATACTTAGACGAATCTAATGATACCTTATTGATTTCAATCCGAAACTCGGTGCAACCGATGTAGCCAGTGCCAAAGAATAGGCGCATTATAATATAAGTTTAATTGTGAGTAAAAGTTAACGGTTAGACTCATGTTTAAGTAGTTAATCGCGAGGGACACGCTATTATAAGTTAAATTTAATACAGTGTAAGTATATCTACCGGAAGTTTAAGTGCAATAATTGCAAACCTTTACGGTTTAATTGTGATTTAATAATCTCATCATTCCTGATGCTACCTATTAAGTACCTATTGCACCTACAAGGAAAATATTAATATAATAAAATATTTGTATTGTTTTAACTTATTGTTTTATTATAATATAATTACATTAAAGCTAATAACACAGTTTATAAATTACAGTATGCCCTGAAATATTCGTTTACAAATTTAAATAGAGATGACAGTAATTTAAGAGACAATATTGAAACAAACCCAAATGATATAGAATATGTCAAACTATTATAGTAAATAAAAAACCGGCCAAGAGCGTGTCGGGCCACGCTCAGTGTAGGGTTCCGTAGTTTTCCGTCCGTCACAGTAAGTGTCCCCACTTAAGAGTTAATAACACCGCCATGTAGGATATGATATGAGAGTTCCACGTACAGCGACATCTATCGGCAAATTAAGTAAACTATTGCGCGCGAGCTTAAAGTATGGAAGATGATTTTTATGGAATAATTCTTTATTGCGTGAACCGATTTTCACCGTTTTTAGGGTTCCGTAGTCAACTAGGAACCCTTATAGTTTCGCCATGTCTGCCCGTCCGTCCGTCCGTCCGTCCGCGGATAATCTCAGTGACCGTTAGCACTAGAAAGCTGAAATTTGGTACTAATATCTATATCAATCACGCCGACAAAGTGGTAAAATAAAAAGTGAAAAATTTTTTTTTATTAGGGTACCTCCCCTATACGTAAAGTGGGGAGTGATTTTTTTTTTCATTTCAACCCTAACGTGTGATATATTATTGGATAGGTATTTAAAAATGAATTGGGGTTTCCTAAAATCATTTTTCGATAATGTAAATATTTTCGGAAATAATCGCTCCAGAAGTAAAAAAATATGCGTCCCCCCCCCTCTAACTTTTGAACCATAAGTTTTAAAAATATGAAAAAAATCTCAAAAGTAGAACTTTATAGAAACTTTCTTGGAAAATTATTTTGAACTTGATAGGATGAATAGTTTTTGAAAAAAAAATACAAAATAATTTCTGAACTAAGTTTGTAATTTAACCGTATAAGCAGGTGTTTATTGTACCTGTAATTTCTACAAAATTACAATGAAATGACGTGCTTTCAAATAAAGTAAAAACGGTGAAAATCGGTTCACGCAATAAAGAATTACCTATCCCATAAAAATCATCTTCCATACTTTATGCTCGCGCGCAATAGTTTACTCAATTTGCCGATAGATGTCGCTGTACATGGAACTCTCATATCATATCCTACATGGCGGTGTTATTAACTCTTAAGTGGGGACACTTACTGTGACGGACGGAAAACTACGGAACCCTACAGTGAGCGTGGCCCGACACGCTCTTGGCCGGTTTTTTACTTTATTTGAAAGCACGTCATTTCATTGTAATTTTGTAGAAATTACAGGTACAATAAACACCTGCTTATACGGTTAAATTGCAAACTTAGTTCAGAAATTATTTTGTAATTTTTTTTTCAAAAACTATTCATCCTATCAAGTTCAAAATAATTTTCCTAGAAAGTTTTTATAAAGTTCTACTTTTGAGATTTTTTTCATATTTTTAAAAGTTATGGTTCAAAAGTTAGAGGGGGGGGGGGGGGGGCGCATATTTTTTTACTTCTGGAGCGATTATTTCCGAAAATATTTACATTATCGAAAAATGATTTTAGTAAACCCCTATTCATTTTTAAATACCTATCCAACAATATATCACACGTTGGGGTTGAAATGAAAAAAAAAATCACTCCTCACTTTACGTATAGGGGAGGTACCCTAATAAATAAAAAAAATCCACTTTTTATTTTACCACTTTGTCGGCGTGATTGATATACATATTAGTACCAAATTTCAGCATTCTAGTGCTAACGGTCACTGAGATTATCCGCGGACGGACGGACGGACGGACGGGCAGACATGGCGAAACTATAAGGGTTCCTAGTTGACTACGAAACCCTAAAAATGCATATTTCTAGATAATTAAGGTTTAGGTGTATTTGGCTAATTCTGTATGGAGAAACGGCGGGTGATAATAAAAATGGACTCTTGACGTGATGGTATAATAATAAGTGATTCTGTGAATTACCCAAATACAACTTACACACTATACAGGGTGATTCAGGATACGTGAGCAGGAACAACAACCCTACACACTTCGTTAACGATAATGAATCGGCCGCCATCTTGTTTAAGTGAAACAATAACGCCTTTCTATATTTTTTTACCTTTTTGTTACGTAAAAGTTTTATTCTCTGTAATCAATCTTGGTCATTCTACATAAACAAATCAATAAAGATAAAACCTTTTTAACAATTGTAACAGCACTTTGATCATGAAAAAGAAATTGTCAAATTAAGTGAGATACGATGTTTCCAAATTACTTTAACATCATCAGACATCAATTTGACACGTATCACAGAAAAACAAGAGAGTATCAGCACTTGACGGAGTATTCTAATTGGGTACTTTCCTGGGTAAAAAAAATATAATTGTATTTAGTCCGTCAGTTAGATTATCAAAAAATATTAGCACGTATTTTTTATTTTGTCAATCATACAAAAATTGGTGAAGATATAGCCCGTTAAAGTTCCGCGTGACGTCACATTATACTAAAAATTGTACTGAAATGTGACGTCACGCGGAACTTTAACGGGCTATATCTTCACCAATTTTCGTTTGATTGACAAAATAAAAAATACGTGTCCAATATTTTTTGATAATCTAGCTGACGGACTAAATATATTTTTTTAGGAAAGTAGCCAATTGTACAGTGGCCATTCGTGTCGTAAATAATTAACTCTTTTTATGTTTTACTTTTATTTTTTTTAGCGCTAATCACACTATTTAATACCTACTGGTATCAAACAACAGCTTGTTATTAACTGAATCCGTAGTGTTAATCCTGCTCACGTCTTGCTTGTGGCTACCAGTACATAGTAGTATAGGCCGAGGATGTTATTGACATTTACATTAGCTCTGAAACAATAGTCACTGGGTAATTTCGTATTTTTAAATGTGCTTCTCCGAAGATGGCGGGTTATAACCAATCTTGACCTTCGGCACTTCTTCAGGAAACTCAACATCCAGTTTGGGTTTGTCAGTGGCACCGTGGTATCCAGTTTCAGTTGGTAATCCAGAAAAGCCAGTAACATAAGGTTTACCAGTAGTAGTAGTTACTCCTAGCTTGCTAGTAGGCAGTTCCGTGGTATACTTGACAGCAGCAGTAGAACTAGACGTGACCTCAGTAGGTTTGTCAGTGGTGCTGGTAGGATCAGATGCGGTCGTGTTTTCAGGAGTCAAGTGGTCCTCAGGCTCTTCGACTCCACGGCTTCCCCTCTCAATCTTCTCATCAGCGAAAACTGCAAGCATGAAGTCGTATCCTCTGAGAGCAGCAGGGCTTTTAAGAGAGATAGTGACGCTCTCATGTCCGACACCGCCGCTAACAATGCTTGCCACGCCATCCTTGCCTGGCCGGAGATCTGTCACATTGATCCCAGCTATAAGACCGCTTACGTTCACGAAGACTTCTTTAGTAGGTCCTGTGAACGTCCACTCTGCTGCATAGTGTCCTTGGAAGACTGGTTTTAGGCCCTCGGTGTTGTTCAAGCCTTGGTTGAGGTCGTTAGCGCTGGCAAACGCCGCGACCGCGAGCACAGCAAACACTTTGGAATACATTCTGGAAGCCTGGACTCAACTGACGCTGCTCCAATTTGCATGAAGCTTTTATACAGAGTTTAAGGAAAATTCGAGGTATGAAATCACTCGTTCCTTTGTGTGTGACGACGGTCATCTTAGTCATAATGCTTCCACCAGGAAAATACCCCGCGTACAGTCAGTGAGACAAGTGTGAGTAAGCTGTTATTCATTTATTAATCATTGAATTTCACCCCCTGCACATTTACTGACCGAGTACTATACACACTACACTATTGAGATGAGCTGGAAAAAATTCCACACCGAACCGAAATTTCCATTCATTGTGTCGAGATAGAGGATTTACCCGTTCAATATACTCCATGGATTTACCTCTGGAAACCGGATTGGTACCTAGAGGGTGAAAACAGCTGCAGTTGACTTATACTTTGTTTTTTTTTTAGATTATAAAAATAATGGTCGGTTTTGCCAATGTATTTTTATTTTGTTCAGCCATATCAGAGAAATATTTAAATAAGACTACTTTTTTTACACTTTTTTACATTAGTGATAGGTATAAACCAAGATGCCAAATGGCGAATTTTAAAATAGTTTTCCCAAAAATCGCACTACGACAATCGCACGATTTTTCTAATCTGAAAAAAAAAAACGAAGTAATAGATCTATTTGTTAATCCCTACCTAACAAAACGGATGTTAAAAATTTGACCGCTATGTACCTACGTGTGTATGTGGGACCGTATAGGTATTAAGTCACACTTTATTTCTGGCTGTAGAAGTACCTATAGTTTTGACCGGCACGGAAAATATTAGTTTTTCTACCCGTCGACTTTAATGCTCGAATTGAAACTTAGTAGACCGAACTACTAGCGCCTACTTTTTGACGGAGCTTTTATGGTCGCATATTTTAGCATCGCTGATGATGGTCTTAAGGATTTTCATACGATATTAAAGCAAGCTCCCCCCCCCCCCCCCCCCTCACCCCTGCTGCCGGGCGGGCACCGGCACAAACCACAGGGAGATTGAAGTTACTAAATTGTACCTATAAAGGCAGCAGGTTGCAAAACATTGAACACAATTCTTACCGGCTTGCCTTTTTTCAGCACTCGTAGAAAAGGTATTGTATACAATACAATATAGATATAAGTAACTAAGCTTTTCAATCTCGTACATTACGCCACTCAGTAAGTTTCGGGGCCTAAACACGGTACTCGACTGAAAAGCTCTTCATTACGTCACGATTGTATAAAATACTATTCTGAAGCCTGGCTTTCTGAATGCCACCATGTCCTAATTTTTTTATAGAGTTATTAATAAGACAATGTATTTGTCACTTCATTTTCAGGCGTTGTATTGGTCATTATTACTCATTATGCTCGTAATAATGAATCACACTATTTTGTCACATAAGTATTAACAATGACTATAAGTTAAGTGCCTAGGTAATAATGATTCACAGAAAATAGAAACAAAATAACTGCTTACTTATTTCTGATTATTTTCAACGTCCAAAAGAGAGGTATGGGTACTGCGAATGTCATCTCTCTATGTGTGCACAGCACAACGAATATAATAAGGTTGCTAAAGAGCTCAAAGAGGACCCAGTGAGTTGACGATGAGGGACCCTGTTGTTCCTTTAGCCGTCAACACAGTGAACAGTAGCGTAGCTAGGGGGGGGGGGGCGGTACTCCCCGGGTGTCACCATCTTAGGGGTGACACCTGACCGTGAACATCAGAAGTGCCTCTTCAAGGCGCGGTTCGTACCGATATGATATTCTGGGATGACATTTTTTAGCCATCCGCACCGGGTGCCACCCATGCTAGCTACGCCACTGACAGTGAATACTCCTTTTTGTAAAGGGTCGACAACGCGCATGTGACACTGTCAGGAGTTGCAGGCTTCCATAGGCTACGGTAGCTGCTTACCATCAGGCGGGCCGTATACTTGTGTGCCACCGTCGTGATATAAAAAAAGAAACCATAACCAATACTGGACCATAAACCATACTGGACATCTTAAAAAAATCAGACTGAATGGTCAGTTTGGTTTGGTCGTATAATGATACGATATACCTTAGGTACAATAAAGTCGTTTCAAAATAAGTAAGTAGATTGTGTTTATTTTCCCTGTCTATATCGTATTAAGTAAGTATGGTCTAGAACTCTAAGTAGGTAGGTACATTAATTGAAAACAAACAAAAGACCACATATGCTTGTTCTAAATGACTTTTCCACACAACCTTACCCACCTACACGTTTCGGTCCTATTACTACGTTGTCTACGTGACATATCTAAATACGTTATCTGCATTCAAATGAGATAATTAGCCACGTGTACTTACATATTTTGTCTTATTCATGCCTCTTATTATGATAGAGACGAACGTAGTAAGGAATTTAAGGATGCCAACATGACAAACTTATATGTGCGGGTGGTTAAATCTATAACTTATATCATTAAGAGGCTGACAACACCCGATGACCTTCAAATTGACTTTACTTAAACAGTTTTTTAGCTATGACTACTTGTGCGAAAGTAAAAAAAAACATGTTAATATTATATTTGGAAGAACTTCGTTAATTCCAATACACGAAATCGGCTCGGTAGAAAACAATTCCAAAGTTACATCTTAAAATTAGCTTAAAACAGTTGTATGACTTTAGTTTTTTTATTTATACGTCTGTAATTAAGGGCAAAATTCCACCATACTAATTCTAAAAACTTTGTTGTTTTATATTTCTCAATGATTGCGTAGTTTTTTTTTAATTCATCATTTTGCAAAATTTGCAATGAGCTCCCATACTATTGCATATGAGATTGCCTTAAAGTGCGCGATTACAGCGACAATATGACACGCATAAGTAACTGTCTCAAGGGAAGTAGCTCCACTCATACCAAGTTTTAGATGGCGGTGGTTAAAACACGAACTAACTCAGTGCATAACAAATTATGCAGCAGGCAGCGCTTTTTGATGGCATAATGTAACTTTGTCGTTTTATAAGGATGTCATCGTTTATAATAAATGTGCTAGTGAATGATCTAGATCGAGATACTAAACTCTGTTTTTATTTCCGTTTTGAGACTTGTGAGGTTGTGGCCATGACCATGGTTTTACAAGTTATACATGGTTAAATTAATAAAGATTATTAATTTATCAGTAAGCATTTAATTTATTGCCACATTATAATAATTCGACCATAACGTCGTAGTAACCATACCAAAAGTGTTTCAAAAACAAAGGTAGGTATGGCTACAAAAGGGCATAATTAAGTAAAAAATAAACTCATTATTATTTCGGTTTAGTGTGTATCAGCGCAATAGTCGGGCTTGGAGCACGGGCACTTCGGCTTCATCTTGAGCCCGCCCGCCATCTGCCTCATGAACGGGTGCTGCATATCGCTATGGAACGGCCTGGAAAAACAACATGTACAATAAGTACAGGTGAAAAAACAAAACTCACTAAGGGACACCCCACACTTCAGGTGAATGTCTGATAGGTTCACAAAAGCCGCGGACGGACAGTCGGATATCAATTGAAACCCAATTAGGCGAAGATAATAGTGGAGGTGGTGGTAGTAGGTGATGGTAGTGTTCTTTTTGTCGCTAAAGAAAGATACTGACAATAAAAAGCGACCAAGGAAAGATAATGCGAGCTGCGTTACACTTCCCGCAGTTTCACGCCTAGTTCACGCGCAAAATGTGGAGGGCCTTTTAGCATTATGTATTAGACTGACCGACAGAGCATGCGGTTAATCTCCTCGTTGTACTCCTCGGTCGCGCGCTGGCATTTCTTCCTCTGTTCCAGCTCTTCCTGCAGCGCTCGCTCCTGCAAGTTATATCACTGGATTAACTTCTAGTCCGCCTCGAACTGAGAACTCGCGATCTACTTGCAATCATACTCATATAAGAACTCTCAATTATATTTATATCTGCTACAACCCCAAAAAATTTGATAAAGATCGGAAAAACGTTAAGTACCTACTAAAGTTATCGTTGAACAATTATTCAAAATCAAAAAGCCATCGAAATGCAGGAACTAAGTAAGTCCTGGCGTCCAGCTGACAGTCAGTTGTATACAAAGTTGTCTGTAAGAACTTCGCTTCGTGGTCTCTCGGATGGCAAGTAAACAAATTTGACACAAGTTTGCATTGAAATTCGTTTACTGTCAAATTGACATCAAAAAGATTTCAAAGAAAACTTGTGTCAAGTTTGTTTATATAGGTATATTAAATTTCAGTGAGATTTGAAATACGAGTTTAATACATTAGGTAAGTATACCTTGAGCAGTTTGTTGTATTCAATCTGCTTCAACAGATTTTCTTGGTGCTTCTTCCTCTCTTGAGCGTCAGTAAGGTTCTTATAAGCCGTCAATTGGGACAACTGGTTGAACAGCTGCCGATGGTACTCGTCTTGTTCTAGAAGCTTCTTTTTCAGATCCTCTCGTGCTTGTTTCCGGTCGTGGATCTGGTCTATCATGGCTTTGCGGACTTCCTGTGGGAAAAATTAGCGATATGATTGCGGCAGTTCTTCAACACTTAAAGCACATAAACAATGATTCTAATGGTGTATTCCCATTTCTATATACCAGCTTCGCTCTCACCTCAGTATGGCGATTGGCGGGAACCGGGGGCATATATGTGAATGATTCCCATGAAAAAACTTATCGGCAGGCATATATTTTATTTTATCAACCGACTTCAAGATTTCGAAGGAGGAGGTTATCAATTCGTCGGTATCTTTGTTTTTGCTATTTTTTTTTTTTTATGTATGCTCACCGATTATTCGAAGATGGCTGGACCGATTTGAAAAATTCTTTTTTCGTTTGAAAGAGTATACTTCACAGTTGGTCCCATTGTAACCAGGTCAGGATCTGATGGTGGGATCCTGGAGAAATCGAGGGAACTCTTCAACTATTATAGGCACACCTATAGTGATTTGAGTATTTTTTACAGCAGCTCTAGCATTTGCTTTTGGAAAGGTGGATGTTTAGTGAAGTCGGTTCTTTTTTGTTCAAAATTATTTTATTTCATTTATTTACTTAATCTAGAATCCCCATCCAGAGCCCATCTTATGTTACATCTCCGACTCCGACGTCGTTAATACACTTAGAAGACGTATGATTTTGCGGCTGCAGTCGTCTAGCTCCAAACATTATTGTATGATGTTCTTACCAGGTTCGTCTTCTGTAACCAGCTGAAGTACTGGCAGCGCTCTCCGACCACTTACTGATACTTCTCCAACTCCTCGCGTATGAAGTTAGCAGACTCGGAGGTTTGTCCTTTTGCCGCTAAGTACACTACACGCGTCTCGTCTAGCTATAAACGTTATTGTATCTCACCCGGTTAGTCTGCTGCGACCAGGTAAGGTACTTGCAGCGCCTCTCGTCGACCACCTTCTGGTACTTCTCCGACTCCTTCTGTATGAGGTCGTCGTTGGCATTGTCGGAGGCGCGGATATCGTTGCGAAGTTCTATCATCTTACGGTTGCACTCGTCTAACTCACGCTGAGGGTAAAGGAATATAAACTAAATAAGTACATGGTATGTAATATTATTATTAGGTTGGATGCAATGAACCGTCTGTCGCCGTTAAACCGTTGGCCGAATTTGTTAGTATGGAAACTACAATAGTAATCTATTTACTAACGTTGATCAGTTGGCTCTAAAAAGGGATTAACTGAAATCGTTTATCACTTCTCTGTAAATAATATTAATACATAATAATAATAAAATATTGTAGGACAATCTTACACAAACCGACCTAGTCTTACAGTAAGCTGAATAAGGCTTGTGTTGTGTGTACTAGGCGACGATATATATAATAGATACATATAGATAAATACTTAAATATATAGAAAACATCCATAACTCAGGTCACAAATATTTGTGATAAATACACAAATGAATTCCCTGACCAGGACTCGAACCTGCTTCATAGGTAGGGTCACTACCGACTGGGCTAGGAGGCCGTTAATATTATATTTGCAATCGTGCACACAACTGCTGATATATAAGTTTGGTGTACATAGGTTTTGATTTCAATAAATCTTTTATGAGCGCCTAGATCTGAGAGAAACCTATTAGAAAAGTTGTAAGTTTTCTAAAAGTTGGAAAGTTTCACAAGTTATGAATTGTAGTCTTTTAGCTATGATGGCAGGTATGCTTTGTTAACTTGTTACCTCCTTCCGCCTCCTGAGTTCCTCCTTAGCCTTGTCTTGAGCCAGACCCTGTTCGCCCAGGGAGGCCCAGGCTTCCTGTATGACATGCTGTTCCTCAGCCTGTTTCTGCAGAGTTATGTTTCGCTCTTCGATCGCTTGTGCTCGGTCGAGGCCGGTCTGATGACGGGCCTTTGCGCGACGGCGTTCCGCTGTAATTGAAAACGATTGCTATATATCTATCATATTTGATGATACCTGTTTATTATACTGTACTGTGTACTGTACTGTGTGAGGTGTAGGTATCATTGAAATATTTTGGCATCGGTAAAGGTAATTTCCGTGTGTGTGGAATGTACACGGAAAGAACAAAGAACAAAATTCTATCTTGCCAACATGCAATGGAAAAAAGTATTTTAAATTTAAGAAGAATATAAAATACAAGAAATATAGATATCCGCAAGAGAACAAAGATAATAGACTCCCTGCAGTTTAGTTTAAAACAAAAGTGGAGGTGGGCAGGTCATATAGCAAGATATAAGGATCAAAGGTGGACAAATCTTATAACCGAATGGCCAGGCCCAGCTGGAAAAAGAAGAGTGGGAAGGCAAAGAAAAAGATGGGCAGAATGACATCGTACAGGCTGCGGGAAAAAAATGGATTGATGTTGCCACCGACAAAGAGAGGTGGAGACAGATGGAGGAGGCTTATACCCTTGGGGACCACTAATGTGGGAAAAAAGCTATTTAAAAAAAATAATGATAATTTAGGTAGCTTAGGATTATTCTACCGGTGCATTAGATAAGCCGGTATCTGTGATTGGGTAGCTTTTTAAGAACTTCTTACAGTCAAGATCCTAAATAATAAACTTTACCTAGTACTTCACTCATTACTCAGTGAACTCTATGACCAAAACCCAATTTTAATCTATTAAGTGTTGAAATATTGTATTGGTACTTGTATAAAACAAAGCCTTAATTTAATTATACACTGAAATAGGTGGACACTCGCGAAATGGACCAAGATCCGAGCTGGCTATGTCAGATATGACACAATATGAGAGCAATGAAACCTCACTAGTTAGATAGCTTTACCATCCTTTTATTGATAGATTCGGGCATCGGAGCTTTTAATGGATAGAGGTCAGAGTGCACCAACAAAAAAAATCTGTTGGAAAAAAGTAATACCTACCAAAAAAACTGCCGAAGTTGTGGCAGGGCCTATTATTTTAACGTAAAGGTGCTCGTACACTTGCAAGTTTACTTGCAGAATGAGAGATGAATATCACTATTTCATTCTAGCATATAGCTGCGTCCCTACTTGCCGCAAGTAAACTTGCAAGTGTAAACCGGCTTTAAGAACAAACTATAAATTGCATTATACGTCATTTCATTTGGCACTACTTTCCCCCAACAGAAACTTCTGGCTATGATATATGTACCTAATCTAATTAATTACATAATTTCCCATATCATGTGATTGCATCAAACCCATAATATTTGCATTTTTTGCCCTCCACCAGCTGCCAGATGTCCGGATCCAGAAACAAGCATAGTATATTATTATTATTATATTTTATTATATTTATTCAAGAACAATTTTTACATCGTGTTTGAAATTAAATTATATATTTACAATTAATATTAACCTAGTAATTAAACCTATACAATCAATAATAATATAAAATGCATGCAGTATTTACACCCCTGTCAATAAAAACATTTAATTAAAATTATAGCATATAGCAAACTAACTATAGTTCAAAATCTCTAAGAATGAACTTTTGACACTTCAGTATTGACGTAATTAGTGATGGGGCTAAGACGTATCGTTTGTCAAATTCAGCGATTGTTTATGAATTGTTCGAATCGATTTTACTTCAACCGATTTTTTTCTTGTTATATGCCTATATATTTAGTATCACAAATCTTCTCAAATGATAAGAATAAGAGGATAAGAATAATCTTTATTGACTTAAACCTAATACAAGTATAAGTAATATGTGCACAGTAGGTACGCTTTAAGCTTAAGAGAGACTTATGTATTAGGTTTGAAAGAGTTTCACTGGAACTGAGCCTCTGTCTCCCGAACTAGGCGGATGCCTGTGACTCGGAAGTCAGTTATTCCACCGGGAATATGAGTTGAGATGAGTTGTATGCAGTTGTGCCTAATATGCAAAAATAAATTAAAAAGGAAAACATAACTATAACAGAGCAAAAAATAAAATGATTTAGGAAAAGATCAAATGATAATTGTAATCTACTAATTATGTATGGCATTATAATATTTCCATAATTAATACAGTATGATAAGAAAGTTTTATGATGCTCCATAATTATGCTCAGTTATGAATTACGGTCTTTGGTAATTTGTAAAGCCTGATCAGGAATATAATTATAATCATTGTCACAAGGGTTCTGTTATTCTCATATACAGGGTGAAAAAAAATCATGGGCCCTGGAGTGGAACTACCTTAAAAAGTTGATACAGCTCAATTCACTGAAAGGAAACATTCTTAAATTTTTTTAAGGGACAAATGCATTTAAAAATTTGGGTTCAGTTCAATAAAAAACTGTTATTTTGTAATTTTTGCCAAAAACAATTTTTATGACAATTGATGCCAATCGATCCTATTTCCAACAAGGATAAAAATTTCTTAATACCAACCAAGTTTAGGACTTAAGAGAAGCCATAAATAATAATAAAAAGACTTTTCATAAAAATTGTATGGGTAATTATAAGTGTATGGGAAACGGTGAAAATTAAGAAAAAATTGTGAATGCAGTTTTACTTTTTAGGAAAAATAAAAGAATGTTTCCTTTCAGCGAATTGAGCTATCGCAACGTTTTAAGGTATATAGTTTCCCTCCAGGTTCCACCATGTATATGGCAACAGTAAGTTTTGAGCGTTTTTGTCATTTATTATTAATTATTCAACATTGAAGTATTACTCAAAAAACCGATACAATTACAGTAATGACCTTTTTTCACATCGTACAGTCGCCATCAGATATATCGGAGCGGGTCACAAATATCTAAACAACGCCTCTATTGTCAAGGCGATAAAGTTCATGTTCAGATATTTTTGAGTACCCTGGCAGATCCGATATATTTGATGGCGACTGTACTTCATTTTATTTTCGTTTTGTTTTGGGTTTTATTATTATACATTGCCTATTGATTACATGATCGATTTTATCGACTTACGGAAATGTTATATGAATCGGAACAGCAGACATGGTCACAACACTAAATTTAAAAAAAAGGAGGCGTAGATCGTAACTGTTTGCATGCTAAATTGTTATCGTAAAATATTCAATAACTAAGATATGAAAAAATGTAACATTAATTAAGTAATGTTTATTAAAAGTGAAATATTGTATTTACGTACATGACAAGCTGTAAAATCGTTATGGAATTTTGTTTATAATTTCAAAGTGTCTTGCGCGTTTACGTTCTACGGGCGTTGCGATGTGTCAAAAGTTCATTCTTACAGATTTTGAACTATAGAGGGGTTTCGCTGCTCTCATTATTGTGTTATATCTGATGTGGCCAGCTCTCCTTCTAAAATAAATGACCAACACCTCCGGTGCCAAGGCCTGTAGGTAATCGAATCAGCGGTAACCCGGGTACTAATCAAATTTCCCTGCAGTGCTAAAAAACTACAATTAAATTCCGAGGAGTCGTCTGGACGACAGACCTTCCTCTTCGTCCTTAATGGCCTTGTCCCACAGCCCCCTGAAGTACAGGGTCTCTTGCTTGAGCCGCTCGTTCTCCTGCTCTCGTTTAATTTTATTCTGTTCTATCTGATATTTGGAATGGTAGAAGCAATCCATGTCGCGTTTCGTGCGCTGGATTTCGTCATATTCCATACGAGCTGCCTATACAAAACACAAACAATTATTTATTAAAGTGTTGTATGGTAACATGCTACGTAACCAGAAATTCCTATACCCGCATAACTGGAAGCCTTTTTATTGTCCCTTCGGGAAGGTATGTTTTGCTCTCGGTACGTTTAGAATGTGGTTTTAACTGACCGCTCGGTAAGAACGATCCTCTCCATTTCCATCATGTAATAGTCCCGTCTCGTTGGCAATATTTTGAGGGTTAAGTTTCGAAAATTCTAAAGTCACTTATTATTGAAGTTGGAAATACAGTGTGTACATGAGAATCTTTCAGTGCGTTTTGTGTCATATTCAATTGGTGCTTTTTTTGTAATTCAATAATTTGAGGTTAACTTTTTTAGCTTGCCATAACTTGAGTAAAAGAATATTAGAGTTAGAAAATATAACTGTTTTGTATTTAGAACAGTTTTATTGTTGTACAAAACTAGTTTGTGTCATTTACGTCGAGTGCAATTTTATATAGTATGACAATGCTAAAGAACTACGTATAAAAAATTAGAGTTCATAAAATAAGGATTAACTATATCATCACCTCAAAATATGTAAATAAAATCAATATGTGTCAAATTAAGCAATGAAAATTTAAGTTTCTTGGTAATTTCGTATTTTTAGTTTGTTATCGTTTTAATAAATTATTAAAGTCATCAGAGTTCACATTATAATAATCAAAAAAGGATTTTAAAGAAGATATTTCAATTTGTGTCACTTTCATCAATGATATTTCGTCTAAAATTAAACAGAAACAATATTTGCGTTCAGAGGAAATCTTCTTAACTATAGCGCGTGACCTTGATGGCACGCCTGTTCGGCTTACTTCTGTAATGACCACTAGAAGTAGAACCCCGGCTCGCTTCTTAACAAGCTAATCCATGGGTCAACCAGGCGCTGGCAACTTAGCTGTTACGATGTAGGTACTTGCTCACGGAGGCGCGCGCGGGGTGATAAAGCTGACATACTCGACAAAGGAACTGAGCGGAGGAGCGAGTCGCGGGAAGCCGGCGAGTAGGGCAATGAACTCGTGCGTGTCTCGCCAATACGTACCTTTTTGAGCGGTAGCCGCTTTGTTTGTGTTTTGACTAGACTGTTGAGTACATTTTCGAAGATTTCAAGCATCGTGAATTATGGGTAGAAAACGCAACGTAATATTTTTATTTAGTTCTGTTTTATTGGAACGAAGTTCCTTATCGGACGGTTCGCGGATGGGGGGCTAGGCGAAAAAAGTCACGTGACCGTCACGAAAAAGCATTGAGAAACATGTGAAATGGAATGAAATAAAAAAAAATGAAAAATAGAATAAAGTGAAGTGAAAGTGAAAGTGAGAAGTGACAAAGTGAAAAAAGTCAAGTTTAAAAATTTCTATTATTTCAAAAATCTCAAAAATATCAAAAATCTCCAAAATCTCAAATATCTCAAAAATCTCAAAAATTTCAAAAATCTCAAAAATCTCAAATCTCAAAATCTCAAAAATCTAAAAAAACTCAAAAATCTCAAAAATTTCGAAAATATCGAGAATCTCGAAAATCTCAAAAATCTCAACACTCAAAATCTCAAAAATCTCAAAAAATTCAAAAACGACAAAAATTACGAAAAAGTCAAAAATTAAATAATATTACTTCGTTCTAACCGAGTGTTCCACGACACTAACGTATTTTTTTATTCTTTTATTTTTTTTGTTTTTTTTTGTCTGTATTTTTTTATTATTTTGTAATGATTCTGTTTTTATTCCATTTATTTTGTTTAATTGTATTCTTATTTTACTTTCTTTTTTATACCACAACGTGGCAAACAAGCATACGGCCCGCCAGATGGTAAGCAGTAGCATATGAATGCCTGTAACACCAGAGGTGTCACATGCGCGTTTCCGACCCTTTACAAAAAGGAGGAACAAGTTCAGAGTCCATTACCTCAGCTATTTTTGGGTTCCGTACCTCGAAAGGAAAAAACGGAACCCTTATAAGATCACTTTGTTGTCCGTCTGTCTGTCTGTCTGTCAAGACCATTTTTCTCAGGAACGCGTGGAGGTATCAAGCTGAAATTTATATCAAATATTCAAGTCTATTGTCCCTTGGAGCTGTGAAAAAATCAAACTTATAAGCCAACGCAATCAAAAGATACAGTCGTTTATGCTGCAAATTTTATCTGCAAAGTTTATCGGCACTCGCAAAACCTACGGGATACTTCCCGTGAACTTAGAAACTTGAAATTTGGCACAAAGCAACGTCATATAGCATAGACAATGGAAAAATTACAAAAAGTAGACATTTTTAGTAAAATCATACAAAAACATATTTTTTATTATTTTAAACTTACTACCTTTTTCCTCGTAAACGCGTAGAGGTATTAAATTGAAATTCATGTCAAATACTCAGGGCTTTAGGACTTTTCAGATGTAGCAAAACCAAACTTTAATGTCATCCCAATCAAAAGAAATAGCAATTTAAGTCGCATATTTTGAAACTGGGTACTCGCAAGAAACTCAAAACCTAAAGGGTACTTCGCGTAAAGTCACGGCACGAAGAAACTTCATATAGCACAGATAGAGGAAAAAATACGAAAAGTAGACATTTTTAGTAAAATCTTACCAAAAACATTTTTTTTAATTTTAAACTTACTACTTTTTTCCTCGTAAACGCGTAGAGGTATTAAATTGAAATTAGTAATAAATATACTACAACTTTTGCTTGTTACAGGTTTGTACGGAACCCTCGGTGCGCGAGTCCGACTCGCACTTGGCCGGTTTTTTGATTTTAGAGCAAAGATTTTTAAATAAATCACGCTTATTTTAGCGTATTCTATATGGAAAAATCATAAAAAGGACATGTTATAATGACGTCCCGTCGATGATTTTTTTTCGAAATCCAAATAATATATAAGTTCAAAGTCCATTATCACGGCCATTTTTGATTTGAGAGAAAAGTTATAATGACGTCCTGTCGATGGTTTTTTTCGAAATCCAAATAATATATAAGTCCAAAGTCCATTATCTCGGCCATTTTTGATTTGAGAGAAAAGTTATAATGACGTCCCGTCGATGGCTTTTTTCGAAATCCAAATAATATACAAGTTCAAAGTCCATTATCTCAGCCATTTTTGATTTTAGAGAAAAGTTTCTTAAGTAAAACACGCTTATTTTAGCGTATTCATAACGGAAAAATTATAAAAAGTACACGTTATAATGACGTCTCGATATACAAGTTCAAAGTCCATTATCTCCGCCATTTATGATTATAAAGAAAAGTTTTTCAAATAAAACACTTATTTTAGCATACTTTATACGGAATAATCATAAAAAGTACACGTTTTAATGAAGTTCCGTCGATGGTTTTTTTTCGAAGTCCAAATTATATACAAGTTCAGAGTCCATTGTCTCGGCCATTTTTGATTTTAGAGAACAGAGTCTCAAGTAAAACACGCTTATTTTAGCGTATTCTATACGGAAAAATCATAAAATGTACACGTTATAATGACGTCCCGTCGATGATTTTTTTCGAGGTCCAAATTATGTACAAGTTCAAAGTCCATTATCTCGGCCATTTTTGATTTTAGGGAAAAGTTTTTCAAATAAAAGACGCTTATTTTAGCGTATTCTATACGGAAAAAATCATTAAAAGTACACGTTATAATGATACCCCGTCGCCATTTTATTTTTTAAGTCCAAATTAGTCCATGTAGTCAATCTTCAAAGTCCGGTAACTTCCATGTTTTTGGGTAAAAAAAATGTTTCTTATAAAACTTGCTTATTTTAACACATTCTACAAAATAAAGTATGTGTCATAATGACACCATTCCAACCAAAATAGTCCAAATTGTACTTAACCTTCAGGGCCCCATAACTTCGAAATTATTGAGTTAAAAAAAAATGTGTTAAAGAAAAGTTGCTTATTTTTATGTGTTATATACGATAAGTTAATAAAAACATAGTCTTATTATGACATCACACTGATGAAAAATTTATTAAGTCCAGCCCGGCCCTTTGCTAGTCCAACCGAGAGGTAGATAACGATATTTCGATTTTCGCGTTTCACGATAGCCACTCTGTAAACAAACCGCCTTGATGCATAAATTACATATTTATTAGTTACAAATTATCTGTGACAATTTGCCAAAATACTGTTTAAATGGTAAACTAGGTTTACCGTGGCACACAGATCCGCCGTTGCAGTCCCTTATGGACTACGTTTACATTAATTATCCTTAACTTACTTAAGTTTTATATTATTGCTTTCTTTACTTGAAAAATAAAGAAGAGCGACTGAAAAATCGCTGTTTGTCTTTGTCGCACTTATTACTACTATTACTATATGTATGCATAGAGTAATAATAGAAAACAAACAAGCCGCTAGGCAGCCTGGTCGGCACATGAACCCCGCCCGCGCCTCACCCTTCCCCGCGCATTCTCTTTACGCAAAACAAGTTTTCATTCTGAAAAATAAAAATAATCCATTGATTATAATGACACAAATTTCAAACATTGTTTCGATACGCTTTTATAAAAATATTGATGCAAACTTTAATAACTTTAATATTTTATTGTACTGTTAACAGGGATCATACAAGAAAAAAAATTAAAGTAAATAAATATCATTGATTAATATGGCACAAATTTATTCAAATAATAGATACCGATATTTTAGAAAGCACAGTACCTAATCGATCAACTCTAATTTTATATAGGCTTGTAAAAGTCCACATATATGTGCTGATTCAACGTCAGTATTCCCATTGACGAAAGTGACACAAAACGCGTCCGTGCGTCAGTAACAACTTTGCTGTTAAAGTGAAAAAACAATTTTGATCTCTAATTTTCTATTTAACGAATAATGTTAAAAAAAAGAAATGACTAAGTTTCTACCTACGCAACAACCTAGGATGACACAAATTATTATTATTAGCTAAGTTGGATGGCCTGAACTCTGTATGCGAATAATAAGCATCTTTAATATTATCGAAACTTCATAATTTATCGGTACGGGTCTATAAGTCTGGGTTGGCTTAAGTCATTATCTGAAATAGTAACCCCACGTGGGACGTGCGCATGCAATGATGCTGCTTTGCTGTTATTGACTTGAGAAAATGGGTTATTGGTCCCATGTTCAAAGTTTACACAAATAAATAATATAGATAGGTAGATATAGAGCTTGCCAGAGTGTCGGACTCCTTCATAGCAAGGTCGTTCCACATCTTGTCGAGTTCTTTCTCGGCCTCGCGACGCGCCGCCTTTTCTCGCATCTGGTAAAGCTGGATGTTCTGGGCTTCCATTGCTCGGAGTTTAACGAGGCAGGGCATCACGTGGACGCATTTTGATCTAGAGTGAAAATTTACTACTTACGTATGTATTTATTACTTACACTTGTTGCGTTTATGGTGAAATTCATAAACGTCTGTCAAGTCTAAAATGCCATTGATAATAGTTTGTATTTGATCGGCGAGCGGTGCGGTGGTAATTCAATGCGAACATTAGCATTATATCCAGCTATAAAATATAGGTAAGTACCTAATACTTACTTTTAAGGGCATTTTAACACATTCAGTGCCGAAAACCCGACTATACGACTATTTGATGATTTCGTTCCCAGACCGGTCGACCCGATAGTCGAGATCTTGGTACTACAGCTTTATATGACGAAATTTTTGTGGCCTGGCGCGGATGTCTTGTTTGGCTGGGTGGCAATGAATGTGTTAAAACGAGGTTCCTCTGTCTATCAGTATTGATAGTTCAACTCTGTTGTCATAGACAATAGTAGATATAAAGACTGGAAATAAAACCCATTAGGCATCGTGTTAAAGAGATGTCTTCAGGCGGACTCTACGCACGGCACGCATCACCGAAGGCGCGAACTGCGGTGCGGCGAGCTATCACCGCAGTCGTCCAAAACAGGTTCATATACTCGTAGTACATAGTCTATTAGGTACCTATACATTTTGAACGAGCCCTCGGAGCGAAGAGCGCGAGCGACGGGTCTAAGCAACTAGATCAAAATACCTACAATGTATTCAAAATGTATCCTCAAAGTGTGCGTCGAGTCTGCGGCCTCACGGCAGCATCGGCATCATGACTTACAGAGGCGTGTCCTTGAACTTTTCCTCGTGTTCCTTTTGCCGTTTAGCTATAAGATGAGCCAAGCGTTCCTTCTTCTCCTGCCAAGCAGCTTCTATTCCCGCTTGCGATTGTTTCACAAACTCGCGGATGTTCTCTTCTTCTTCTCGGGTGAAGATCTCTTTTAGTCTTGACGCCCAAGGACAAAAGTAGAGCAAGGTTACATGGACAACCGAGAGTCAATATATGGTGGTAGTAGGTGTACATTGCTACAAACTAAAATAGAGTTAGAGCGAATTACAGGTTATTATTAACTTGAGGTAGCGGTTATGGCTCGCAGTTTTTAGGTAGGTATAATAGGTACGTGCGGCTGGGATTATACGAACCACGGCTGGTACTCTATCAATTAATTTAGCTTTAGACCACCTTATCAAATCGTAGCAAATGCTAGGACGACGCTAGGAGAATTATACTGAACTGGTTTACCTACTCTTTGAAAGTTGGAATTACTTTCGAAAAATAGTCCAAGGGCAGCATTCACAAATGCTTAATAGGTGAAAGGTAGGTAACATTTAATATATTATATTATATTATAGGACAATCCTACACAAATCGACCTAGGCCCACGGTAAGCTCAATAAGGCTTGTGTTATGGGTACTAGACGACGATATATATAATAGATAAATACGGATAAATACTAAAAAAATACATAGAAAACATCCATAACTCAGGAACAAATATCTGTGATAAACACAAATAAATGCCCTGACCAGGATTCGAACCCGGGACCTCCTGCTTCGTAGGCTGAGTCACTACCGACTAGGCTAGGAGGCTGTCAAAATAATACAATAATAATAGTACATACTTTTGTCGTTTCTTCGCCAGGTCAGCCTCGTAGGACTCCATGCATAACTCAACCCGGCGAGCCACATTGTTAAACAGAGACCTAACAAAAAATATTAAGTATAATTACTTCCAATGTCACTCTTGCATATTGAAATTGATTTATTTAAAGACAACACAGCGTATAGTATTTGTTCAGAATTAATCACACTTTGTCGACTCTCTCCCTCATGATGAATGGATAACTCGCCCTTATTACAATATCCGATCAGAGCTGTCGAATAACAGAAACAAAACTGAAGTAGATAAACTACTAATTAAATATCAATTGTTGCAACAATACAATCAACAACCCTCATCTGTTCGACCTCAGTTTTACTTTTTAATAGGTACTTTGTTAAACTATGTAATAATCTCACGCATTCGCATTGGGGTCTCCCCACATCTATCGACGCAGATTCGGCAAAATCCGGTTGAAAAAAGCTTTATGCCCACGCAATAAGAGCTAACAAGGCACGGTTCGGCTCGGCCGACGTCTTTTTCGCTCGTATTGCGTAGACATAAAGCTTTTTTCTATCGGCTATTGCCGATACCGTGTCAATAGCTGTAGGTGTGCTTACACGAATAGCTTGTCGCAGAGGTGGAAAAGCTTGCTATAGATGGACGAAGTTAGTTGGATTTATACCATCAATTGCCACATTTCCGAGCAGTGGCATGAAAGACATATTATAATAGAGACTTGCTTGCGATCGCAGCTGATGAAGAAGTCGCTGTACTGCTGATCCTTGAGCTCTTTAAGTCTGTTCTCCTTGCCTTTGCGTTGTTCCGCCTCTAGAGCTCTTAGCTTGCGCACGAACTTCACATATCGGAACGTGGAGTCTAGCACGCGGGAAGTCTGGATAAGACATGATAAACTAGCAATTAGGGTTTATCCACAAATTAAGTCACACCAATTTTATAACTTTAACCCCTTCCCCTCCTTGACACACATTTGTGTACCCCCCCCCCCTGGAGCGGCGTCACAAATTCAGCAATTTCTATTTAAAATTTAAAATGTAAACAACAATTTAAGATTACTAAATATATATCCCACTAATAATAAAAACGAGAAAATGTTTCATAAAACTATTCTTGATGAAATCAATATCAGAAAATTAAAACCCATAAAAAGCTTATGTAAATATTTGTAAGTACCTATAAGTATGTTACTACGTCACAATGTTTTAGACTTCCCCTAATCCCTTGCCACAACCCCGTCACATTTTGTTGACTGCCTTCCTCCCCATAACATGTGACGTAATTGATGGATGGTCCCTTATTGATAACAAGTAATATCTCCGTGTGGTACCTACCTAAGGCGTCTGATTTAAGAACTGGGGTAGTACAGTTTTTCGAAACTTATCTTGTATTAGAAAAAACAAAAATTTGATACTTATCCAAGTATCTACCTAGCTAAGTAACTATACAAGGTGTGCGATGAAATTAGAGATAAGAGATCTTTATTGCATTTCAGGTATACATACCCCGGCCGGCGAGAGCAAAAATGCGTTGACAGCTTAATAGTGCGAGGACACACACTTTGGTCGATGTCGATAAAAACAACACGATGTACTGGACCACCGTTATGATATGCAGAAGTATTAATTATTGTTGTAAACAAAATTAAAACCAAGTGTTTGTATTTATTCAGTATTTTATGTAATTTTCGTAATATAAAATTAGCATTTTTTCTAAATTTTCTGATTTTAAACTCCTTCGCCTTGCCGATAAAATCCATTTCATCCAACTAAAGGACCGTTCTAAATCTACTGTAGTAATCGGAGCAAAACGAAATAATTCATAGTGATTATGAATTTGTTCTGTATTAGGTAGTTCCACTTCTCTGCCAGATATCAATTTATTTAAATTGTTTAAAGTTAAAATGCCAACGTTCTTCTTCAACACATTCTGATACTTATTGTGAATAACTTTACCTTGAGGATGTAACCGTAATTTTGACAAGTGCACTTTCAACTTGTGAACTATATTTAAACTGGCTTCCAGACTTAAATTTTGATTTTGTAATTGTTTTATTGTATTAGGTATTATTGAAATATAATTATTTATCCATTTAAGGTCATTCAAAATATTTAAATCGTTCATTGCACGTTTGACTTTCAAAATATACATTGAATCCCTATTAGGGAATGTCTGTATGACTCGCTTGATTCCAGGCAAATATTTATGATAGTAGCAGGCCGCGTTAATCCATGTGCCCCATCTTATTATAGTTGGCTGCGGTGGTAAGGGAACAGTTGGTAACATCTGCCGAAACGTTCTTATTCTTTTAGGCGATTTTCGGAACACCTTTTTTGTGTATGCGATTAAATTATTTACAACGGGAAAAAGTAATCGAACTTGTTCAGCCACCCTATTTACGCCATGAGCTAGACATGTCACATGAACTAAATTAGGAAAAAGAGTTTTCAAGTTCTTTCCTGCCTTTAACATGTAGGCTACGCCATCCGTAAGGAGTAACAAGACTTTGTCATGTTTGTTATGGTCATTCCCCCATAGTTTCTCCAAGGCAATTTTAATAAGTGTTGATATAGTAACGTTATTAACTTCGTCTAACCAAAAACTCGATATGATGTGTGGGGTACTTATCTTTTCTTTTAATAAAGCTCCAACCATTACATTACCGATTTGACGTCCGTTTGCATCTGAGGATTCGTCTACGCTTACGTAAATTCTAGCATTTGCAAGTTCAGTCCTGATTTGGTGCATTTTCTCTTTATATGCAATGTCCAAAGTAGTTCTTCTCAGAAAAGATTCATCGGGAATACAAACTTTACAAAATTTTCCGGATATGCAATTTTTAATGAAATTATTGAAAATGGGGTTCTTAATTTGGGTCCAGGGGATGTTGCAAGCCAAAATAAACTTCAACAGTTCCAGATTGAATAAATTTTGTGTTTTTGTTGAACCGCCGCAGTGCCTTTTGCTTCTGATGTGCCTTTGTAAGGAAGATTTGGAATTTAACATTGTGATTTCACATTTTTTACAAAATAAATGTTCACCTCGATCTTCTATATATTCCGCGTAATCGGCTATCCAAGTACACTGTTTCTTCTTGCGTGGCATGGCGGGTCGATAATATAAATGAATTAAATTATGGTAAATTAATTTGTCTCAATGTAATTTCTACGATTGACACCGATTGATTTGAGTCAATGTCAAATAGTAGTTGTTTATAATCGCGAAATACACATATGATATGAAAGAGGTCTATTAGTTACGAGTATGTGAAAAGTATCTATTTACAACTGTCACTCACTCTTATCTATTACGAACATTCCCGTGAGTATGATAAATTGATTATAATTGTAATCAGTTGATTGAAATAGTATATAAGCTTAAAAATAATAATGTGAAATGTGTGTGTGTGTAAATAATAATTTTATGTTGATAGAAAATTGTTTTAGGGTTATTCTTAGAAACGCGTGGAGGTATCAAGTTGAAATAAATTACAAATACTAATGGCTCAGTTTAAAAAAAAATAATAATAATTATGCTTAATTAAAAGTCGACTATTCTATCGACATCCATATGTCGATAGAATAGTCGATATTTAATTAAGCACTAGGAGCAGACGCATTTTTGCTCTCGCCGGCCGGGGTATGGGTATAATTAATAGATACAATTAATTTTGTATTAAGCAGAACGTCTGCTAACGATACCACAAAGTAGAAAAATCCACCGCCTCAGGGAAGACTCGAACTCGCGACTCTGGGATACATGCCCATCGCTCTGACCAACTGAACACAACTCCACAACGCAACTCAATACAACTTGGGACTCCGATGGTCGGTTGAGAAGTGTAAGACTTCTTTGGCAGATATCGCTAGGCGTCTCCCTAAGAAGCATAAAGGATATAGTGGAGAAATTAGCAGCCATCATGTAAGTTTCAGTAGCTCAGTTGGTCAGAGCGATGGGCATTTAATCCAGAGTCATGAGTTCGATTCTCGCCTGAGGCGGTGGATTTTTCTACTTTTCCTTTATTACTAAACATTTGAGTATGATTAATAACTGTAAAACTAGTAAAGAGTAACAAACTTGGCAGCTGCACTGTCCCATCTGGACCTCGCAGCACTCACTGGATTTTCTTTATCATCTGCTTTCCCACTACTACTACCCCAGGGAAGAAATGCCTATCTATATCCAGTGACATGTAGCCATACGATAAATAAATAGTATGATTAATGACGTGTGAAGTTTGCTATACAAATTAAGCTAGTTGTTATTGTTGACTACCTACGCATACCTAAGGCAAATTTGGGCATGTCTTACTTTGTGTTAACCTACAATAACTGCTCCTGAAACTTACATAGTAACACTCGGGAGCACCTCGCGGACCTGGCCCGTCCAGTGGAATTTTTTCCCGCTTTGGTTCCATTATAAATTACGTTATTTCGCTGTGTATAAATTATAAACAAAGATGTTACACTACGTTAAGCATTGAAGTAGTTATTATATGAAATCTGTGACGTTAAAACTACAAAATTGACATGAGGGGTCGGTCAGTCAACTGTCATATACACGTCATATGGCTATATACTGGCTAGTATTTGTAGCACAGAGGTCTCACTGTGACGTCATGAAAGGGTGTGCATCACTGTCAAAAAAATTGAGTTTGACAACTAGTATCCAATACGTTTGCCTAAGTGAGAAAGAGAACATGTGATGCGTTAAGAAGGGACATCCTTCGTGACGTCACAGAGGGACCTCTAATATTTACTTGGTGGTGCGGTTTCGAAACCAAACATCATGCCAAAACAATATACGTCAACCGAACGTGTGCGTTTGTCTTTCGGTCAATGTTCGGTCGGGTAGCCGAAACAGGCTGTCGTTTTCTAAATGTTGGCCGAAAGAGAAACAAAATATAAAGTGCATTATTAGTATAATTTGCTTGTTTTAATTGGCAGCGTATTAGTAAAATTATAGTCAGACCACTTTAACTCGGCACAGACATTGCACTTTTTAAATGACATAGTGTGGCCTCTCTATAGAGAACGTAATCGTTTTTGTATGCAGTTTATGGAATGCATGGCTCTCATCAGCTCATCACTTTGTACATTGGCGCCTAAGAGTAAACAAACTAAATTCATGAGAATTATGATAATTGTTAATAAAATTAAACACAATTTAAAGAACCCTTCTCTTTAATCAACCTTTAAAAAATAACAATTGAGATAGGAAACAACGATTCGTTTTGAGAACATAAAACTTATGGTAGGAACCAGAACGTCTTAATACTAAAACAATACTGATAAATGATCACAAAAAGTAGGTAAATACATACCAAATAGGATCTCTAACAGACCAATTTCCGAATTATCATATCGTCTGACGTTCCAAGGAAAATTCCTTACAGATAAGTTGCGGTAGGGGCGAGGCCAAACGAGCGTAATTTTTTGAGTTGTCAGCCGCGTAATTTCACTCGAGTAATTTTTGCCCTCTGGTCAGGTGGGATGATGATCTGTGAAAGACTGCAGGCAGATGCTGGATGCGGCAAGCTGAAGACAGGGCGCTATGGCGCTCATTAGGGGAGGCCTATGTCCAGCAGTGGACTAATATAGGTTGTTGATGATGATGATGAATTTCTGCTACATACAAATGAGACAACTAATTTTACGTCGCCTTGTGGCAAAATAGGGCTTTTGTATGAAACCGAATGTAGCAGAAATTACGCGACCGAAATTACGCAACTCACAACTCAAAAAATTACGATCGTCTGGCTTCACCCTAAATTAGCACAGATCAATCAAATGCTCAAATGATTTCTGTTTTGTTATTGAAATATCAAACATGCAATTACAAAATATAGTCCGAAGTACGCTCTTAGTTATAATTTTCACAGTAGGTACATGACTAAGTAATATTAAAAAACATATTGTACCTAAGTACACACATTTAGGTAAGTATTTACTTCAATTTCTAAGTATTGATACAATGAAGACTTTCCTTATTATATTTCCCCGTTCAGTGACTATGTCTGGTGGTCTTCAAATAAAAACAAAAACAAGCTTGTTGCAATAAATTAGTACCTTTGCGTAGGTAACTTCTTTTTAAATGCATATCAACTAAAACTAAGACATTTTCTTTCATCAGTTAAAAACCATTTTTAAAACACATGGCCATAATCAAACTTTAATAAAGCAACAAAATCGTCGATTGGTCGTTATAATAAGAAAATCGAATATATTACCTATACTTTGTTTACCTATACCTTGTTAACTTTGAAAGGTAAAATGGCAAAATTTAAAATATTATACTCAACATCAATGATTTCCGATGCATGTGAAATGTTTGGCCACTGATTTGGTATTTTTTTTATGCCTTCACTTGAAATCACATATTTATACAATAATCAACAAAGTTTGTATAGAAGTAACAAAAAAAAAGCAAAATCAAAACAAAACATAGACCTATAATAACACGATCAATAATCAACACGATTAATATTTGCTTTACCTTAGTAAACATAATCAACTTAATGAGAGCTATATGAAGAACTATAGCTGACTTTATCCTAACATATAACAAAACCAACATTGATTTGCAAAAGAGAACTGTATTTTGTAGAAGTACGGAATCCAAAGAGAATCACAAAAATAGTTAAAACTATGGCACTGTTGTATTTGTAATCGTCTTAAATGCACATATAAGCAAAAGTAACTAGCACAGAAGTTCAAAATGATCTACATAGATTATGATCATTTTTAAAGTGTAAAATATTTGGTACCGAAGTAGATTCTTTCGCCGCTCACTTTACAAATTGTCGCTTATTAATGATTATTTTCTTAATGCATTCAATGCAATTTACTTTTGTTTGAGTAACTTAAAAACAACCGTTACACTAACTGATCACAAACTCGTTTATACCTTAGGCATAATATGTACATGCTAAACGAATAAAAACTTAGTTAGTATGGCACCAGATTTGTTTGTTGACTTTAAAGTGTCTCGAACCGAACACTTCTTAAACATATTTAAGGCACACGTAACTCTCGAAAAAAATGCTATGAAATATATTTATCTTCTCCAACATATAAATGCCTCTATATGTATCTCTAAACAACATGAATCTAATAAAATAACCATTGCTGCAACACATAATTTAAAAACAAAACGTAACCAACCATACCATGAACAGGTTGACTCAAAGTCCAAATGGAGCCTTATATCATATCGATATAAGGTTAAGAATTAAGATAACGTAACAAACAGTATGTTATGATATATGCATATAATTCAACTGTCCAAATACCATCATGGTCGACTGTAATACTAGTACTACTTTGACATACCTCAAGTTTGTTCTTAAAATAAAATAAGGAGACGTAATCCCAAGATGAAAACTGCGATTCCATAATACGCCGCGGTGTCATGCACACACAATCACTTCTGACGTTTGAACCAATCACCGTTCGTCTACGAGTTGTATATGTGTGCGTGTCACGCGTAAACACGAGGAAATCGGCTTATAATAGAATCACAGTTTTGTCTTCACGGCATTAAGTCCTTATTGATGTCTATGGTCTAGCCGTAACATCATGTTATACAACTCAGAATAAATTTTTTTACAAAATTTAACATCTTTTCCTTAAGACTTTAATAGGCAATTAGAAAGCTTATGAAACTTAAAAAAACTTACAAACTAAACAAAACCCATACTTAGTGAGCGAGGTTCGAAATCTACTTAAGGTCAGGTATATTACGATATCTTAACAAACAGTATGATATGTATATCATTCAACTCCAACTGTCCGAATACCACCTTGGTCGGAGACTTCAACACCAGTTCTCCATCCACCAACTGCAAGTTAGCACTGTTCGGTATCAGATCTAACCTGGCCAGATCCAGCTGTAACCCTGGCTGCGTGTCGTAGGGCAGGCTGGGGGGGAGCTCCTGGATGTCACCGATCCACGTGTGGGGCTCGCCGGTCACCTTGTTGAACACGGTTATGCTGCCTGTGGTTAGCGTTGGGTCTGTTGTGAGGGTCTGGAAGAAAGGGCGAGACGTTGTTCTTAAAAAGTTTAGTAATAATTTTAAACAAATGAGAACGGACTTCACTTAACCTACTCCACTTTTCTAAGAGCAAATGCCCGAAGCTACTATAAAACATACTGAAATCACTATACGTGTGCCTACTATAATTGAAGACTTCCCTCGATTTCTCCAAGATCCCATCATCAGATCTTGATGAGATGACAATGGGACCAACTGTGAAGTATATATTTTTTCAACAACAAAAAAAACATTTTTCAAATCGGCCCAGCCGTCTTCCAATAATCGGTAAACGTATATATTTTTTTTTACTAAAAACAAAGATAGATGAATAGTCCCGAATAATAAAGAACCCACTCCTTCGAAATTTTGATGTTGGTTGAAAAGGCAGTAATCCCCATTTTCCCGGTTAAGAGTAAAAAAGTCATAGTGACCCCCAGAAATGGTGTTAGCTCTATTGATACTTTTTTGTTGCAGTAATTAAATAGTTACGAGTATTCAATCACATATTGAAAACTAGTCAATTTATTCAGCACGAAAACATAGCATATTGACAAGAACTAAAATGAATGTACAGTAGAGCTCTCCAAGATCTATACGATTCATTAGACAAAAATATGTGTACTTGACTTTAAACTCATAAAAATAAGGATGTGTTCATATTTTTTTTCTATTAATCGTATATCGATGACTCGTTTTTTTCATGGATGGCATAAAATAAGTTAAGGACGACAGTCGTGCTGTTGACGTCTCAAAAGTAGCTAGAATGAAAATGATGATGACACTTACTGACAACGTGGCCAGGAAGCATCCCGGCGGCTCGTACTTCACACTGAGCACGTACAAGGCGGACTCGTGTTCTATGACTCGGGACTTCCACAGCTGCTGGGGCACGCTGCCCAGCGAGTACGTGATGTTCCACTCGCGCTTCTCTTGTTTGTCTATCTCGTTTGAATGCTCCTAAGAAGATAATTATCACTTACTGACAACGTGGCCATGAAGCACCCCGGCGGCTCGTACTTCACACTGAGCACGTACAAGGCGGACTCGTGTTCTATGACTCGGGACTTCCACAGCTGCTGGGGCACGCTGCCCAGCGAGTACGTGATGTTCCACTCGCGCTTCTCTTGTTTGTCTATCTCGTTTGAATGCTCCTAAGAAGATAATTATCACTTACTGACAACGTGGCCATGAAGCACCCCGGCGGCTCGTACTTCACACTGAGCACGTACAAGGCGGACTCGTGTTCTATGACTCGGGACTTCCACAGCTGCTGGTGCACGCTGCCCAGCGAGTACGTGATGTTCCACTCGCGCTTCTCTTGTTTGTCTATCTCGTTTGAATGCTCCTAAGAAGATAATTATCACTTACTGACAACGTGGCCATGAAGCACCCCGGCGGCTCGTACTTCACACTGAGCACGTACAAGGCGGACTCGTGTTCTATGACTCGGGACTTCCACAGCTGCTGGTGCACGCTGCCGAGCGAGTACGTGATGTTCCACTCGCGCTTCTCTTGTTTGTCTATCTCGTTTGAATGCTCCTAAGAAGATAATTATCACTTACTGACAACGTGGCCATGAAGCACCCCGGCGGCTCGTACTTCACACTGAGCACGTACAAGGCGGACTCGTGTTCTATGACTCGGGACTTCCACAGCTGCTGGTGCACGCTGCCCAGCGAGTACGTGATGTTCCACTTGCGCTTCTCTTGTTGGAATGCTCCTAAAAAGATAATTATCACTTACTGACAACGTGGCCATGAAGCACCCCGGCGGCTCGTACTTCACACTGAGCATGTGCAAGGCGGACTCGTGTTCTATGACTCGGGACTTCCACAGCTGCTGGTGCACGCTGCCGAGCGAGTACGTGATTTTCCACTTGCGCTTCTCTTGTTGGAATGCTCCTAAAAAGATAATTATCACTTACTGACAACGTGGCCATGAAGCACCCCGGCGGCTCGTACTTCACACTGAGCACGTACAAGGCGAACTCGTGTTCTATGACTCGGGACTTCCACAGCTGCTGGTGCACGCTGCCGAGCGAGTACGTGATGTTCCACTTGCGCTTCCCTTGTTGGAATGCTCCTAAAAGATAATTATCACTTACTGACAACGTAGCCATGAAGCACCCCGGCGGCTCGTACTTCACACTGAGCACGTACAAGGCGGACTCGTGTTCTATGACTCGGGACTTCCACAGCTGCTGGTGCACGCTGCCGAGCGAGTACGTGATGTTCCACTCGCGCTTCTCTTGTTTGTCTATCTCGTTTGAATGCTCCTAAGAAGATAATTATCACTTACTGACAACGTGGCCATGAAGCACCCCGGCGGCTCGTACTTCACACTGAGCACGTACAAGGCGGACTCGTGTTCTATGACTCGGGACTTCCACAGCTGCTGGTGCACGCTGCCGAGCGAGTACGTGATGTTCCACTCGCGCTTCTCTTGTTTGTCTATCTCGTTTGAATGCTCCTAAGAAGATAATTATCACTTACTGACAACGTGGCCATGAAGCACCCCGGCGGCTCGTACTTCACACTGAGCATTTGGAAGGCGGACTCGTGTTCTATGACTCGGGACTTCCACAGCTGCTGGTGCACGCTGCCCAGCGAGTACGTGATGTTCCACTCGCGCTTCTCTTGTTTGTCTATCTCGTTTGAATGCTCCTAAGAAGATAATTATCACTTACTGACAACGTGGCCATGAAGCACCCCGGCGGCTCGTACTTCACACTGAGCACGTACAAGGCGGACTCGTGTTCTATGACTCGGGACTTCCACAGCTGCTGGTGCACGCTGCCCAGCGAGTACGTGATGTTCCACTTGCGCTTCTCTTGTTGGAATGCTCCTAAAAAGATAATTATCACTTACTGACAACGTGGCCATGAAGCACCCCGGCGGCTCGTACTTCACACTGAGCATGTGCAAGGCGGACTCGTGTTCTATGACTCGGGACTTCCACAGCTGCTGGTGCACGCTGCCGAGCGAGTACGTGATTTTCCACTTGCGCTTCTCTTGTTGGAATGCTCCTAAAAAGATAATTATCACTTACTGACAACGTGGCCATGAAGCACCCCGGCGGCTCGTACTTCACACTGAGCACGTACAAGGCGAACTCGTGTTCTATGACTCGGGACTTCCACAGCTGCTGGTGCACGCTGCCGAGCGAGTACGTGATGTTCCACTTGCGCTTCTCTTGTTGGAATGCTCCTAAAAGATAATTATCACTTACTGACAACGTAGCCATGAAGCACCCCGGCGGCTCGTACTTCACACTGAGCACGTACAAGGCGGACTCGTGTTCTATGATTCGGGACTTCCACAGCTGCTGGTGCACGCTGCCGAGCGAGTACGTGATGTTCCACTCGCGCTTCTCTTGTTTGTCTATCTCGTTTGAATGCTCCTAAGAAGATAATTATCACTTACTGACAACGTGGCCATGAAGCACCCCGGCGGCTCGTACTTCACACTGAGCATTTGGAAGCCGGACTCGTGTTCTATGACTCGGGACTTCCACAGCTGCTGGTGCACGCTGCCGAGCGAGTACGTGATTTTCCACTTGCGCTTCTCTTGTTGGAATGCTCCTGCTTGTTGGAAAAAGATAATTATCACTTACTGACAACGTGGCCATGAAGCACCCCGGCGGCTCGTACTTCACACTGAGCACGTACAAGGCGAACTCGTGTTCTATGACTCGGGACTTCCACAGCTGCTGGTGCACGCTGCCGAGCGAGTACGTGATGTTCCACTTGCGCTTCTCTTGTTGGAATGCTCCTAAAAGATAATTATCACTTACTGACAACGTAGCCATGAAGCACCCCGGCGGCTCGTACTTCACACTGAGCACGTACAAGGCGGACTCGTGTTCTATGACTCGGGACTTCCACAGCTGCTGGTGCACGCTGCCGAGCGAGTACGTGATGTTCCACTCGCGCTTCTCTTGTTTGTCTATCTCGGTTGCATGCTCCTAAGAAGAAACAAAACATTGCACATCGGAGCAAGGGTCATTCAATTTTAAATTACCAAGATTCGGATCTTACAACCAGTGTGAAACCCACTCTGTAGCTGATGTACATATATCAGGCTTCATTTTACGAGTTATCGCCATCCTTAGGACATGATTCACGTTACAACACAAGTGTAGAATCTCGTGAGTATTTGCAGTCCCAGTTCCAGCAGGAGCGGAGCGTAAGTGAAGTGAGGTTCTTACAAACAACTTTGGCTACTAGGAGGTCTCGGCATTTCGATGGCTTTTTGATTTTGAGGGTTTGTGCCGCCATCACTTTAGTAACGTTTTTTTGATCTGTATGAAATTTGTTGGGGTTGTAGCAGGGATACATATAACTTGAGAGTTCTTATATGAGCAGGATCGATCAAGGGGTTGTGGAGCTAAAAGGCGTAAAAAAATCTTCAGAAGGGTCTTGTAATATTGGTCATCTCGTTTGCAAGTAAATCGCGAGTTCTCAGTTCAAGGCAGATTACTAGTTAATAAGTAAGCTTCTTTCTAGTAGGATTTGTGTAGGAAGGAGAACTAATAATATTTTCTCTTACCTTTCTAATGTGGTATTCGAGTATGATCTTGGGTCCAGCCCAATTGCACAGAACGCACTGCATTCTGACGTCCATACCCATACGCTCCATGTAATCCTGAACATAAAAAATGTTACTGTAGTGTATTGAGATAGGCTAGGTATGCGGATACGTAAGAGCAATAATAGGCATCTTGTTAGTTTGAGGATTTATTCCGGACCGGCGACACACTTAGAGAATTCAACCAACCGGAGTTGCCATTGACAGGGGTTCTCCTCTGCCGAAAACATGTGACCAGTGGTCATACACATGTATGGACTGACGTTTCTCTGACGTAGCTATTTGTATGTTACATACGAATAGCCATACATTTGACGTTCCCCTCCCCCGCAAAAATCGGCAGACTTTTTTTGTATAGAAAATGACAGACATGGCTACTCCATTCGGGTTGAATTCTCTAAGGTGACACACGTCAGCCGCTATATGTATTTCTACCTACATAACAGTAAATCGTAATCAAATACTAGAATTGTAACTTTAATGGTTAAACGTATGTATATCCCGCAGAATCTAATCAGTAGTTACTACCACAGAAAAGTAGTACTTATTTCATATTTAATGTATGGCTCGTGAAAATTTGTAACTCCAGTCTTATACCGTAATAAAGCTGCAGTGCCAGTCAGTGGCGTCGCTTAAGGCTAAATTGAAAAAGTTATGGCTTTCAAACCCATGACAATTGGAAGGTGGGTGGGCGCGTGCGGTTATATATGTTTTATATATTTATAAATAAATATATATATATATATATATATATATATACCTATGTATGTATTATTATATTTATATATATGTATTTGTAAAATCTATACCAATACGTTACGTATTTATTAACACTACCTATACTTAGTCGGTTCATAAGTTCTGTCACTAGGGTTTGGACTGGTAAAATACGAACTGTTAGAGGTTGCTTACTATTTCAATATATGATTAAAAAGCCTATTTAATACTGATTAATTTACGATATTATTTAAGGCAAATAGTTGTGGCAGTTTTACACAATTCCCTGTAACATTCGAAATAGCGGAATAAAAAACCACGTCAAAAACACGCGCCCTGTTCGAGTTGATTTTGACCATCATTATTTTTATTCAATTTTAAGAGGCTTCAGTCTTGCATACTGCATTAGCTTGATCTTTAACCTTCATTTTAATATATAATTAACATGGGTCTGACTGACAAGAAGGCTAGTATACGCAATTTTGGAAGACTACCTTGATGTATGGCATCAAAATCATCGTGTTTTGCTCAAAACTGAAAAATACGTTGAGGCTCAGGAGAAGAATAGCTGAAGCACAGACTTGTAAGTCAACTAAATATTGGTTTTTAAATATGCCTTAATCATCTACTTTCATAAAAATAACAATTTGTAACTCTGGACAACTATAAAAATGATCTAAACCAATTTTTGTGAAGTACAATTTTCATAAATCATCGGCGTGTTTTGGACTGACAACAATCTTCAAGTTTACAAGGATCTATAAAATACGCGATCTTGATTATAAGTTAATCATATTATATTTTAATCTGTATGAAATATGCTTTCTAATCAGGTCTAATTTTTTTAAATAAAAGCTTTGTATTATATTTTATCACTTAAAACCCTTGTGACAGAACTTATGGACCGACTAGGTAGTATCTAGGTTTAGTAACTTCTCCGTAGTTTTGCCGTCATGTACCATCAGGTTCAAAATTGCATGGTCAATTTATCAATGAATTCATTCATAAATTGGCCATGCAATTCTGAACCCGATAGTACATACAAGTAATGTACTAATCTTTGTCTACCATGTCTGACCGATTTCTCTCAGTTGCTTAAAGGTTAGCTGGAAGAGATCCCTTAAAGGGATAAGTTCGCCTTTGTACACACTCACTATATTTTTGTTCGTCATGTATTTGTTTTGTGCAATAAAGTGTTTTACTACTACTACTGCTACTGCTGTTCAAAAAAAGTACCGCCCGAGGCATTCTTGCGGTACTATTGTGGGGCCATTTTTTTGGGCTGATTGTGTATCCATAGTATTATTTGATCGGTGTTTTCAATAAATGAAAACATCGCAAGGAAAGCTTCCAGACTTATGTCCTAAAAATACGTATCTAATATTTTTTATCATTCACATTATATTTGATCAAAAGTGCTAGCGTGGAAATAGCCTAAATCATCATGTAAGAGGCCTGGGCCCCATGGGCTGATGGCACTCTCTGGTGGCTGATGATAATAATAGGTACTTACTCCGTCTTGGCTGATGAGCTCCAATGCGTCTTCGACCATGTCGGAGATGGTCACGTTGGCTCCTAGCTCTTGAGACTGCACTGTCCCTATGGATGAACTAGATCTGTTCCGATCTGTAAAAATACGAGTACATATATTCTAAATTCGGTCTTTTTCCAATTAGATTAGGTTATGGTGGGTCATTTAAAAACTCTGTGAGACTATAAAAAGTGTGGTTTAATAGCTACCTTTTTAATTTATTTATGGACTAAGAGCTGGCCAAGTTAGATATGACACAATAATGCGATTAACAAAACTCATCTGGTTAGATTGCTATACTATCCTTATTTCTAGATCCGGGCATCTGGCAGCTTTTAATGGGCGGAGGTCAGTGACAGCCTAGCAAAATGTATGAATTGAAAAAAGAATAATATTAAAATAGGTAATAATTACCGAAGTTGTCTCAGTTATAAAGGACAGGACCTATATTTTAACATTAGAACAAAAAACATGGCGTATTATTACAGAAACAAAAACAGTCGGCGAAAAACTATGAGTTATTTTACGTCGTTGGCACTACTTTGCCCGAATAGAAAATTTTGGCCTTGATATAATTTAATTATTTATTATTAGACTATCTTTTTCTTTACAGCTGCCCGATGTCCAGATCAAGAAATAAGCATAATAGCAAACTGACTAGAGGGGGTTTCGTTGCTCTCATTATTGTGTCATATCCGACGTGACTAGCTCTCCGTATATGCGTGGGTACCCGCATTTTTTTATTCTCCAAAGGGAAGGGATTTTTTTTTGTTGTAAATTGTGTCATACATGACCCATGAAATTTTAAATTGATGGTATTTGGGTAAATAGTAACCTTCGCAGCACCTAAAGTCGTAGTCTTGTTCGGCGAATCTCAGGCAGTCGTTCATTCGCGAGTTATCCATGTTATTGTAATACTGGTCCCTTTCGTACGCTGTATTAAAATAAAAACGATTTTCTGTGGAATTTCTGATAACCAGTGATCGTAGATTTTCCAGCATTTTTGGTGCAGTGCTAGGATGATTATTATTTTGAGGCTATTAAATGTTTGAACCAAGTATCAAATTAAATCAAAGCCATTTAGAACTAAGTAATAAATAATGTAGAGATAGTTGTTAATTAAATAACAATATCACAAAAAAACGTCATTGAACCGGTTTTGCTGAAAAATCTACGATCACTGCTGATAACCAATCGAGATTAATGAATAGTATGTAGTTTACAGCAATAAATATACATATTGAAAATATTTATAACGGGTTACTCACGTAATTTAAGTCGATTTTTGCTTGACATGTTTCGGTCAATTTACGATGACCATTTTCACGAGCTGCCTTCCGCGACGGCAGCGCGACGGCTACATGTCGAGCAAAACTCGACTTAAATTACGTGAGTAACCCGTCATAAATATTTTTAATATGTTAGAGTCTCACGAAAGACTTATAGTTAAAATAAATATACATACTAGATTTTTTTTCCAAACATTCAAGAATAGATATTTTGTGCGTGATATTTCTATGAAAACGTTTTAAAAACGGTAGCTAATATGCATCTTATTATAGAACCAACTAAACTAATTTTTATCTTTCCGTGAAATAGGTGAAATAAATTAAGAAACAGGGGAAAATGGTAGTTATTTATACTATCCTAAAAAACATATAAGACATGTAAAACATATACTTAGGTAAAGAATAAAAACTATGAATAGGTTTTAGTTTCACTTAGTAAGGTCTCAACGTCCTATATTTTATTTATACAACGATACCTCAGCATTTTAAAGTAGTTTTTAAGAGATTGGCAGTAAAATAGAACAGTGAGCAGTGCACTAAGAAGTAAAAAATACCGGTCAGTTGGTATATTTCGACGTAAAACGTGGTTTAATACTTTAGTAAAAGCGCATAAAAGTGCAGTTGTATTTTCAATAGCTAAAGTAAATTGATTCGTGCAATGATAAATGGAATCCGTATAAAAGATATTGGTATATAATTAAATAGCCTCCTAGTTCAAGCTGGTGCTGGTAGTGACTCTGCCTATGAGGCAGGTGGTCCCAGGTTCTAATCCTGGTCAGGCATTTCACATTACCACAGATATAAGTTCATGAGTTATGGATGTTTCCTACTTATTTGTATTTAAGTATTTATCTATACTCTATTATATATATCGTCGCTTAGGACTCACAACACAAGCCTTATTGAGCATTTGAGCTTACTGTGGGACTAGGTTGATTTGTGTAAGATTGTCCCATAATATTTATTATTTATAATTGGCTATTATTACGATCAATTTAAGTCATCATTATGAATGAATTTATATAAAAAAAGTTACAACGTTTTAAAAATAAAGTACAATCTAAGTACCTAAAAAATCTTGATATAAAAATAATCTTGATATTTGAGCGTACAGTCGACGTTCGCTCCTTAGCCTTAGAACTTAGGGTCCGTACCCTACGGTGCAAAAATGTAAACTAACAAAAATATGTTTACAAATTTGCACCTTATTACAAAGGTTTATGGGTCAAATGTATTAATATAAAGCCTGACCAGAAATATATCATTGATCATATAATATGATCATTCTCAAGAGGGCGCTATTACTCTCATTCATATGGCAACAGTTCAGTATAGTCAATAAGTACATTATTACTATAACATTATTATTATGTATATTTTAAGTATATTACAAATGTTTTTGTTCGTTTAATAAAGTATTTTATTATTATTATTATTCTCTATGGTATAATGTCATCTTGATTTGATTACCTGTCACCTCAGATGTTAATTTGTAAATGTTTCGTAGCGAAATTATTTCATTTCCCGAGCGTTTTATTAACAGCAGTTTATTACATACATTATTTACAATGTTTTGCTCTTGATTATGAATAGTTTTGGGCATTTCTTGACATTTATTATTTAATATTCAACACTTTACTATTATTGAAATAAACCGCCACAAATGCCACAATGACACTGAAAACAGAGACAAAACCCAGCATTTAAATTATTACCAGTGCAAGAAATTAGTTCCAATGAAATTCCGCAACATGGCGCATGATCATATATTTCTGGTCAGGCTTTACATCATTGGGTACTTCTTGTTACTGGTATATAAACAAAAGGTGCAAGCTAGGCGGTACTTACATGCCATATACGGTTCCGTGTACGTGGTGGTAGGCCTGTGGGGAGCCCTGCAAGCCGACATGCAAGCAGACGAGCGAACACACAACCCATAGCACACAAGAAATGAGGTAAATAGTTAGTTATAACCTTTTAAACGACATGCTACATAAGGTTCCAGCAAATAGGCGGGTCGACACCGAACGAGCTGCCTCACGAGGAAATAGACGCGCCACGCAGCTAGGCCAGTGTAAAAGTGCCTTGTCCGAGGCTTGCGGCGGCGCGTGCGTTTGCCTCGGCCGAGACACGGCTACACTGACCTAGCCACTTCGTGCGGCAATTTCCTCACGAGGCAGCTCGTTCAGTGTGGGACCGCATAATAAAAAGTTTTCGTGTATAGAAATCATGAGATATTTTAAGTAATTAAAAGAATGTTAATAAGCAAAAACATGTGACTGGGTGAAGTGGATGATACACTGAAGTAAAAACAGCTCCAACCAATCATACTATACTATAATTTATTTATCTGGCCCGATAATCAAGTGGCGTGATCTTGGGTGTTTTTTTAATACCTCGAATAAAATTGCCCAATTGTATTGCACTTAGGCCACTAATATTATACTCGTAAAAGTAGTCTGTAGCGATGTTAGTCACGAATGTCGTGAACAAGTTAGTACGAGACATGCAATACCGGTATTTTTTATATATCCAATACCGGAATTCCGGTATTGGCAATATAAAAATACCGGATATACCGGTATTGTATGCCCTAGTACATCTATTCTGACCATTAGAAGCATTTAAAGCCGTTCAAAATGTTAAGAGGACCACACACACAGCAAAACAATAGATGTCTTCCCTGTTACCGAAAGTTAAGAATGCTTTAGCCCAATTTTTGATTAGTAACTTATATAAGTTAAGTATATATCTACTAAACCCGTTTCTTTTAGGCTGTATCAATCTCTTCAATTCCATTCAATTCAATTCTTAACCTTTAGAAACATGAAAGCTAAATTAGGACCCAAAGCTGTGTAAAAAAACTTAAGTGCATATGGTGAAAGAGTAAATATAATAAAAATTTAAGCCTTTTAAGTGTTATTTTAGATCAGTCGTTGGTGCAAATCAGTGGTAACGTTAACAACATAAGAAGGAACAAAATTAGGTAGGGTAGAGATTCAAAACTAAATTAAAACCAAACAAGTAAAGTACCTCACACACTGGTCCGAATTCATAACAGTTGGTTTTATACCAAAATTAATATGAGTAACGTATTAGCAGCGTATGCCATGGGGGCCGGAGGTTCTCGAGGTATTAAAAAACTATAATATGCTTATTCGCTCCACCTCGCTAGGGCTTGCAATTCGGTATTTTTTGTATGGCCAATTCCGGGATTCCGGAGTAAAAATACCGGAATTGCAAGCCCTAATGGCTCGTTCCTCGCTCTGCGCATTGGCATACGAAGCCAGCCTTATGTCTGTAGACTTAAATTGTTCAGTCATATACGGTTCAAGCTTTTTTCTTTTGTTTATTACTACTCTATGAAATGTCGAATGTACAGTGAGTGAACCCTGAATGGCTCAACGTGCTCAACAATTCAAGTCTGAGAACGAACATATTAATGATACCATTGGTACCATAGGGCGAGCTAAAGTAGTATTTTAAGCTCCTGTCATACAAACTAGTTTTATCTTTGTATGGCTACTTTAGGTAGATTTAGATAGCATAAATTAATATGTAATGTTGTTTGTCTTTACTTTGAATAAATATCGGCAAACTTGACTTCTTTTTATGTGCAAAAAGGTTTCAATTGAATACTAACCACAGATAAAGTCATCATGCTACTCGTAATTTTTTTATCTATAATAAAATAACTGACAGATCAATGAATTTAATATGGATAGTAGAAAATGTGTGAGGTGCCTGACTGCTATGTATATTTGTTAATGGAAAAATAAAATAAGGTAAACAAATATGGTTGCGTTTCCAGGCAAAAAAAGCATTTGACACATGCCAAAATATTATTAAAGAAATTAGTTTTCACTGAAATATGAGTGATTAATGGAAATTTTTACTAAAAATGAATATAAATAACAAGTTTATGTGTATAAGCTGACAATGAAACCATGGTTGTTCTTGAAGTGCGTGATTGCGAAGCAATGATGGTAAATGAGTTTGTTTACATGATTTTACTTTTTGATTGACCCTGTATTGCGGGTAAGAAAAAGTAGGAGAAAAAATTTTGGACGCGAAAAATAATCTTTTTTGTATGGGGCACGTAGTCCCGGCCGGCCAACCCTCCATACAAAACCAAATTTTGCGCGTGAAAAATATTTTTTAATACGATTGCTCAAAAAGTTCAGTTCATGTAGCTGCAAATCGTGCGTAAAGTTTGATTTTATACACTAGTGCTAAAAAGTAATCTGATTGATACTTTTTAAATAAATTAGTATTATGCGAGACCCGCTTATAAATGACCCACCTGAACAACGCGCGATTGGGCATAAAGGAGTATTATAATGCGAGACCCAGTTTTTAAATAAATGAGTATTATGCGAGACCCGCTTCTAAATGACCCACCTGAACAACGCGCGATTGGGCATAAAGGAGTATTATGCGAGACCCAATAGTATTACTTGAACAACGCGCGATTATAATTATTATTATAATATAAATGTAATTTTATTTCATTGTATTTTTTCGCAATTGTATTAAAAAACGTTGTTCGACACACGTGCGGAAGTGCCATTTTCACTCGTCCCGGTAACTCGTAACCTCGGTACTCGTGCAAGATGTCATACTTCTCGCACTTGTATCGAAAACTACTATTTTCTTAGTTTCTCATAATCAGAATACAATATGAATTGTGTCCTTAAACGGATCGCCGGCATGTTTGCAGTAGAAGGTAACAGGAATACTTACGCGGTAGCCATCGTAGGTGTGGAGTACACACACTTGGTGTTGGTGGTGGTGGCTAGCTGCAGCAGCGGCTGGTTGGTCAGGAACTGGTTCTTGAAGTTGTACACTGTTTCTAGGAGGCTCGTGTTGGTGTTGCGCTTGGCGAACATAGGGTAGTTCAGTACTGAGAACATAATAAATATTTATAATTCTCATCGCAGTCGCGCGTCGCAGTACTGATAATTTAGAAAAATTAATTATAACTGGCAAAGTGGATGGCAGGCGGCCAAGGGGACCCAGTCCAAAACGCTGGTCCGACCAGGTGGCCAACGAACTGCAGATGCCGATGTCACAGGCCCTTCATCAAGCAGAAGACCGCAACAATTGGAGGGGCCTATTGCAACGTTTCCGTCGAAGCCACGATCCTCAGCAGTGAGGGACCGACTTAAGGAGGAGGAGGATAATTCTCATGTTCTAAAATAGAGGTCGGAACGTGATTCATTTCTGCCCTAGGGAGCTTTTTAGTGTAAATCTAATTTTTACGGCTTGATGAAAGTTCGGGTTAAAATACATTTGTCGCATGATGTTTACTCTACATATATCATAACATTCATAACTTAAACCCTGATTTCATAAATGACGATCTTAATGGTTCAATAAAAGTTACCTCAATAAATTGTATTTTGTAATCGGAATGAAAAGTAGTCTAGAATGTTAAACTCGCGTAAAACTATTGAATAGGCGTGGCCACACCTGACGCACCGCCTCGCGAGGAATTTCCGAGCGAGGCAGCACGGCTAGCGTAGTCGTGCCTCGCCCGAGGCATTGCAGCCGCGCGGTCGTTTAGCTCGGTCGAGGTACGTCCACACTAGCCTCGCGCGGCAATTTCCTCGCGAGGAGGTGCGTTAGGTGTGGCCACGCCTAATAGCTAGTCGCTAATTGTGCCTTTCATCTCTTGGTTAACAATCTAGTATTAATTTAGTAACGGGCTATTTTACTTTGGAAAACAAAGCAACAGAAACACTCACTACGCTCGGATTCCTCGCTAACTTGCACGTACAGTGGCTGCGTGACGTCATGCCGGATATGGTTACCTTGGAACTGACCGAATGCCTCGTTGATTCGAGGTAGTTCGCATCTGTTAAACACAAGTTTTTGATAATGATAACACATCGGCAGAGTCCGGAATTTTTTGGCTCGCAATCTACATTGATTTATACAAAACCGGCCAAGAGCGTGTCGGGCCACGCTCAGTGTAGGGTTCCGTAGTTTTCCGTCCGTCACAGTAAGTGTCCCCACTTAAGAGTTAAAATAACACCGCCATGTAGGATATGATATGAGCGTTCCACCTACAGCGACATCTATCGGCAAATTAAGTAAACTATTGCGCGCGAGCTTAAAGTATGGAAGATGATTTTTATGGGATAATTATTTATTGCGTGAACCGATTTTGACCGTTTTTACTTTATTTGAAAGCACGTCATTTCATTGTGATTTTGTAGAAATTACAGGTACAATAAACATCTGCTTATACGGTTAAATTACAAACTTAGTTCAGAAATTATTTTGTATTTTTTTTTCAAAAACTATTCAACCTATCAAGTTCAAAATAATTTTCCTAGAAAGTTTTTATAAAGTTCTACTTTTGAGATTTTTTTCATATTTTTAAAACTTATGGTTCAAAAGTTAGAGGGGGGGGACACATTTTTTTTTACTTCTAGAGCGATTATTTCCGAAAATATAGACATTATCAAAAAATGATTTTAGTAAACCCCTATTCATTTTTAAATACCTATCCAACAATATGTCACACGTTAGGGTTGAAATGAAAAAAAAAATCACTCCCCACTTTACGTATAGGGGAGGTACCCTAAGAAAACATTTTTCCCCACTTTTTATTTTACCACTTTGTCGGCGTGATTGATATACATATTAGTACCAAATTTCAGCTTTCTAGTGGTAACGGTCACTGAGATTATCCGCGGACGGACGGACGGACGGACGGACGGGCAGACATGGCGAAACTATAAGGGTTCCTAGTTAACTACGGAACCCTAAAAAAGGGAGATACGGTACCAGGCGCTCGATTGTGTGCCATGAAATATAGGTTCCGGGACCTATATTGAATGAGTCGTGTGGCAGAGTCTCTCAGTCACACTTTGTGCAATGCGAAAAATATGGAGGTCTCGCTTGCGTATGCACGTGCCGTGCATATATGCCGTGTTAACTATATAGGTTTATCTCTTTTGCCCATGATGCACATACATTATAACGGTGTATAGCATTAGACAAGTGTGTAGGCTTGACCACATTTCATTTTTGTTTACTATGAACGTCACTCATCTTCCTTTTTGTTTAAGTCTATGGCAATCTAGCTAGTGTTAGAAACATTATAATATCGCCTGTCTGTCATACTTAATGAAATGACATTCAATGTATTACGGAGTACTCATTTTCTGAAGTGTCTATTATTTTCAATAAGGTGGTATAGTCACGTACCTGGGGCTGTATTTTTTCTACTTTCAGCTGTACTTTACTTCTGTGTCTATAGATAGAGAGCTGGCCACGTCAGATATGACTCCATAATGAGAGCAACGAAACCCCTCTAGTCAGTTTGCTATACTATGCTTATTTCTAGATCCGGACATCTGGCAGCTGTAAAGTGGTGGAGATCAAAGAATGCAAATAACTTGAAGAAAACAAATCCTAGAGTTCTGGGTTTGATGATTACATCAAACCATAATATGACTCATAATATTAATTATGGGAAATTATGTAAGTAATTAAAAGTTTCTGTTGGAGGAAAGTAGTGCTAAATGATGTATAATGCAATTTATAGTTAGTCGGTTACTGCTTATGTTTCTGTATTCATACACAATGTTAAAATATTTGTAGGCCCTATCCTCTATAAATGATACAACTTCGGCAGTTTTTACCTATTTTGGTATTATTTTTTTCCAACTGAAAAACTTTGTTGTTCTGTCACTCTGACCTCCACCCTCCAACCTGCTAGATGCCCGGATCTAGCAATAAGGATGGTAAAGCAATCTAACTAGACAGGTTTCATTGCTGATTGCTCTCATTATTGAGTCATATCTGACGTGGCCAGCTCTTAGTCCACTACAACAAGGTTAGATTAGATTTGACCGTAGATTGGACTGACCTGGTACTTAAAGTGCGTCTCTCGTCGCGTCTCTCTCTCACTTGCTCAGCGCGGATTTTCTTGTGGTAGTAAACGGAGCTTGTCCTGTCCGGGGTAACTTCCGTAAAGTCCGGCACGTCTTCAACTCCTATAAAGAAAAGTAGTAAGTAATCGAACGAGCGAGCCCAGCGAAGCGAAGTTCTTACAGACAACTTCGTGCACATCAGAACTGTAAATCGGCTACTAGGACGCCATGCATTTCGATGGCTTTTTTATTTTGAATGTTTGCTCCGCGATAACTTTACTAACGTTTTTCATGAAAGTTAGGATTGTACCAGAGATAAATATTATTAGAGAGTTCTTATATGAGCTGGATACATACATACTGGAATCAGAAGGTCTAAAAGAGTGTTGTTAAGGGGTCTTGTTATACTGGTCTGCACTCGATTGCAAGAATCACGAGTTTTTAGTTCGAGGCAGACTACTAGTTAGATATATAGATGAAATATTTAGTCGACTACAACATTCATGCATATTGTCAATTTTACTAGTATACACTTACATAGTAGGCAAGGCAACTCTTATGCAAAGGCCGTTCATATTTTATTGCCAAACTCTAGTAATACGTCGAGATCGTCATGCGGTAAGACTTCTTCACTTAGTAGGGGGGCTTCTTCACCGTCTCTCTCCATAGTACCTGCATAAGTACACGCGCGACGAACGAGCGAGCGTAGCGAAGTGGGTTTTTACATTTAGCTTCTGATACTTGGCTAGCGGCAAGTTTCGGCATTACGACGTTTTTTGAATTTTGATCATTTGTTCCGCAATAACTTTAACACAGTTTATCAAACTTTAATTAAATTTGGTAAAAACGTACTTGAGGTAAATAAAATTTGAACAGGATCGATCAAGGGGTTGTGGAGTTAGAACGTCATAAAGCCATTATAATAGTGGTCTTGTTATACTGGTCAATGAAAAATTGACCATTCACGATTAAATCACCAACGCACCACAGGGGTGTGGGGGACAAAAAGAGTATTCTGGATGAGTCCTGTTGTTTATTGATATCTTATAATCGCTAGTAGCGCCACCTATATAGATATAAGAACTCTTTAGTTCATTTAGATCTCTTTGGAATATATACCTAAATGACTTATGTTTAGTTTAGTTAAATATAGAACTTGTCATTAAAGGAATTGTTACTCTCATGACATGGTGGTTTTCATTATAGGTTATGGGGCCCCAGCTTGTTATACGTTTACTGTCGCAATTTTTGATTTATTTTTACTTTGGTGAAGACACACATCTTCCAGAAGAGGAGGAAGAATCTTCAGACTCTTCAGCCAGCAGCATGGATAGTGTTCTAGAGGCCAGTGAGGTGAGAAGGTATCCCGAGAGGCAAAGAAACGTACCAGACAGGTATGGTTTTTCAAATACTTGTATAGGTAACGAGAATCCTGAAGATACCTGTGAGCTTTCACTTAAAGAAGCATTGGAAGGTCCAGAGAAAGCTCAGTGGTTGGAGGCAGTGAATACATACCTAAATGACTTATGTTTAGTTTTAAATATAGAACTTGTCATTAAAGGAATTGTTACTCTCACGACATGGTGGCTTTCATTATAAGTCCTTACCGCTGGTGTTAGGGTAGTTGAGGCTGGTAGCTTGCTCCACGTTCCCATTGATGATGTCCTGCAGCGTCAGCTCGATGTTGCGCTTCAAACTGTTGGTACTCCCTGTACTGGAACAATGCAATACAAAGCTATACTTAACTCTCAAAACTCATGTTACCCAGAGGTTACTAATATAGGGTTTTCCAATAAGGGCTGGTCGATTTTAAAATACTCGCACAGATCAGGCTGAATTTCAGCGATGGCTTGGGTTATATTGATTATACGGGCATACGTGGATTGCGGCTTGTTTGAGTGGAACTGCGGTTTCAGAAAACCTGACAAAAATTGTCAAACGGGGTGACATGCACGGATGTCCTTGAAATCAGTATAACCCAAGCATTGACTTTTAGGATATGAGCTACCAGAAGAGGCCAAGGCGGACATTTGAACGATGTCATATTTAAAAAAAAAATATGGCATGTATGGGCCTTTTCAAATAAAACTAAAGAGTAATTAATATCTTACACATAGCCTGTTTTATTGCATTTTAAAATCAACCCGACCTTATTGGAAAACCCTATGGGGTATTTGAGGGTATTTTTTGGAGTCACTTGATTAAGATTAAGATACAAGTGATATCTTATTACACCGTGGTTTACCTGGTAGTTGTGTAATCCTATCGTCCTGTGGCTTGTGTATAAACGAGGCCAGGGCAACCATCTTGCCCTTACTTTGCCGGACCCCAACTCCCCCTACAGCCATTAGTTCCTTGGTGAGCCTGACGTTTCACAAGAATGTGTTGAATGCTGGAGAATTAAATGCTTAACTTTGATATACTGTGATTTACCAGGTGGTTAAATAGTCTCTGCCATCCTGTGATTGGCGTATGATCGCTCCTAGGGTAGCCATCTTACCTTCGTTGTTCCGGACCCCAACGCTCCCAAAGAATGCCTTTATTACTTGGTAATGTCGTAAATGCCGATGGCGCTGAGCGACTTGAGACTTTTTACCAGTACCTGTATTACCCCTGGAGAAAGAAGTGTTTAACTTTGTTACACTGTGGGTTACCTGGTAGACGTGAAGCTGTCGTCTTGTGGCTTGTGTATGAAGGCAGCCAGGGTAGCCATCTTGCCGTCGCTGTTGCGAACTCCAACTCCCCCTACGGGTACTAGTTCCTTGGTGATGGGGTAGATGCCGCTCAGCCGCCGAGTCCTTTGACGTTTTACTAAGATCTGTGTTGAGCACTGGACAACATTGAAGATAAAAACCCAAAGATTATAATTGGTCTCAAATGTTGGAGCCAAATAAGGCAGACTTTTTTGTCTATTGTATATGGATTTGACAAATTCATAGAGATGTTTTTTAATGCTTGCGGCGCCTTTAAGCTAACGACCTTGTCATAAACTACATTTAGATGTTTGGGCAAATATAAGAGCCTTTGTAAAATAATATTGAGCAGGACAATGTATTATATACTTGAAATAAGCTGTCCGTTGTGACACACTTTAACATGACAAGTGACAAAACTTAACTTAGGGAATCCTAGTCATGGCACCAATTTGCACATATAGCCTTGTGTTCGGCGATCCCAGTGAATGATGAGCTAGGGCATTCCCTTTGCTTGCTCAAATGTCTCATAAAAACACTTACCGCCTGTTTAACCTGCACCATCTGCCTTTCCTTAACATGTGAGGCCGCCAATATGTTCGGCTTATATTTCTTTATGACCCTCACGGGGTTCATCTGCGTGGTCTGGTCGACCATGTCCACGTGCCGCTGGTTCACCTCCACGAACTGGGTCATGGACGGCTTGACCTTCACGTTGCAGCTGCGCAGGACACGGTCGCTTGCGCTGGGGTATGTGGCCACACCGCTGATCAGATGCAAAAAATAGTACATAATAAGTACATAGGTAGGTAGCCTAGGCCTGCAAGGTAGTATGAAAACACTTTCTTTTTGCGCATGTTTGAGAAAATGCGCTTTAACAACAGGTGCAAAAATCTGAATGAATAAAAACCGGCCAAGTGCGTGTCGGACCACGCATTATGGAGGGTTCCGTACCTGCTATCGAAAAAATTAATATCGCAAGGTCGTATTTGCCTATATATGTAGTTTTTTGGAGATATCTCACTAAGTGTGGTAGGGCACGTTTAGCGAATGTGATCTCGCTCAAATCTGGAGCAGAGCCCGACTGGGGAAGTACCTCCACCTTACAGAAAACCACAGCCAAGTAAGACTAGACCCTACTCATAGTGTTGTGTTCCTGTTGGTGAGTAAGGTTGCCAAAGAGCTCAAAGAGGACCCAGTGTGTTGACGATGAGGGACCCTTGTTCCTTTAGCCGTCAACACAGTGAATCCTCCTTTTTGTAAAGGGTCGGCAACGCGCATGTGATTCATTTGGAGTTGCAGGCGTCCATAGGTTACGGTAGCTGCTTACCATCAGGCGGGCCGTATGCTTGTTTGCCACCGTCGTCGTATAAAAAAAAAAAGTCTTAACCAATAATTTTCATGGAAGAATATTCAAAGATGTATATCTTCTTGAACTTTTTCATAATTTTGGACTTACGGTTCAAAAGTTATAGGAGGGAGGGGGGGGGCGGGGGGACACAACTTATTTGACTTTCGGAGTGATTATTTCTGAAAATATCTACCTAATCAAAAAAAATTCAAAGAAACCTCAAAGTTATTTTTAAATACCTATCGATTGATATTTGGTAGAATTTTTTTTTTACAATTAGTTACATGTAAGGGGTGCCCCCACTAAAGTTTTTTCTTTCAGCAATATCAGTACAAAACTAAGTAGCGGCACACAATATACACCTTATGTTAAAATTTTATGAAGACACGTCTCATGGTTGACAATCAATGTCAATGGCTATGACATACGGACGGTCGGACATGACGAAACTATAAGGGTTCCGTTTTTGCCATTTTAGCTACGGAACCCTAAAAAAAGGGTCATAAAGTTTGATTTTAACTATGGTCGTTTTGAATTGGCTACTTTCCTAAAAAAATATATTTAGTCCGTCAGTTAGATTATCAAAAAATATTGGACACGTATTTTTTATTTTGTCAATCAAACAAAAAATGGTGAAGATATAGCCTGTTAAAGTTCCGCGTGACGTCATATTTCAGTACAATTTTTAATATAATATGACGTCACGCGGAACTTTAACGGGCTATATCTTCACAAATTTTTGTTTGATTGACAAAATAAAAAATACGTATCCAATATTTTTTGATAATCTAACTGACGGACTAAATAGAATTATGTTTTTTTTACCCAGGAAAGTACCCAATTAAGCAATGCCCTCCGCTTCCTATTTATTCAACAGTAAACTTAGCTATTTACGCCTTTTTTTGTCAAGGAGTCAGCAAACTGTAAAAACAAAAAAAAAAACTAGATTTAGAGAACACTACAAAATACAAAGTTTTTCGAATTTGAAAAAAAAAAACAACAAATATCTGTTTGGCTGAAATTAAGACTAGCCACAAACGCAAAGAGCCACCTGCGGATCGCGAACGACAGTTTGCCGAACCTCGATGTAAGCTTTGAAAGTTATCACGCCTGTAGCGCCACAAGCTACCGCCACTATCTGATAGATGGCGCTGGCGTCAAGCCAAGCAGTACTGTCAACGCCAAAAATATCTATACAATTTTGAACCTTATTACAATGGAGTTACGTGCAGAAGTGTACACATATTTAAAATATCATACTTCTAATATAGCCATATACCCACTGTTTTGTTTATAGTAAAAAAACTATTAGCCGGAAGAAGGCTGATAGGGTTCCTAGTTTAGCATAAGAATTTAAATAGGGTCTAACAAGAAGTTTGTATATACTCTGCAGTGGCGCCATCTAGCCAACAGGAAAACAATAGTCAACAAGGGGAAATACCTTGAAGAACTACAAGCTGCAGTTTACTGGACTACTTTCCTTAATAATTTCCACATGTTTTTTTAGTAATTTTAGCCTCCTGAGCCCTTAAGACTTATTAAATTTGCATGAATTTGCAAAGACGTCATTCGGTTATATTTTCCGTTAGATTAAAATGTCTGTAATAGACCTATTATCTATTGTAGCATTTGTAGTCCTGAAACGTCAAAAATGTGAAAATACGCAAGGCATCTGCGCCGCGCGTCAAAACGCCCCATACAAAAAGCGATCAATGTTACTAAGCGTCTGTAGGAAACATTTTAAACGTACACGTGATCCATGGGTGGTGCTAAAAGAGTAACAAACTTGGCAGCTGCACTGTCCTATCTGGACCGCGCCGCACTTACTGGATTTTCTTCATCATCTGCTTTCCCACTACTACTACCTAAGAGAAGACATGCCTATCTCTATCCAGTGACATGTAGCCATACGATAAATATATTAAAAAACCGGCCAAGAGCGTGTCGGGCCACACTCAGTGTAGGCTTCCGTAGTTTTCCGTCCGTCACAGTGTGTCCCCACTTAAGAGTTAAAATAACACCGCCATGTAGGATATGATATGAGCGTTCCACGTACAGCGACATCTATCGGCAAATGAAGTAAACTATTGCGCGCGAGCTTAAAGTAAGGAAGATGATTTTTATGGGATAATTCTTTATTGCGTGAACCGATTTTCACCGTTTTTACTTTATTTGAAAGCACGTCATTTCATTGTGATTTTGTAGAAATTACAGGTACAAAAAACACCTGCTTATACGGTTAAATTACAAACTTAGTTCAGAAACTATTTTGTATTTTTTTTTCAAAAACTATTCAACCTATCAAGTTCAAAATAATTTTCCTAGAAAGTTTTTATAAAGTTCTACTTTTGAAATTTTTTTCATATTTTTAAAACTTATGGTTCAAAAGTTAGAGGGGGGGGGACACATTTTTTTTTACTTCTGGAGCGATTATTTCCGAAAATATTTACATTATCACAAAATGATTTTATTTTACCCTTATTCATTTTTAAATACCTATCCAACAATATATCACACGTTAGGGTTGAAATGAAAAAAAAAGCACTCCCCACTTTACGTATAGGGGAGGTACCCTAATAAAACATTTTTTTCCACTTTTTATTTTACCACTTTGTCGGCGTGATTGATATACATATTAGTACCTAATTTCAGCTTTCTAGTGCTAACGGTCACTGAGATTATCCGCGGACGGACGGACGGACGGGCAGACATGGCGAAACTATAAGGGTTCCTAGTTGACTACGGAACCCTAAAAACGTAAGGTTTGTGACGTCACTGGCCTCAAAGTTGGGGAAAACGAATAATAATAAAATAAAATAAACATGTTAGAGTTAAAATTTGGGGTATAAAAGAAATGGCTCAAATATTACGTTTTTAAACTGCAATATCTTTATAAAAATGTTAGAAAATCAATATGGATTTCTACCTTTTTATATTAATTTGGTGTTGTTGAACGTATTTATTGAACAAATTCAATTAAATATTTTTCATGCATGTTCTCAATTCAAAAACAAACTAAAGGATTGAGGGACTTAGGAGGATGAAAGTTGTAGTTTTCTCTATGATGGATGTAGGTATTTTGGAAGTACCTACCTCTATAAGATGGCATTTTACTGTGCCTTATCTCTTGTAAGTATGGTTAACAATCAGAAAAGGATTACCTTACAATGGTGTTTTGAGACCTCATCATTTGATGCCGCAGCTCAGAACACCTCAGCATAAATGCTGGGCGTTTTGGAGTGTCACTTATGGCAGGGGACGCTGATCCACTGCTTGCTGAATCCATCTGGAAGTTTCATGTCATGTTAATGTGTATATTAATATGGTAAGTACAAAATAAGTGTTCCCACTTGTTACTAACAATAGATTACTATCCAGACAAAGTTCAGCATGGTAGGCAATGTTGCAGCAGTTAATGATCTCACTGAAGTGAGTAGCCAGCTTAAACAAACCGAAGTATTTTGCCAGCTATAAAATTAAAGAACCAATATTACAGTTATTACAATCTCCCTGCTTCTCTTCTTAGCCTGCGCGAGGTGCTGCCGCTCCTGCTTCACCCGGCGGATAATATGCTGCACCTCCGACTCCGTAGAACACTTTTTAGCATTTATCATTTCCACTAGATATACTTTCTGTAAATAAATATGTACATTTGTATTGTATGGGTAGGTACAATAAACAGAATACTATTGGCCAGGTCCCAGAAATGTATTTTCAAGTTTTGTGAATATATAACTTTATGCAACTTAGAAGGTAGAAAGTAACTTGGTTATAAAAAAATACCCAGAACTTTTAGGAGATTTTAGTAACAGTTTACTTAATCATTCATATAATTGTTTCCTAAAAAACAATATGCAGCTGGATCATGCAAAATATAAATAAAAGAAAGAAAGATAACAAAAAAAACTTATTTAGTCCCAATATGGTGAAAGATCTATCAAGTTAATTTAGCTATATATAACTATTACAAAAACACTAGTTTACGATCAGGTACCATACACTTATCAAGTTATCAGTTCTGGCATTAATCTGATACAAAACAAAGTTTTACACGCAAAGTACAGAAGGATTAAAACTTACTTTCACGTTGGACGGCAGTTTCATGGATTTAGCAAGTTTCTGCAGGTACCTGTACGAGTAAAGTTCCAACTGGCTCTTAGAATAGTTTAGTTTGCCCTCCATCATCAGCCAAAACATTAGAAGAAAAGTTTAACGAGTTTTCTCAGCAACTAGCCGGCAAGAAGCACGTGCTTGTAACCATTCAACGAGATGGTGTAATTGTGCTTTCCAAACCGTTAAAATACCCTACTTGATAAAAATAAGCTAAAGTTTTTGTTATCGACCCTACGACATGTGATTTGTGTTAAAAACATTTGGCAAATTGAATTTTCAAAACTTCGGTAGTTCGATCCTCCAAAGTTTAAGAAAATGAAGTTCGCTGAACTTTTTTTTGACAAGTAGGACTGTTTAAGCAAGTTCTTAAAACATTCAAGCCATTGAATAGAAAATATGTGATTCTAGTTTTGAATAGGGAAATGACGAGGAATTAATATTTAAATACTATGAAACAAATAAATATTATACTGAAACATTTACAAATATTAAATTGCAGCGCGCTGTACTCACGTCCCTACATGTAAACACATATTTAGGGTCTCTATTGATCTAGCAACAAATCACTTCAGGTTTTTAATACATTGCGGCATCATTGCGACCTTTGATCTTTCGATTGATGACGTTGCACCAAGGTTGCACCTACCTAGACCATTGAGTAATCTAGACGGCAAAGTGACGAAGTCATATTATATTCTTTGATCGAAGTTGCATGCGATTTTTGCGTCGAAATTTCGCCATATGTGGACATAGGTCTAAAGGCCCTGTTATACTTTACTTTTTTTAGTGCCCTAACTAGCATCCTAATTAGGATCCTAACTTGTTTTCATAGTAAATTTACTCGCTAATAGATATAAATCGCGATTTCTTCAAGAATTTCTGTGTTTACTACGAGAAAACCTATTATTTTTCTTAGAAAGTTGTGTCGGCTAAGGAAAACAATGGTAAATTGTTCTGTTTTGTGCTGTAGAAGTAATTTTATCGTCATCTATGTCTATCTCTTACGGGTGTACGCGTGTGCGGTCTCTAGTTAAATTCTTGCTTTGAGCACCGATATGTAATAAAGAATGGTCTCATAATGGCCCCGCAATAGTGCATAGACATGTAAAATAAGGAGAGGTAACGCCGTGAAGACAAAACTGTGATTCCATAATAAGCCGATTTCTTTGTGTTGACGCGCGACACCCCCACATAACGCGCGCGCGCGTTGACGAGGGGTGATTGGTTCAAACACTTCAAAAGTTAGTGTGTGTGCTCGAGACCGCGGTTTATTATGGAATCACAACAGCGAACTTGAGGTTGTCAGTCCCCCCACGCCTATCATCTCGTAATAAATCAACGTTCCATATTCCCTTCGTTAATAATAATTATAGAAAAAAATCCTTTCTTCTAAGAGCTGCTCGGTCTTTTAATCAGCTCTGTAAACGGTACAATCTCATCGATCTGTTCTGCGATAGCCTTAATTCAATACGTAAGCTAATGATCCAAGACTTCTCCTTCTGATATCACTTGTATGTAATTATATCTTGTTTATTTCTCTTTTGTTCTTCTTGTTGACCGTTTAATTTCATCCCTGCTGATAAGCAACCATAATTATAAGTTTAGTTATTAATTGATGTACTTAGTACTTTCGCACGCTATTTATTTTACGCAGTTTCTACCTGTGGAAATTTTTAATTGGCTCACTGTTTCTACATTACTGCCTATCTTGTTACCCCAGCTGTAAGTTTTCCTATGAAATAAAATAAAATAAAATAAAATAGGGTAATTGTGCTCCTTTTCGTCCACTTATCGATTTTGCCAGCTTTGTGATGCAAAAAGAATATCTTAAAGTACCCTTACTTAAATGTATTATATTTCATTTTATAGCTTATATAGTCTAGTTTATGTCAGAGCGATAATTATCCATACTTGCGAGATTTTGTATAAAAAATATTATTTGAAAAAGTGGGGTATTCGTTAGTTTTCGTCCATAAATGTCAGTTTTCCGTCCTGGGCTCTGCTAGTTTTCGTCCACTGAGTAGGGTGATTATTTCTGAAAATATCCACTTAATCAAAAAATGATAAAACAAACCTCAATGTTATTTTTAAAGTCCTATCGATTGATGTGCAACATGATGATTTTTGGTAAAAAAAAATTGTTATACGTATGGAAAACCCCTTGTGGCTCCCCCCCTAAAAAAAATCTTTTCAGCAATTTTACTACAATACTAAGTAGGGGTATACAAAATACACCTTCTGTTATAATTTCATCAATATTAGTTATAGTCTCCAAATAAAAAATGGCCATGGCATACGGACGAACTACGGACATGACGAAACTATAAGGTTTCCGTTTTTGCCATTTTGGCTACGGAATCCTAAAAACTAATGATAGTAAGGATTAACACCATGTTTTTTTATTTCCGTTAATATTAGCAGTACGAGTACAATTAAGGAAACGAAATGGCGTAGTTAGTTTTTATAAATTTGTTTTTTCCATACAAGTATGTATTGTTAAATCGATCACGGTATTATATTTAACTCAACCAAACAATCGAATATTATAACTAAGGCATTTTATCACCAAACAATGATATTGTAGGCCTTTAATGTTAACCACTGTCACTGCTTGTACTATAAAGCCTTGGCCAAACAGCAAGCGTGGCGCAGCGCCGCGGTCGCGCGGCGCGACCTGCCGTGCGACGACATATCGCCTGACTTCGTGTCACTGACTTTGAATAGAACTTCATACGCGAACGTACTGCTGCGGCCTGCGGTCGGGTTCCAACTTGTTTGTACCTTAGCCTTGGTCAAACAGCAAGCGTGGCGCAGCGCCGCGTCTGCGCCGCGTGACGCCGAAGCGATGACTGTTCAAACAGGGCGCGCGCGGATCGCGCCGGCCTCGCGCTCTCAACACGCCCTCATTGCGCGCGCGTGAACACGGCGCGGCCGTGCGCGATGCGGACGTAACTCGCTCATTCCTTCCGAAGCCAAGATTATTTTTTCGAAGAGAAGATATTTTTTTCTATATCCATAATCACAATCACAGTATACGAGGGTTGCTACTTATATATCCGGAAACAAAAAAACAAACAAACGTACACGGCTGAAAATGGTTTTATTGTTTTTCAAAGTATTCCCCTTGATGATCTATGCACTTTTGCATTCGCGTGAACCAATTTTTAAAGCACTTCTGCCACTCCGCCTGAGGTACCTCCATAACGTGTTGTTTGAATGCGTCGACAGCATCTTCAGCGGTCGAAAATCGTTGACCGCGTAATTTATTCTTTATATTTGGAAATAAATAAAAATCGTTGGGTGCCAAGTCAGGGCTGTACGGCGGATGACCCGTTAATTCCACATTTTGACCCTCCAAAAATAGAGTTGTTTCGCGTGACGTATGACAGCTGGCATTGTCATGATGAAGAATGATTCTTCGTCGCTGGTTAGTTTTACGAATTTGTTCAAATACTTCCGGTAAGCAAATGGTCGTGTACCACTCTGAATTAACCGTTCTACGGTTTTCTAGTGGCACTGTAGCTACATGGCCATTAATACCGAAGAAGCAGGCCACCATTTGTTTCAATGTACTTTTTGCACGAGTAACTTTCGTAGGGTTCGGCTCATTTTGAAACACCCATACCGTTGATTGTTGCTTCGTTTCGGGATCGTATGCATAGATCCAGGCTTCGTCACCTGTATAGATGTTATAAACGGCTTTTGAGTCACCACGGTTATATTTTTTTAACATTTTATTGCACCATTCGACGCGAGCATCTTTTTGCTCTTTTGTTAAGTTGTGGGGTATCCAACGCGAACAAATTTTTTTTACAGCCAAATAATTATGTAATATGCTATTAATGCTGGTCATAGAAATACCCAGAGTCGCCTCTATCTCGCGGTACGTAACATGTCGGTCGTCCATTATAAGTTTTCGCACAGCATCGATATTTTGTTGTGTTGTGTTACGACCGATTTCGGGCGACCTGCCTTAACTTCGTCCGTAAGCATACTACGTCCACGATTGAACTCACTAAACCAGTGATACACAGTAGTTTTAGATGGGGCTTCATCACCAAAAGTTGAAGTTAGTTGATCTATGCACTTTTGTTGCGTTAAACCACGCCGAAAATCATAATAAATCATAGCACGAATATTTTCACGAGTGAGTTCCATTCTTGCTGCGAGATGACATTTAAAACCCGTCAAAAACAAAACACGAGCGTTAATAAGAAAGAAAAAATATACCGGCCAGTACTTAAAAAAGTTCAAATTTTACCATGGAGGTCAAATATGCTATTTAAGAAGATTGTAATCCCGGTTTCCGGATATATAAATAGCAGCCCTTGTATTGCTACGCTCGCACGACGCACCGCGCTGCCTAACGTCCGACTGATGTGACCCAGCGCGGCGCAGCGTGCCGCCGCGCAGCGCTACGCCCGCGCCGCGTGGACGCGGGGGGCCGCGCGGCGCGGGGCGCGACAGAAGCGGGGCGCGGCGCCGGCGGGACGCAGTCTGTTTGACGTCGCTAACCTGTTAACATGTGCCGCGGTCGCGCCGCGCGACCGTGGCGCTGCGCCACGCTTGCTGTTTGACCAAGGCTTAATGCAATTGACACGACTAGCGTAGTCAACCGCGCATTGGATCGTTCATTATTGGGTCGTTCCTTAGAGAATTCAACCCGGAGTAGCCATGTCTGCCGTTTTCTTTACAAAGCAAGTCTGCCGATTTTTGCGGGGGAGGGGAACGTCAAGTGTATTCTGTGGCTATTCGTACGTAACGTACAAATAGGTGTAAGCATGACCACCCAACCAGCAAAAATGCCGAATAAGCTTGGTATTATAGAGCTATTTAGTCAGATAAAGGTAGTGTAACAGTAGTCGCTGCGATAATATGTCGTATAGTAGCTGATTATATTACAAATTAGCTTATACAACAATTCAGTCAAATAGTACAGTGGAATAAACGTTTATATGACCTTGTTATGCGATTGTTTTACTACAGTTTTATAGCCATCATCAATATTACTTCTATACATCTCATTGATCGCGTTACAGCATATTATACTGCAGCTATGTTACAAACAGCCGTTTATACGTTTCTAATATTGCCATTATAGGACTAGTCATATTGCCATGGTAAGTTGCAACTTTTATTCAGAAAACTGTTGTATAAAAGAATTTAAAGTAATTTTTATTCCACATGTAGCAATATAAATGTAGTAAATAAATACGATTACTACACAATCGAGTAATAGATTTCATACTGATTTCTATAGAGTCCATAATGATATAAGTGTTGCTTTGGGTATAATTATCTGACTAATTATTGTTTATGCTGTGTAAGTGTAGTTGTTTAGCACTTTTATTTCACAGCTTGTGTTATAGAAGCCAAGATATAACGTTTACTGACCCACAACTCGTATAACCGTTGCACGACCGCCGTGATTTCAGCATCAAACTTGTCAACCAGAATATTTAATTGCGAGTACTGGTTCCGTACAGATTTTTTTTTAATTTCTACAGAAAAGCATAGCCAATACAGCAGTCAAATTGTCAATTTATCATGCAAAGCACAATGTCAAGCTGCATTTTTTTATATGTTCCTAGGGTCCCTTAGAAGACTGTAAAACTGTATTTTGCATGCAAATTTTTCAGACTTTTTTTATTTTTATAACAGTTAAACTAAAAAAACTTGTGTTTTTTTTAATTAGTTGCTTAGCAATTAATCCAGTTTTTACAATTTGGAACAGTTAAAGCCCCTTAACTTTCTAGTACATAAATTACAACAACTGGATTTACTCCATAAATTCTTAAATTACGACTAGCCGGAAAAAGTACCACAAACAAAACAATGATAATTGTTTGTATGTAGGTACAGACAAGGTCATTGCGTTTTTTTTGACATAGTATTGGTATATGACCTGAATCTCAACAATGACGTGTATACATAGTTTTGTCAAAAATATAATATCGATAATATGATACACAAAAAACTTTACATATCTTAGCACAAGTAGCTTAAAGTACTTAAAATCACACAAATACTTATTATCTGTAAGTATAACATTATATCAAAGTATTTATTTATATACTAGTACCGATAACTCAACACAATAACTATTACCACAGGATTTCTTTGATATTCTTTCGAATCCAGGGTTTTTATATTCTTCACAAAGAACCTTAAAGTTGGCATTATGGCGGAAACAATAGTCGAATAATGTAGTAACGGGGCACTCGTATTCGGCTGTATATCACATACTAGTCGCGTAGGTGTTACGAAGATGCTTAATGTCGCTTACTGATACATTTGTTTAGATAATTAAATAATAAATTAAATAATAAATCACTTAAAACTAAAAATCATGAAGGGGCATTAACATTTAATAAATAAACTATAATATGTTTTGTCACAAAAATAAGTTTGCAGGTAAACTTCACAGCCACAATCGATAAACCTCAAGTATCACTATCCTTAACATATAACAAAATCAAAATGCACTTTACTTACCTCGAAATTATTATTATTTCTCTTTCAGTTTATGCTTTGTGACAATTGTGACGAACTTGCGCGTGTTGATAAAAAAAGTCGAGTAACCGCTGCTCCAAAACTCGCTATTGAATCAAATAATTGCATAGTGGAGTTCTCGCTGCTGCAACTCGACATAAAAGCCGAATAAATATTGCGATAGAAGCCACTACTACACGCAATTAGTAATTGCGCGACATTTATAGAACTTCTATTCAGTATTCCTGATCTATAGCGGTGTTTTCATTTGTCACCTACTCCACTTAATTGCAATATAACTGTGCCCAAACGCCGTCGTATAAACGTGTATTCGACTCTTATTCGACCATACACTAACACTTAAAAGTCGCGGCAGAAACGTGTACTCGACCATGGTTTTGCTAGTTGGGCACTGGTCATATGTTTTCGGCAAAGGGGAACGCCTGTCAATGGCGACTCCGGTTGGTTGAATTCTCTAAGGGTCGTGCATTACCCGGAAAGGTTTCCGATTGGTTCCGATCAGATCCGAAGGTTATGCGACTATTTAAAAAAGTAGCTTTTTTCATAGTAATCAGATCAAAACACGAGACTTCCTTTTTTCGGATATTTGTTCAAATATTTAACAGCGCATGTTTTTGTTTGTTTGTTTTCGTGTGGTTTTAATTGCCGGTAAATAGATAAAGGTGATGTGATAGTGCTTGGTGAAAATAACGGATAATATTCATTGTGAAAGATATATGGGTGTGTGTGCGTGTGTGTGTGTGTACGGACGATGGCAATGGCACGATCACAAAGCTTTCTTTTGAAGTGAAATAAGCAGAGCACGCCATAGTATGGAGGTTATAATTGTTATTCTACTACCATTTGGTCATTCTAATGTTAATTATAGTTTTGTCTTCTCACAAATAACTCGTATATTAACGATAACAATGCAACAGAAGAGCTAGTTTTAGTCTTTGCTCAAGTCATTTAAATGTTTTGTTTATTACATTTATTTACGTAACATTATATGAGGAATGGACAGAAACTAAAGTGTGTAGGTAATCAAATATAATATTACCATACTACTATATACTATAATATTACGTATTAATTAAGTATTTTGAAGTAAAATAACCATTAGAAATATTTACCTAGCTGTCTGGATTTCCGGGATCAGGTGGTCGCAAAACTGAAATTTATACCAAATTGCTCTGCTAGTTTTGGTCCACAAAGTTTATATATTAATTATATTCTAAAACTTTAATCTCCACTTAAAATATTGTACAATTAACTTTAAAATAGATAATTCATTCCAAACATATTTAGTGCACTGCCTAAATCATTAATAAAACTCATCATAAACTTTTCCCGCCACAAGTTTTTTTCTTCATTGCGATGACATTTGCTAGGGCCGAATTCGAGGCGGCTATTAATGTTTTATTTTTAAAGGCACTATTTGTCAAATTACTTTTTTATGATAGTAGAATTGTTTCTTAGATATTATGGATCGCAACAAGACCAAACTTCCGCAGGAAAATTCATTTACGTTCAAGTTTTCTCCATATATTTGTAGCAGAACCGTCAGGTGGACGGAAACTGACTATGGACGGGAAACGAGCACAATCACCCTAAGTAGGTAGGTTGAAATAAACAACGTAGTTAAGGTAATTTAAGAATTAGATATTTTCACCTCGGCAGCTCGAACAAGGGCTCTTTGGTGCTCAATAACAGTGAGCAAAAATTCAATTTTTCTGCGAGCGTGAGACAAAATGACCTTGAGTTGTCCTCGTAAAAAGACAGAGAAAGTAATATTTTCAAACATCATATTATCGCTTTTCTTTTTAATTTGAATATCAGACTCCCCGATGCACACCAAAATAGCTTGAAAAGGAAACCTAATCACAAGATTTGGCGCAGGCACTAGTTTTTAGTAAATGTGCTATTTGTGGTAAGTGGCGAAATTGGCTCGAAAGTCAGTAAAAGAGGCGAGAATAGAGTGGGAGTCAGTGAAAATAGAGCGGAAGACAAGCGGAACTGGGTGTAAGTGGAGCAAAACTAGTGAAATTGGAGCGGGAGTGGAGCGGGTTTCAGTAAAAGTGGCGGGAATCGAGTGGAAGTACTGGAAGTAGAGTGGAAGTGAAGCGTAACTGGTCGGAAGTGGAGGAAAACTGGCGGAAATGGAGCGGAACTGGCGGATTTAGAGCGGAACTGGCGGAATTAGAGTGGAAGTCACTAAAAGTGGCGGAAATAGACTGGAAGTCAGTGGAAGTATAGCGGAACTGAGTGGAAGTGGAGCGGAACTGGCGGAATAGTAGCAGAACTTGAGCGGACCTCATTAAAAGTGGCGGGAATTGAGTGGAAGTCATTAGAAGTAAAGCGGTGTAATAAGTGGAGGTGGAGCGGAACTGGCGGAACTGAAGCGGTACTTGAGCGGAAATCATTAAAGTGGCGGGGGTTGTATGGAAGTCAGTGGAAGTGGAGCGGAGCTGCGTGTAAGTGGAACGGAACTGGCGGAATAGGAGCGGAACTTGAGTGGAACTCATTAAATGTGGCGAGAATTTAGTGGAAGTGTAGCGGAACTGGGTGGAAGTGGAGCGGAACTGGCGGAATAGAAGCGGAACTTGAGCGGAACTCATTAAAGTGGCGGGAATTGCGTAGAAGTCATTGGAAGTAAATACACTTTCACTGGCTTCCACTCAATTCTCGCCACTTTAAATGAGTTCCGCTCAAGTTCCGCTTCAATTCCGCCAGTTCCGTTCCACTTTCACCGAGCTCCGCTCCCCTTCCTCTGACTTCCACACAATCCCCGCCACTTTTAATGAGTTCCGCTTCAGTTCCGCCAGTTCCGCTTCACCTCCACCTAGTTCACCGCTATACTTCCAATGACTTCCACTCAATTCCCGGCACTTTTAATGAGTTCCGCTCAAGTTCCGCTTCAGTTCCGCCAGTTATGCTTCACCTCCACCTAGTTCACCGTTTTACTTCCAAGAACCTGCACTCAATTCCCGCCACTTTTAATGAGTTCCGCTCAAGTTCCGCTTCTATTCCGCCAGCTCCGCTCCACTTCCATCCAGTTCCGCTACACTTTCACTGTCTTCCTCTCAATTCTCGCCACTTTAAATGAGTTCCGCTCAAGTTCCGCTTCAATTCCGCCAGTTCCGTTCCACTTTCACCCAGCTCCGCTCCCCTTCCACTGACTTCCACACAATCCCCGCCATTTTTAATGAGTTCGCTCAAGTTCCGCTTCAATTCCGCCAGTTCCGCTTCACTCCCACCTAGTTCACCGCTTTACTTCCAATGACTTCCACACAATCCCCGCCACTTACAATGAGTTCCGCTCAAGTTTCGCTCCAGTTTCACCAGTTCCGCTCCACCTCCATCTAGTACACCGCTTTATTTCCAATGACTTCCACACTATCCCCGCCACTTATAATGAGTTCCGCTCAAGTTCCGCTCCAGTTCCACCAGTTCCGCTCCACCTCCACCTAGTACACCGATTTATTTCCAATGACTTCCATTCAATTAGCTGCGCCGGCGCCTGCGGCTCGGCGTAGTGTTCTAGACAACCGTCTCGTAAGGGACAAGTTACTTGAGACTGACTTTGCGCATTTATTATCTATTGAATGTCCTCAAAAATTATACTTAGCTTTTAAAGAAATATTTAAAAACATATATGATAGTTGTTATAAGACTGTTTCAACTAGTAAAGTTAGTAGGAATAACAAGAGTTGGATTAATAATAATATAAAATTGAAGATTAAAGAAAGGGATGGATTATTTTTGATATGGAGTAATGATCCAAAGAATATGGTGAAGCGCCTAGCGTATACGAGGTATAGAAATAGATGTACAAAAGCTATTGCCAAAAAAAGGAATGACTTTGATAAACAGAGCATTCTAGATTGTAATAATAATATAAAAAGGATATGGGATAAGATTAATAGTTTATTAGGTAAACAGGTGAAGTCTTTAGACACGCAAATTCACAATAGTATGGTAGGTCAGGGTGACGTTAACACAGTCTGTAATAAGTTTGCTGAAATTTTTACTAATGAGATAAGTAATATTAAACACGTATGTAATGATAAATGGTTATGCCGTGATGAGTACGTAAGTAACTCTGAGGTGTGTATGAGATGGCAACCTGTGACAGCTAAAGAGGTTATGAGTGTAATTAATAAATTAAGTTCCAAAAAGGCACCGGGGTGCGATCTCATACGCATGATAGATTTAAAAGCAATTTCTGATAAGGTCAGTCCTGTTTTGGCTAAGCTTATTAATATATCTGTGAGTTCTGGGAGGTTTCCTGACGGCCTTAAACAGGCCATAATCCGTCCAATCTATAAAAAAGGATCTCCTAAACTTTGTACTAATTATAGACCCATAGCCATCCTTTCTAGTGTAGATAAAGTCATAGAGAAATGCATTGTACAGCAACTTAGTAATTACCTTAGTAAAAACACAATTATAAATAAATGTCAACATGGATTCCAAAAGGGTAAAAGTACTGACACGCTTTTAGCTAGATTCACTGATGAGATTAATGCCTGCTTGGCTAATAAAAAAGTAGTGGTGGCAGTGTTTTTCGATTTTAGCAAGGCGTTTAACACCTTAGAGACCAACACGCTATTACAGGCCATGAGTGAGTGTGGGGTGGGGGAGCCGCTGAATAAATGGTTCCGCGACTACCTCACCGGGCGCTCATATCGTGTACGAGTGGGCACAGAGTTCAGCGACGAGCGGCGGGTGTCGTGTGGCGTACCGCAGGGCTCTTGTACTGGACCCGTAAGTTATTTAATGCACGTGAACAGCCTTTGCGGTGTGCTCAAGCACTGCTCGGCGCACATGTTCGCAGACGATCTGTGCATACTGCGCGCCGGCGGTGCGGGCGAGCTGCCTGACACCTGCCGCTTGGTGCAGCAAGATGTCGATGCTGTAGCCCGTTGGTCACATGACAATGGTATAGTGCTTAATGCTAATAAAACTCATCTATTGATAATTAGATCTCCCTACTTAGATGTTTCTAATCCGCCACTTCCCATCATAACCCATGACTTTTCTTGTTTGCACAATGATAAATTAGATTGCCACTGTAACCCTATCTCTCGAGTTAACTGTGTAACGTATTTAGGTCTTAAAGTAGATGAGCACTTTTCTTGGAATCAGCATGTAGATTTTATTTATAACAAGCTCAAAGTATTATTAGGAAGATTTTATTATCTGAGATTTAAAGTTCCTTTGCATATTCTTAAGTATATATATGTATCCCTAGTTGAATCAATAATAGGTTATGCGCTTGACTGTTACGGATTAACAACTAATACTAATTTAATCAAATTAGAATGTATGCAAATTAGATTTCTCAAATTTCTAGTTTTTTTTTTTTTTTTATGAAATAGGAGGCAAACGAGCAGACGAATCGGCTGATGGTAAGCAATTAACGCCGCCCATGGACGCCTGCAACACCAGAGGGGTCACAAGCGCGTTGCCGGCCTTTAAGATGGGAATACGCTCTTTTCTTGAAGGTTTGAAGGTCGTATCGGTCCGGAAATACCGCAGACGACAGTTCATTCCACAGTTTTGTTGTGCGAGGCAGGAAGTTTCTCGAGAAACGTACAGTTGAGGACTGCCAACCATCTAAGTGGTGATGATGGTAATGCTGTCGCGTAGGACGATGGCGGAAAGAGGCGGCAGGGATTAATCCGAACAATTCCTCGGAGCACTCTCCGTGATAGAGGCGATAGAAGATGCAGAGCGAGGCTACATCTCTACGCAGCGCCAAGGAGTCAAGCCTATCCGTAAGATCCCGGCAGCCGACAATTCGAGTCGCTCTCCGTTGGATGCGGTCAAGAGGGAGAAGTTGGTACTGGGGCGCTCCCGCCCACAGATGAGAACAGTATTCCATATGTGGGCATACTTGTGCCTTGTAAAGCTGGAGGCGGTGGGCCGGAGTGAAATACTGCCTCGATCTGTTGAGCACGCCGAGCTTTTTTGAGGCCAACTTGGCCTTACCCTCTAAATTCGGACTTCTCTAAATTCGGATTCGGACACTGGCAGTGGCAGTTAAGGAAGTGCTCTCAAAACGAGGTGAAGCAACAAACGCAAGTTTTTTTGCGGTAAACGCGCAAACCTGTGTCTTGGTAGGGTTAAAATGGACTAAATTTAGTCGACCCCATTCTGAAACTTCTTTAAGGGAAGTCTCAACTTCAGACACAAGTTTGTCCCGGCTCTCAACGACATTCTCCCGAGAAATGTTGGTTCGGCCGGTGTAGTAGGCATCACCCGTACTATCGTCTGCATAACAATGAATGCCGCTAATCTGCAGCATGTCATTGATATGCAGAAGGAACAGCGTGGGTATAGCACGCAGCCTTGGGGGACACCAGCATTCACAGACATGGAGTCAGAGCATTCACCGTCAACTACGACCTTGATGCGTCTGTCTGCAAGAAAGCTACTGACCCATTCACACAATTTCTCGGGAAGTCCATAAGATGGAAGTTTCGTTAGAAGTGCTTTGTGCCAAACCCGATCAAAGGCCTTCGCAATATCCAAACTAACTGCCAATGCTTCACCCTTTGTCTCGATCGCCTGCGCCCAACGATGTGTTAGTAATAAAACGAAAGAAAAGAATAAAAATGACTATAGAAAGTTATTCAAAATTTGTAATATTCTTCCGGTTAGCCTTAAGCATAAATATTTAATGTTATATAAGAACCATGGCAGTCAAGAGCACACCCTGTTACTTCGTAACGATATTTGTGTTACCAGGTCGGTGTCTGTGGGCAAGTTTGTCGTACCCAGAGTCGCGAATTACTACGGTGATAGGTGTCTTCACAAACGTTTACCCGATATACTTAACAGCCTGCCCGCTGACATCAGGCAGGAAGTCAAAAAAAGCTGCGTACTTACCTTGTAAATTGCATAAGTTAATTTTTCATAAGCTTAATGTATAGATGTTACCTTTAGATAAATAAGAGTAGAGACTGCACGATCCCACAGTCAAACAGTGAAAACTGTTTTGTGGGACCCTTTATTTGTGTAAGCTGTATCTTTTTCATGTTAATAAATAAATAATAATAAATAAAAAATTCCCGCCACTTTTAATGAGTTCCGCTCAAGTCCCGCTTTTATTCCGCCATTCCGCTCAACTTCCACCCAGTTCCACTACACTTCAACTGACTTCTAGTCTATTTCCGCCCATTTTAGTGACTTCCACTCCAAGTCTGCCAATTCCGCTCTAAATCCGCCTAGTGCCTGCGCCAAATCTTGTGATTAGGTTTCCAAACTATTTGGTCTGCATCGGGGGTTTGTTATTCAATTAAAAAAGAAAAGCAAGAACATGAAGTTTGAAAATATTACTTTCTCTGTCTTTTTACTGAGGACATCTCAAGGTCATTTTGTCTCACGTTCGCAGCATAATTGAATTTTGCTCACTGTTATTGAGCACGAAAGAACAACAACAACGAACAAGGGTTTTGTTCGAGCTGCTGAGGTGAAAAATAAATTAATAACATACGTGTATATAATATATTTGAATATTTGCGTATTTTTTACTTCACTGAAAAGTGAAGTTTCATATTATATGTATTTTTTTTGTGCTTTTACCATATTAATCGTAGGAAATTAATTACCATTTTAAATTGACTCTAGGTTGATATGGAGTCCTAGTAACCTGAAGGCCAGACCGTGGTCTGAAAACTAGATAGGTCTACCTAATAATTATGCCGTCATCTCCAGGGTCTGTTTAGTGAACTATTCAGTTCTCAGCTTCTAGTTAGTTTCTGGAAAAAAGCTGGGGACAAAGGCGTAATTCGAACTGGGAATTCGCGATTTACCAGTAAACGAGTTGACCAATATAACAAGACCTTCACAGAGATCTTTTTTCGCCTTCTAGCTCCATAATCCATTGATCGATCCTGCTCATATACTCTCAAATTATATACATATATCTCTGCTACTACCCCTACTTTAATAAAGATCAGAAAAACGTTACTAATAAAGTTATACCCTCAAAATCAAAAAGAAATCGAAATGCCGAGACGTCCCAGTAGCCAGGTGACAGTTGCGTCCTATGTTGTTTGTAAAAACTTCGCATAGCTTTCGCTCCGCTCGTTCGATAATCATCATAGGTATAAAAAACCGGCCAAGAGCGTGTCGGGCCACGCTCAGTGTAGGGTTCCGTAGTTTTCCGTCCGTCACAGTAAGTGTCCCCACTTAAGAGTTAATAACACCGCCATGTAGGATATGATATGAGAGTTCCACGTACAGCGACATCTATCGGCAAATTAAGTAAACTATTGCGCGCGAGCTTAAAGTATGGGAGATGATTTTTATGGAATAATTCTTTATTGCGTGAACCGATTTTCACCGTTTTTACTTTATTTGAAAGCACGTCATTTCATTGTAATTTTGTAGAAATCACAGGTACAATAAACACCTGCTTATACGGTTAAATTACAAACTTAATTCAGAAATTATTTTGTAATTTTTTTTCAAAAACTATTCATCCTATCAAGTTCAAAATAATTTTCCTAGAAATTTTTTATAAAGTTCTAATTTTGAGATTTTTTTCATATTTTTAAAACTTATGGTTCAAAAGTTAGAGGGGGGGGGGACGCATATTTTTTTACTTCTGGAGCGATTATTTCCGAAAATATTTACATTATCGAAAAATGATTTTATTTTACCCTTATTCATTTTTAAATACCTATCCAACAATATATCACACGTTAGGGTTGAAATGAAAAAAAAAATCACTCCCCACTTTACGTATAGGGGAGGTACCCTAATAAAAAAAAAATTCCACTTTTTATTTTACCACTTTGTCGGCGTGATTGATATACATATTAGTACCAAATTTCAGCTTTCTAGTGCTAACGGTCACTGAGATTATCCGCGGACGGACGGACGGACGGACGGGCAGACATGGCGAAACTATAAGGGTTCCTAGTTGACTACGGAACCCTAAAAAAGTGTTCCCGCCAAACTGACTAACATAGCTACTAGTAAAAAAAGTGTTGAAGTAATGTTGGACTAAAAGAAAGACTAAATAATTTAGAAGTAATTATATAAGACTGAGCACAACTTTACCAACGCATATTATGAGCGGCAACTGGTTTGAGAACTTCTGTCTCATTCTACTCGTACCTATATTATAGCTCCGTCTCACTTTGTTGCCCTGTCATGTCGCCCTCGTCTGTAGAGGCCTGATAAATTGTAACGTCTGTAGAGCCGGTCTTGGTGTCGGTCCGACATTATCGGATGTAGGATATCGGATGTAGGATGTCGGTCCTACATCCTACATCCGATATCGTGTAGGATAATGTGAAAGCGCACTAAGACTGGCCGGTTACAAATTTTCACGTGTCACATTTTCCGTAAATATTGTTTGAGTCTGTACCTCCAGTATATAATATTCGTTACTCTATGGAGGTACACAATTTTCTACACAAATTGCGTAGATACTCGAAGAGAGGCCTCCCAAGTAACACAGAAAGCATTATAACATATGAATAGTTAACTTATTTCGAACTTAAGGACCGTATAAACTCTTATATACGCTCACCGAGCAACATGTCGCATTATATGATGCTTTGAGCTGTATAACGGTTGTAAAATGGCATATCTAAATGCTTTTGTAAAGCCTTTAGCTTTAGTGCAGCAACCCACAACGCAACTGTACAGCTTTCAGCTGTTTAAAAGCACTTAAGTGCTTTAGGTTCTACAATAGCATTATATAATGCTTTAAACTGTACAACGGTTGTATAATGGCATATGTAAATGCTTTTTTAAAGCCTTTAGTTTTAGTGCAGCGAGCCAGAATTCAACTGTACAGCTGAATGCTGTACAATTGCGTATTGGTTTGCTACACTAATGTTTCGGTGTGGTTTAGTGCCTTAGGTTCTACAATAGCATAAATAAATGCTTAATGCTGTTTAAGAGCATGAATATTAGCCATTATAATGCCACGTAAATTCGCTATACAGCTTTCAGCTATTTTTAATGCCTTAGGGTGTACAATAGCATTTATAAGTAGGTAATACATTCCTAATGCTGTATAATAGCAATAATATAAACCATTATAAAGCCAAGTCATGCACTATAAGGGGCTGTTCATAAATTACGTCACATCAAATGGGGGGTCTGGACATCGGATGATGGTAGCATGACGTAGGAGGGCGAGGGAGGGGGGGCGGTCATTCCGAAGATCATATCATCTCTCGCATCTTTAAAAAGTGCTTCAATGTGTAAAAAAAAGGAATGAAATTCGTGTTTCTATAAACTTTTAATGCTATAAAATATTAAGCGCAATAATTGGAGCATTTGCCTTACAAAAGGTGGAGTAGAAAATGTTTTAATGGTTATTGGTAGGCTATAGGGTGGTTATTAAAATACTAGATTTGAGACCTTGAGGGGGGGTGCGTTGGCCGCCATCTTGGTATAAACGTGCCATAAGTCCGTTTTTGAACCTTGGCGCTTAAACGGTTATCAGTATGCCTACAATTTCTATGGAACGTATGAAGAACATAAAATTGTCTACAATTTTTCCATACACAATACACCTGTAAGTCGTACAGATGTAAAGATACAGGGGGTGAAAAGGTGTATATTTTCTTATATCATAAGAATTTTGTTTATTAGCTTCAAAGTTGTGTGCTTCGAGATAAGGAAATGAAATCTCTACCACAGTTTTTTCATCTTCTAATGATTCTTTTAAAAGATATTCAAAAGTTGAATTCACCCCTAGAGCGCTTATAGAGGGGGTGAAAGTAGTAAGTCTCACACACAAAATCAGTGTTCTATTACTCATCATAAAAAACTACTAGGCGTAGTCAGGTATATTTATGGATCAATTAGGGTATAATTAATTTAGATTTGACAAAAAACATATATGCTTTCATACAAAAAAAAAAAATTTTTAAGAAAGTGCTTTTTATTCTTTTAAACTTCATATAACTGTCAAGTTATTATTAAAATATCGTATAGAATTTAGCATTTTTTAAATAATGCTTGAACAGTTGACTTTATGACAAAAATGTCTACGAGAAGTATGAAGACAATGAGTATGAGTAATTTTTTCCTTTCTGTAACTTTGTATCTTCTAAGACGCACAGAATAAATACAAATACAAAAAAAATAGAGTCTTTATAATTTTCGTAGACATTTTTGTCATAAAGAGAGCTGTTCAGGCATTATGTAAAAAATGCTAAAGCCTATACGATATTTTAATAATAAGTTGACAGTTATATGAAGTTTCAAAATAAAAATAAAAAATTCAAGCACTTTCATAAAAAATATTTTTTTTCTATGAAAGCGTATATGGTTTTTGTCAAATCTAAATTCATTATACCCGAATTAATCGATTGCTATACCTGACAACGCCTAGTAGTATTTTATGATGAGTAATAGAACATTGATTTTGTGTGTGAGACTTACTACTTTCACCCCCTCTATAAGCGCTCCAGGGGTGAATTCAACTTTTGAATATCTTTTAAAAGAATCATTAGAATATGATAAAACTGTGGTAGAGACTTCATTTCCTTATCTCGAAGCACAAAACTTTGAAGCTAATAAATAAAATTCTTATGATATAAGAAAATATACACTTTTTCACCCCCTGTATCTTTATATCTGTAAGACTTACAGATGTATTGTGTATGGAAATATTGTAGACAATTTTATCTTCTTCATACGTTCCATAGAAATTGTAGGCATACTGATAACTGTTTAAGCGCCAAGTTTCAAAAACGGACTTTTGGCACCTTTAAACCAAGATGGCGGCCGCGCCCTCCCCCCCTCAAGGTCTCAAATCTAGTATTTTGATTACCAGGTATAGCCTACCAATAACCATTAAAATATTTTCTACTCCACCTTTTGTAAGGCAATGTATGGAGATGATTCCCCAATGATTGGATTAATTATCTACTAAATAGTTTTTTGTTTTACAATTAAGCTAAAAACGCATTTTTTTTAATGACGTCACTTTATTTGGCAGGAGGAGGGTTGGGTTATTTTAGGGGGGGGGGGGTGTAAAAATCATCAAAAATGGATGATGTAATTTATGAACAGCCCCTATACAGATTTTAGCTGTTTTAGTGCCTTAGGGTCTACAATAGCAATTTTAAGTAGTATATAATGCTTAATGTTGTTTAATAGCATAATTATTCACGTGTAATGCTGTAGGCATGAATAAGCTTTTTGTAAGGGTCACTGAGCTGCTATTGGACTAAGAGCTAGTCACGTCAGATATGACACAATAATGAGAGCATCAAAACCCGTCTGGTTAGATTGCTATACTATAATTCTTATCGCTAGATCCTGGCATCTGGCAGCTTTTAATGGGTGGAGGTCACAGTGACAGACTAGCAAAATGTTTTAAATGGAAAATAGTAATACCACACTAGGTAAAAACTGCCGAAGTTGTCTCAGTTATAAAGGACAGGTCCTATATTTTAAGGGGCTTCCCTGGCGCCAACGACCTTAGATCTGATTCCCTTAGTTTTCTAATGATTTATATAGCTTATCATAATTATCAGTAACGGCTTTAAACAAGTAAATATAGTATCCTATATTTACTTCAATATTCATTGTCTTCGAGATATTTGACATCAAAGTCGAACCGGTTTAGGCTAAAATAGTGGTTTTATGGTCATAAATTTTGTGTTAATTAGTTAAAAATTAAAATCTCTCTACAGTTTTTAGAGACATCAAAGAGGAACCCTAATATGTAGATTACGTATATGTAAGATTCTTTACACCATTCGAATATCGATAAAAGTGTTTTTTTACACCATATTTTAAAACTATCATTAAAAAACCGGCCAAGCGCGTGTCGGACCACGCATAGGAGGATTCCGTACCTTCAATGTAATAAGAACCAAACTAATACCAAAAGGTCGTATCTGATGCCTATGGAAGAAGTTTTTTTGGAGATAACTCAAAAATGGCTGAACCGATAATGTTCAAAATAATTTTTGTAGAAAGTATATGATAAGGCACATCGCCTCAAATTTTTTCATATTTTTTGGACTTACGGTTCAAAAGTTACAGGGGGAGGGACACAATTTTTCTGACTTTTGAAGCGATTATTTCAGAAAATATTGACTTAATCACAAAATGGTCAAATAAACCTCAATGTTATTTTTAAAGACCTATCGATTGATGTATCACATGTTGATATTTGGTTAAAAAACATTTTTTGAAATTTAGTTACATCTATGGAGCGCCCCCCTAAAAATATTTTTTTTTCAAATTTAACTCCATAACTAAGTAGCGGCATACAAAATACACCTTGTGTAAATTTCATTCAGATACGTCGTATAGTTTCCGAGTAAAATGGCTGTGACATACGGACGGACAGACAGACAGACATGACGAATCCATAAGGGTTCCGTTTTTTGCCACTTGGCTACAGAATCCTAAAAGTAACGGCTCATTTATTTCAAGATCCAGCTCTACAGAATGGAGATAAAAGATTCAAGAACCGATAGTCGTTTGCCTTATAATTCTATCTGTAGTGAATATGTTGGAATAACGACTCAAAACTGGTCAAAAATCGATAAAAAACGTTAGACCAAAAAATATTGTGCATTATTACGGAAACAAAAACAGTAGTCGACAAACTATGAACTATATAAATAAATAAATAAATAAATATTATAGGACAATCTTACACAAATCGACCTAGGCCCACGGTAAGCTCAATAAGGCTTGTGTTATGGGTACTAGATGACGATATATATAATAGATAAATATGGATAAATACTTAAATACATAGAAAACATTCATAACTCAGGGACAAATATCTGTGATAAACACACAAATAAATGCCCTGACCAGGATTCGAACCCGGGACCTCCTGCTTCGTAGGCAGGGTCACTACCGACTAGGCTAGGAGGCCGTTAAAAATATTATACATCGTTTGGCAATACTTTCCCCCAACATAAACTTTTGTATAATTTCTCTTAATATTGTATAGTATTTGTATAGTTTCTCATAATATTGCATCAAACCCAGATCTCTAGGATTTGTTTTCTTGAAATGGTTTGCATTCTTTGACCTCCACCTCTTTAAAGCTGCCAGATGTCCAGATCTAGAAATAAGCATAGTATACCAAACTGACTAGAGGGGTTTGGTTGCTCTCAATATTGTGTCATATCTGACGTGGCTAGCTCTCCGTCTATATAGACCAACGCCATTTTGTAAATAATTTATAACCTAATAATAAAATCATGCGGACCTATTTATACAAGGAAAATACCTATATAATAATGAAATAACTTAATGTAAGACTGCTCAACCAACACTATTACGTTACTAATGCAAAACTCGTTCTATACGAGGATTACACAATTGTTTTGGTTATTTGACGCATATCTTTTTATAATATTTTATAGCAAAACCACAATAAATCAAAGGCGCGTGAAAATTTTCAATGAAACTTATATACACATTTACAGGAATAGTACATTGTTGTAGAGGCTTGAAAGTAAGCTATAGGTGGATCGAGTTAGTTCGAGTTCCGACCCGCCAGGGGAGGCCCTCGAAGATACGAGTCCACCTATAGCGCTTTCGGCCGAGATATTACATAGTGCTTTTCACGACTACTGTGAGGAAATAAAAAAAAATTGTCATAATAATATAAATGCTTTAATTGAATATCCAATTCAGTATTCCATTCCCGCCTTTTTACTTTTTTTTTCACTTTCAAGAAACGTTTTTCTGTTGTTTGCTTCAAACCGACTCATTACTTAGAGGCGTTTTTGATAGAAAACCACAAACGGCTAAAAAATAAAAACGCCCTAAGGGTGAATAAATGGTTTTGACGTTTCTCTTTTTTTAAACAGGTAGTTGGCCCGATAAACAACCTTATTTTATTTTTCACTTTTCATGCTCGTAAAGTTCGACTTTAAGTCGTGCGTGGACGACATAAAATCGCATTTTAAGCTCTAGCGCATAAAGTAAAATTTTCTTCTAAGACTAAGAATGTGGCTCAACAGCCAAACAGAGTCAAAATATATTGCACAATATAATTGAGCAGTAAAATTTCGTAGAATACTGAAACTTGTTCTTTTATTATATTCTTGCTATAATTATTGAATTCCGTGTTTTCTATAATTAAATAAATGAAATCAAATAAAATAGGAGTTGATAATAGTTTAGAAATACCCCGAAATGTTTTTATGACTTGACAGAAAACAAGTATCGAGTATGTCTAAATTCACATGTTGAAAATTAAAAAAAAACATTAAAAAATTAATTGGGGGGAACCATATTTGTTTTTACTGTAATATTTTTTTTATTTTTATTATTAACTTGAAATTGTTTTACGATTACCGATAAATAATTTCCTCGCAATTGAAGTGAAAATTAGAGTGTAACCCTCGTCCATAAAACCCATTTTACACTCGACTTTATATCAATCCTCGCTCGCAAGCTCGCTCGGATGGTTAAACGCCTCGCGTAAAATCGTACGTTTTATGCACTTGTTGTACAATCTACTATTTGAATCATAAAGTTGTGCCAAAAAAAGACCTTTTAATGTTTTTAATGAATGCAATGACATAACTGGACAATTTACTTTCCAACTAATGACATTTCATCGCTACAATAACATTGCTGTAGTGGTGGTTCAGGTGCTACAGCAAATGCTTACTTTCCAGCTTGGATTTTGACCATCTTTTGTCACATTTCCGAACAGTAGCGTGAAAACTACATTGCGCAGTAATATTTGAAGGATATAATAACGTAAAAGAGTCAAAAACTTTTATAAATTTTGTTACGATGCAAACAAATATGACGTGTCACTCATTCAGATTTTTGTACCGTCTTAATCACAACGTTAATTGTATTTTAACATTTGTTCCGTCGGTATTAGAGACGTTTTTGCAATGACGTAAGGTTTATTTTACTACACTCTTATGCTAGTATAATGCTTTTGTATTGCGATTGGCAAGTTAATCGAGAGTACTTATGCTTCTTTACTGCGATTAGCAAGTTTTTTGGCCGTATTAATGCTTCCTTAATGCGGTTGGCAACTTAATAGAGCGTACTAATGCTTCTTTAATGCGATTGGCACTTTCCATGACAACGATAATGCTTATAGCGCAGACATAATGCGCCTGTAATGCTATTAAATAACCTATATAGGATCTTAAGCTGGGTAATTTGTGCCCATTTAAGAGCTATATCAGCACTATAAACGTTTATGATGCTACTATAAAATGAACTCAAAATGCTAAAAGCATACAGATATGCTGTAAGACGGCCGCTATACTGCTTTGATGTGTTACTTGGGCTATGCTCAGCAGTGGGCGACAAATGGCTAAAGGCTAAAATGATGACACCATTTTCTCGAATTCCGGAAAATGATGTATTTCTGAATATATATAGGGTAATTGTGCTAGTTTCCCGTCCAGGTCCAGTTTACCGTCCACTTGATTAAACTGCTGCAAATAAACGGGAAGAACTTTTTAAGGTCAACATAGTTTATATTTTTCACTTCTCATGCTCAAAAAGTGTGTCATATTATGCTTACCATGGCGGATTAAAGTAGTACATTTAGCCTCTAGGGCTAAAATGTATACATATTTATGATTTACAAAACATTTTAAATTGACCAATCGGAACACTTCACCATATTAAATCCACCAATCACAACACACATATCGAAGTTAATCGGAACGCTAGATACTTTTTTGGTGCGTATACTGTGTAAATAATTAAAGTCCTTAAAAAAACATTGTATTTACACAATCATTAAAAAATATTGTAATTTTTTGGAAGCGCTTTAAAGCGTGTTTAAACTGTTTAAACGCTATTAGACATGGCGATTTGTAGGGCCCAATCGGTTGTGTCCAACTCCTGGCGGCCCCAACGCACTTTATTACACTTTCTCTACAAATCGCCCCTACCGACCCTACCTCACCAACAAATCGTCCCTACCGACCCTAGCTCAACGTTTACAGAGATGCCTTCAAAACATCTAAAAAATGTATTTGGTGAAGCACGGTGATAGTACTCATAACAGTCATAACAGTACACATTAAATAAAATCGGAAACTGTTTTTTTTATTATAGATATTTAAATGACCGCTCGAGCTGCCTGAATTCATCTGCCCAACCCTTCTATTATTTAAATACAAAACTAGATAAATATATTAATTACCAGCGAATCTACACAATTTAACTTTTATTTTAAATAAAAAACCAGACGGAATGTGTAGAAAATGGCTAACATTATAAATAAAAAAGGTAAAATAACTCTAACGACCTCCATAAACAGCTGCGGATGTCGGGGCACTGCCGATCGCCCTAGATCGGGACTCCTACTCCCTAAGTACCATTACACCTACCAACCCGACAGGTTGCACCCTACAAATTGCAATGTCTAATAGCTACTTTAAAGAGCTAATTATACCGTCGTCTGTGGCATTTATTCGTGGTGTTTATATTTTGTATCTATGTCAAAGAAGTTAAAAAAATTGAAAGACCGTCAAGTTAAACCATAATTTAACCTTAGTTTAGTTATTGTGCGTAAATAATAAGTATTTTTATCTTATTTTCTCGCAATCGAAGTGAAAAATAGTATGCATTACTCTGGTCTAAAAGCCATATTACCACTCGAACAATTTTCCCTCACTTCGTTCGGGAAAATAACCACCTCGTGGTAATATGGCCTACTTTAGACCCTTGTCAAACAATCTACTATATAGTTTATTCTTTAGTAGATTTTTTACTTTTAAGCTTTTATTTTGGGAAATACTTGAAGATAAACATATAAATAAGTATGGACGGAAAACTGACACGAGTGGACGAAAACTAGCACAATGATCCTACTTAATCAAAAAACCGGCCAAGTGCGTGTCGGACCACGCATAGGAGGGTTCCGTACCTTCAATGGAATAAGAACCAAACTAATAACAAAAGGTCGTATCTGATGCCTATGGAAGAAGTTTTTTTGGAGATAACTCAAAAATGGCTGAACCGATAATGTTCAAAATAATTTTCGTTGAAAGTATATGATAAGGCGCATCTCTTCAAATTTTTTCATATTTTTTGAACTTACGGTTCAAAAGTTACGGGGGGGCTACACAACTTTTCTGACTTTCGAAGCGATTATTTCAGAAAACATTCACTTAATCACAAAATAGTCAAAGAAACTTCAATGTTATTTTGAAAGACCTATCGATTGATGTGTCACATGTTGATATTTGGTTAAAAAAAAATTATTTTATTTAGTTACCTGTATGGAGCGCCCCCCTAAAAATATTTTTTTTCAAATTTAACTACATAACTAAGTAGCTGCATACAAAATACACCTTATGTGTAAATTTTATTCAGATACGTCGTATAGTTTCCGAGTAAAATGCCTGTGACATACGGACGGACAGACAGACAGACAGACAGACATGACGAATCCATAAGGGTTCCGTTTTTTGCCATTTGGCTACGGAATCCTAAAAATTGCGCTGGCAGCGTGGCGGTAAGACGTTTGACATTCAATCCGAAGGTCTCGTTTCAATTTCTACCCGGCTCGATCCGGTTCGTGCCACTGAGTTTTTCGGAAGTTAGTACGAAATATTATTTGATGTTTACTAGTCGCTTTTCGGTGAAGGAAAACATCGTGAGGAAATCGGGCCTAATCCCAATATAATATAAGGCCTAGTTTCCCCTCTGGGTTGGAAGGTAAAAATAAGTGCCTACGCAAATGCATGGGATTAGGTTGCCAAGCGGACCCCAGGCTCATTTGAGCCGTGGCAAAAGCCGGGACAAAGGCTACGAGATGATGATATAGGTACTTAATTAAAATTCTCTGCTTCGTAGGCAGGGTCATTACCGACCGGCTAGAAATGTATGCTCATGCTATTGTGGCGCCATCAGTTTAACGCCTTTTGGCGGACACTTTTGTAACATAGAGATTTATATCCTCCATATACCATCCATACTACTAGATGAGACATCTAGAACAAATTTTGTGCGCCATACTTGGCAGTTGACTGAATCAAAGAGTAGTATAGACTTGTAGTGATTTTCACTACAACTTTTGGGATATAAAAAATCTTAGGGATGTCATCTCCTGTTACCAATGAATGTGACATGTGAATTTATAAGTTATATATAATAATAATAATATAATTTTTATTTCGGACTAATATCCATAAGGTGTTAGTTACAGACTTATATACTAGTGTTAGTAGGTACAACATAATACTTAACTAAAATACAACAAAACATTCATTTTCATTTTTAATTTACCACGGTGTGGAGTTTTGTCCAGTGCAATAGCAGGGGGGAGTCCCACCTGTCAACCAACGCTACCAAGATGCTGTTAGCACTGCCTCGCCATCTGGTTAGTAATGAGGCGCACCTCTTGCGCATGATTGCCGTAAACCCGTCGACTTGCGCCTCCGCAAACATTCCCGAGGCGCTACAGTGACGAGGCAGCCCCATCAGCATCCTGAAAGCGTTGTTGTATTGCACTCGTAGGTCACTGTACGCCCGCCGCGTATAGCTACCCCACAGGCTGCACGTGTAGAAGGACTGACAGTATGCTTTGAAGAGCGTGACCTTAACTGAGTGGGTACAGCGAGAAAACCTGCGGGTAAGCATATTGCAACGAACGGCCAGTGACCTACGCTCCCTCTCTATATCACAGTTATCGCTAAGATCTTCCGTAACCCAGTGGCCTAAGTATTTAAACTTGCTGACTCTATGCAGAGGTGCGCCACAAAGCGACACATCAGGCAAGTCAGAATACCTCCTAGATTTGGGCTTGAAAACCATTAGCTCGCTTTTTTTTACATTATATTTTAGGCCATGCGTTTCCGCATAGCCTTGGCATATGGAGACCAGCTTTTGCAGCGCCCTGATTGAGGGGCTCAGCAGCACCATATCGTCTGCGTAGCTTAAATTATTTATGCATACTCCTCCTACATGACATCCGATTCCAGTGCTGCTAAGCTCCCCAATCAGCCGATTCATGTAAAGACTGAAAAGTCTGGGAGAGGTCAGGCCACCTTGCCTCACCCCACACTCCAACCTAAACTCCTCAGAGACCACACTCCCCCACCTGACCTGGTTTTGCTGGTGGCTATACCAATACTGTAACAATGTTATACATTCAGGTGGCAGTGTTGTCTCTTTTTGTAACTTGTCCCACAACAGATTATACGATACCAGATCGAATGCTTTGGACAGATCTAAAAAAGCAGCAAATACTGGGGTCTTCCTGGTCGTATAATACTGCACGGTCTGCTTGAGGCAAAGAATAGCACTTTCCGTTGACAAACCGGGTCTGAACCCAAATTGCGCATCATTAAGGGTCAAGTGCTTCTCCATTTGCCGATCAAGCAGGCCGTCCAGTACCTTAGCGATAATAGAAGCCAACGATATCGGTCTGTAGTTAGACAAGTTAGAGGGATCACCTGTTTTATCCTTAATTACGGGCACTACCATCGTTCGCATCAGGTTTTCTGGTAGGTAGGCGTGACTCAAGCACAACGAGTAGAACATTGCCAGAGGCCTGTATAGGTGGACACCCGCGTGCCGTAGGTGCTCGACGCTAAGATCATCGTGCCCCGGAGATTTCCCTCCATCCAAACTCTTTATCACATTTGACACTTCCGTATCAGTAAAGGTAACACTACATTTCAGGTGGACATCGGACCTAGCATCAGACACCCACGACGTAGGACCCAACGGTGAATTTAATTTAAACTGACCGCGGAACAAGTTGGCGATCTCAACCGGCTCGTGTACACCCTCCACGCTCACGGGGAGACCCGCTTTATGGTTCAACCTGTTTGTGCTTTTCCAGAACTTGCCAAACTTTTTATTAGAATGGTGTTGTGCAATAATGTCCAGCTTAATTTTTTCTGCGTTATTCTGACACCATTTAAGTTTTGATTTAAATATTTTTCGAGATTCACACATACGATTATAAATTACACCATATTTTGGTTTACCGTGCAACATCCAGGTTTGGAACCATAAACGCGCCTCCCTATGCGCCTCTCGTACGTACTTATTCCAACCGGTTACATGATTATTTATTTTTGCACCATGTTTTTCAACATACGTCATTTCAGCTCCCTTTGTGAGTATATCGACAATTTGGTAATACATGTCATCCAGCAGTAAACGATGACTCATACATATCTGTACAAATCCTATCTCTACAGTCACAAGTACATGAGGTAAAATCGAACTCCCTTAACCTCTTACTACAATAATCATGATACCTATCAATCTGACCTTGATCACGCTCACCCCACCTTACTTTGTTGTTCTGCATACCGTTACTTATTTGAATTTTAGGTGTTAACACATCTACATTGCATTCACACAGTACAGGGTAGTGATCAGACCAATACGTGTCATGTAATACATATATACTCGATATCGTTAATTTAGCTGCATTTGATACTATACAGTGGTCTAGCCACCGGCGGCAGCCGTGTGCTTCGCTCACAAACGTAAAAGTGTCCGAGGGTAAATAATCCATATCAACACACGTCCACGATCGTTCCGCACAGAAGTTTAGAAGTTCACATGAAAACGACTCACCCGGGTGCGCATTAAAGTCACCTAACATGTACACGCACTCGATATCCTGACTGTCGATAATTGCATTTAATTCACTCAGGCATTCCGTAAACTCAATAAGATTGTCACTTGAATCGGTAGGCATGTATACAGAAAAAATAAGTAATGAGCGATTATGTAACACTACTCTAATTGCCGTTAAACGCACACTATTGCACTGTACTACAGATACCGTTGGGAATAGTTCCTTCCTCCATAGTAGGGCGACTCCACCATACGGCCTCCCTCGTAAAAGGCCCGCGGATGTATCCACTGCTGATTTACCGGTAAACGCGAACTTATCATCAATGGTTCCCAAAAAAGGCACCTCGTTTTCAAGAAGCCAGGTCTCTTGAAGTGCAATAACATCTGCGGACTTGCACAACTTTCTTATACAGTCGACAGATCTCTTAACATTTTTACAATTAAACGTAGCTAGTTTGACCTTTTTTTCCATTATTTTACTATGATTTTTCAGAGTCTGTTTTATTCATAAAGTTGACAAAACGGCGATAAGATACCCCTGCCGGCCAAAAATCATTTTTTAGCATTTTTTCTACCATACTGCTCGGTACAAAAATCTTAAAAGAATTGTATGGCTTTTGTTCTTTCATACTCATTTTCTTAATCATCACTTTTAATTTCATTTATTTTCAATATAAACTTCAATGTCACACACCGACACCTCCTTCGCCACATTATAAATGTAAATAGGGACACAGGATTCTGCAGCTTTAAAATTAGTCATGGGACCCGTAACCGCCACACCTTTTTGCCCAACAAAACGCTCTTTTACAATGTTTTTCGGTCCCATTTTCTTTTTAGGCTTCCCAGTTGGTGTTTTCCATTCGCCTTCCTTAGCAACGTCCGCAAACGAGACTTTATTTTGATGTTGACTCTGCGCGTCCGTGTGTATCGGCGCACTCTCGGTGAACCGTAGCGATTGCGTCATCACCTTATCAGTATCGCCTCCGCTCGCATTGTTATTGTCCTCCAGCTGCATTTTATTTGTATTTTCGTTAGCAACCGGAATGATCTTTGCTAAATCGCATATAGGTCTGTACTCATTTGACTTGGACATACTTTCCTCTTGCTGAAAATGGGATTGTGAGCTTGTTGATGATGATGGAGTTTCTTCTGCCGTTGGAGCACAGCAAACCTCTTGAGAAGCATCCTCAGCGTCTAAATGCTGTAAACCCATCGGGCCACTATCGTAGTTAAACGAGTTTATCAAACAAGCTCCCCGCCTTGCATTGATATTGGATTTAGAAGTACCCTCATAGTTATTAATTAATGAGGCATTTTTTAACATTTCCAAATCCAATCTTACTTGATCTAGCTGTTCAGCCGTAGCATATCTATCTTTAACGTGCTGTATTTCCTGCTTAAATTGATTCAAATCCTGCATAATCCTTGTAACATCAATATGATCGAAGGAAATGGCAGGTAGCTTCCCAAGATCTTTAGCCACAAAAACAGGAATTTCTTCCTGATCAGCCACTCTCAGTTCTAATATTATGTCATCTATTGCCCTCAGCGTCTTTCCTTCTCCTTTCCTGGCTATATTTTTAACTCTAGGTAAGGATTCAAACAACAACTTCTTGGCACTCAATATGTCCTCGTCAGAGAAAGCGGTAACACAAATCCTACTTAGACTTTCATCGTTCATCACATGAAGTTTATTATCAATAAATGCAAGTACTTCACTAATCACAATATTGCACGAGGCACATTTAACTATTTTTGAAGACATTGTCCTCTACTCGCTCGGTACGCACGTCAGGGCAGATCGGCTGCGCGCGCGTCACTCAATATAGGTCAATATAGGTAGGTAGGGATTAACACAAAATAATGATAAAAGGAGTAGTCTTATTTCTCTTATATTGAAGGTAGGTTGTTGATTTTCCCCGATTCCATCAATCTTCTAAACGGGTGAACAGGATTCGTGCTGCAAGACAAAGCAAAAATAAAGAAAGTTAGTGTATAAGTATAGTATATTAAATTAAGTATACATGCGAAGGCTGAAATATATCGGAGCTACCAAAGTCCTCAAAAATATTTGAACATGCACTTTATCGCCTTGACAATAGAGGCGTACTGCGTACTTGTTCAGATATTTATCACCACCTTGGTGATCAATGTTACTCTGCGTCCGTAGAAAACACCTTAGACAACCCTACACGTGTTCCTTGGGTGGTGCTAAGAGAGTAACAAACTTGGCAGCTGCACTGTCTCATCTGGACCTCGCAGCACTCACTGGATTTTCTTCGACATCCGCTTTCCCATTACTACTACCCCAGAGAAGAAATGCCTATCTATATCAAGTGACATGTAGCCATACGATAAAAAAAAAATCGGCAAAGTGCGTGTCGGACCACGCATAATGGAGGGTTTCGTAGCTTCAATGGAATAAGAACCAGACTTACTTAATACCAAAAGGTATCTGATGCCTATGGAAGAAGGTTTTTGGAAATAACTCAAAAATGGCTAGACCTATAATGTTCAAAATAATTTTCCTAAAAAGTTTATTATAATGCGCATCTTCTCAAATTTTTTCATATTTTTTGGACTTACGGTTCAAAAGGTTACAGAGGGGGGGTGCTGGGGGGACGCTATTTTTCCGACAGCGATTATTTCCGAAAATAATTGACAACATTTCATTTTTTTGAGTGCTACTTTTTATTGTCTGGCCCGAAAGAACACACAATTTTAAGAGACCCGTATATTTTTGTTTTTGCGAAAATCCATGTCTTTTAGTGGAAAAATCCGTTTATATTATTACTTCGGCAGAAAGGGCGTATGTAACAGTCGTCAAAGGCTCAGCTAAATGACGTCACATGTTGTGTTTCATACACCTAAAAAAACGTTGAAATAGTTACATTGATTGACATTTACGTAAAAAACCATAGCGTGACCAGAGTGCGCTTAAACAGTTTGACATTTTAAGCACAAGATAAACGTCAAAACTTAAAATATAAAATCAAACCGCTAACTTCGAAAGATATCTTCAAGGATTGTTGAAAATGCCTTGCATTAAATATTACCTAATGAAAACTTGCAAAAGCAACACATCTTTATAGCCCGGTTATTTACTATTCTCGAGGGAAACAAAGCCGAGTGGTGTGTCGCAGCGGGTTTACATCGTTTACCAACCAGGATACTTTTAATTTGCGAAGATCACTTGAATGTGAGTACAATGCGTGTCTATTTTAATGAATTCTTAGAATCTACAAGAGTTTTTAGCTATATTATTAATCGTGTGTCCGTTTCTTTCAGTTGGAAGAAGATATGGAAAACTTTTTGTATTGGAAAACAATGAAAGTGAAAGCACGTCTAAAACCTCGACTACCAATGTTTAAACAAGCGTTGCAGGATGTGACAAAACAAAACAAACAAACAAAAATTTTAGGACAACAAACAAATATTTTAGGACATTTTAGGACTCAGGACTTCAAAAGAAAAGAGGCAGTGTACCGAAACTATTGCTTTAACTTTAAGAAGTGTCACTCGGGGACGCCGGGGCCCAAGTGGCACCATCAGCTGAGGGAAGCTGACCTTGTATGCAGGGGGGGCTTTGTGTGAGAATGTATATTTTATATTAGGTCATGTTTCCACCACAGATGTGCTAGGTATATGATGGTATCCGCCTACTGAATAACTGAACGAAATTAAAATAATTTTATCATAATATACCTTTTTTTTCTCCCCTGATTAAGACCTGGTGAATTTTACATCTCCAGTAGTAGCATTCTAAGTACAGGAAAGATATTTAACTTATTATCGACAAGTCATCAGAAAGTACTTAAGGATCTACTTAGGATACAGGTTTAAAAATGACAAATATTCATACTAATAAAATAAGTACTTGTAACAGTGCTCGTACGCACTGTCACATAGATTACTTAAAATCCCGTTTATCTGTTTGTAAAAACTCACAACAAACCTTTCTTAGTTAATGTTTTATTCCAATGGTGCCGTTCAGAGTTAACAATTGGTGATTTATCATACAAATTCCATTAATTTCATGTTGTTTTGCTTCTTCCCTACGTCATCGCCGTACTTTATAAAATAACCTCGTTCTGTCATGCGTCAGAATTGACACCTGACATTGACAAACGTCAAACGTCGCAGAATGTCACGGATAATTTGATTCCTCTATCAGTTTAATCCTTGACTTAAACAGAAATCATTTAGATTCCTGGCAACATTTCTTTTTTAAGTGTGTCTACACTTAAGAGCTTCCGCTCTCTCACTTTTTCCGAAGCCTGGCATACGAACAAGTGCTCGAGGAAATCTATTTATATCACAAGTGTTAGTGTGATCTTTTAAAGTTTTAAGCAGTTGCTTCTTTTTGGAGAGTCTTCCGGATCAGCAGGTATGAATATTTCAAGAAAATTTAATCCGATTTAATTTCTTTTCCCGACCGAGTTCTTACCGCCTACGTGATTGTTCCAGTTGCTCCAAGATGTGATCCTTGTAACCCGGCGGTTGAGATGGCCGTTCACTGTTATTTTCAAGGGGCAAATGTAAGTATTTCCTCGTTGTTAATAGTGTAGGATCGCCATCATTAAGAAAATACGTCGAAATAATCGGATGCTAACACGCGCCATTTTCCTTTACAGACGGAAGCGTGTTTGCCCCTTTTTCCTTTCTCCCCTTTCTCCTTCTTTTCCCTTCTCTCTTCTCCTCCTCTTTTTCCTCCCGCCAATTTTTTATTGGGTTGACCTAAGATGAGGGTCATAAAACTCTCCTGGAGCGATGAGCTCCCCCCGCTGATGTAAGTTGGCGCCTAGCCGCCCCTACAACTCCGGCCGTCTCGAGGAGCCGCAGGCTCACCGTACTCCCGAGCTTCGCCGAGAGATGGAGAATCCACGTGGCATGGACTCCCCTCGGTAACCACCACGCACGACTCCCGGTTCAGGTCGGTGACATATTGCCCTGTTTTAAAAGGTCTCGGAATTTTAATAATTAGTTAGGTAACGTTAAAATAACAAAATTCTCGCTTTAACATGTCCAGGTTTTAAAAAGGAAAATTTAATGTGTAATATTAGATAAGCATCTAGTATCCGCTGTTTAGACTGTAGGTATAAGATATGTGGTCAATCTAACCCCCCTTCGGGGAAAATAATTAATGGAATAAACTTGTAAAAGGTAACCAGATATTTTCACTTAACTTCCCCTCCCTTATGATTAAAAGCTTCCATTTTGTTCTTCTTTGACTCAGCATCCGGTCTTAACTGATGTGTGACTGAAGGTTCTGGCGCCCGATTTCTTAAATTTAATTTTGTAAATTTGAACCCCAGTCCGGACACATCTTCTATTTCTTATTTTGGTCTCGGGCTACAAGAAGTGACTCTCTCTTTTCTTGCTTTGTTTTAGGCTCCGGACAGCTCCTATTTTTTTTATCTTATTTATCTCTGCCCGGAAAGCCAATCTAATTATATCTTTATGGGTCCCTTCCTCTAGCCCGGGAAACTTTCTTTAGCAAGACTTTACTGAGTTTAGGGTCAGCTTTGGTGATTCCAATAAGTATCTTATAAATAAAACTTTCCTTTTTTTAGTAAAAACTTTATTCAGAAATAACTTTGTGATACCAATAATCATACACATTAACTTTCACCCATCTAATGTTACATACTTTATTTCCTATAAATTGTAATTTATTTACCACAATCAGAAACAACTTTTGCTCGTGACATTTTAATTGATATAATTTCTCAGTTTAATCTGTAAAGGGACATTTCAACTTGACAACTAAATCGTCACAGATTACGTTTGGAGAAGCACCTTTTTTTTTCTATTGTCACACCCAAATCATGTTCAATTACTTTAATAACCACCCCTTCAAGCCTTTCACCTCTCTTGATGGCGGTTGTTTTGAGAACTTTATACCCCCATTATTGTATGAACTAGAGCTCCATCTGTCTTGCATTTTGTTGCCTCATAAAGCGTTGATGCGGTGAATCTTGACTGGCTCAATTAGTGCCACACCTTGCTGTTGACTTGATCTTTGGTGCTGTTTTCAACAAGTGTTATAACCTCAGCTGTTATCTTTGAACTCTTGAATGTAAAGTGAATCTGATTCTGACATGAAGTTCAATGTCAAAAATGCAAGTTGTGCACAGTTGGTTCATAAATATTATATAACTAAACAGTCATCCATTTTATGATTGTTGGCTTCTTGGAGAAACTCTTGAAGTTTTGGGACGTCAGCATCACATCTATACTGTTTTCGTTTACAAATAGTAAAGGAACATAAGGCTGCACTTAATAAAGGCCTCTGCCAGTTTGGACATAAGAACTCCGCGAAGATAACGAAGCTTTGGTACCTCGTGTGCCAGGCAATTTATATTTATCCGAGCTTTGCAAAAACTCACACGCGGCGAGCTCCTGCTGTCAGCTTTGACAAATCTTTCTGAGTTTCTCGTGTCCGCTTCGTTGTAGGGGTATTGGTCAATACCCCAACCGGGGTATTTTCCGAGGATTCCCTGAATTCCATCGTGAGGTCGTCGTAGAAGAATGCAATCCGGGGTCTGTTAGAAAGCGAGTTGTGGTCGTCGTAGAAGAAAGCAGTCCAGGGTCCGTGACAAATCACAACGCGTAGATAATTAAAATAATCCAAGGAAACGTAAATTACAAGCAAATATTCGAATCGAATGAATGAACTGTCAGCTGTCCTGTCGTCTCTGTCAGTAGTGTGTGTCAAAGTTGTCAAACAGAAACCCGGAAGATAACGTTTTTTCATAATGGTAGTATTGAATCAGCGGTGTGACGTCATTTCCCGGTTTACATATTTTGGTGATTTTTCCAAAAAAATACTGTAAAAAAAAATCTAAAAAAATGGTTTTTGTGTTCTACAAGTGTATTTCTCGAAATAGTTTTCGATTTATAAAATTTGGAAATTTTGAAATATTGTCAATTACATTATCAAAAAATGATTTTACTAAACCCCTTCATTTTTAAATACCTATCCAACAATATACCACACGTTAGGGTTGAAATGAAAAAAAACACTCCCCACTTTAGGTATAGGGGAGGTACCCTAATAAAACATTTTTTCCACTTTTTATTTTACCACTTTGTCGGCGTGATTGATATACATATTAGTACCAAATTTCAGCTTTCTAGTGCTAACGGTCACTGAGATTATCCGCGGACGGACGGACAGACATGGCGAAACTATAAGGGTTCCTAGTTGACTACGGAACCCTAAAAACGGGTTATTATTTTGCCAATATTGCTTATATTGGCAAAATATTACACTAGTCATTTTGCGTTCTAGACCATCCGCGGAATAACCCAAAAAAACTACCTGGGTCGCTCCGATATATCTGATGGCGACTGTATGGGTAATTAAGTATGTGTTACCTCGTTCTTTTAGGGTCTGTACCGACACGCTGCATAGCCTGTTTGAACATGGTTGCCTTCTTCGTAAAAGGTTGTAATTTTGTAGTTTCTTGCATTGACTCACTCAGCTGAAATAAGTACCAAAAATATTGCTTGTTATGTGTTTTTTTTACACCACGACGGTTGCAAATAAGCATACGGCCCGCCTGATGGCAAGCAGCTTCCGTAGCCTATGGACGCCTGCAATTCCAACCAGCGCAGATACAACATCAATTGCATTGGGATTTGTACAAGAGGGTTTCGTCGATCGATTTTTTTCAGTATGTGGTAGAGCTATGGCGAGAGGTCTTTTTAACAGCAGCTGCCAAATCCAATAATCAAAAGAAATATGATTAAACATTATTGGTGGCATAATCGTTTGAGCTCAAGATGGCTGCGGCGTCTTTAAAATAGTTTTTTGTTTTTTGCTCATTTACGTAGTTCAGTGTGTAATATTGATAGCTTAGACGCGTAATATTGATAGCGTGACGTAACGAACAGTAAGTGTGCAGGTAATGAAAGAAATGTCTCAAAATGCGCGTAACCATCCTTTAGTTGAACAAACTGTTATCCGGGGTCTCGGCCACCCGTGTGTATGGAGGCTATCACTTTATAATCAGCAAGGCCTCAACCAAACAACGTTGCTTTAATTTTATTAAAAATAAATAAAATCATAAGTACACCCTGACAATGGCAGAATTCACCTTGCTAAAACCGGCGAGGAGAAAAAGCCATAAAAAAACATGATTGGTGGATTATAACAGATAGATCTCTATACTCTATGTGTTTAGGTATTCAAATAAAAGTAAACAAACAATTTTTACATTTTCGGGTAGTTATAACTTTTATTGGTTAACCAATCAAATACAAAACTGCTTGGATCTGTCACTTAACGACCTGGCTTTAACCAATATTATTTGATCGTGTAATGTTTTCATCTACCCTCAACTGGCTTAAGGAGCCATTTGAGGGTAGATCTTATTTACTTTTATTTAAATACCTAAAGATACAGAGTATAGCCACAATGCTGCCACCTGGTGTATGGGCGCATAATTTGACATACTTAACATAATTAATAAAAACGTCAGTACCTTCACTTTCTGTGTATCCCTTATTTGTGTGGCCAAGTTATGTCGATATTCTAACTGCCGTTTCAGCTCCTGTCGATAAAAGAATAATAAAATACCTACATATTTCAAAATAAGGTATTGAACATGTTTGCGCAATAGTACGGATTTCTTTATGATTGTACGGCAGGGAGTGCAAAAAAAGCAGGTACCTAATAAAAGGATTGTTACCGCAGAAGTCATTACGCCTTACTAATTGAGTCACGTAAGTAAATGACAAAAATAGATGAAAAATCGTCAGCCTCGATAGAGTTTCGATAGCGTAGTTGGTTAGAGCGTTTGGGGTGGTTTGGGATAGCAGGTAAGGTCTCGAATTAATCTAAAATCGGACTGTTTTACCTACCAGATTAGCACTATCCAGATTTTTTTGTAGCTCCCTCACTGCCTCGGTCCTGACGGCTTGCATTTTGACGTCCCTCTCTTGTCGCTCTCTTTCTAACTCGTAGTTCCGTTCTGCTATGTGTGTCCTATATTCTTCGGCAAGTTTCTAGGAGATAGAAGAGGCTATATAAGGTTTAAGGCTGCTTCAAATTTAGTGCGTGTAACAGGCGTGAAGAATGTAAAGTGATTAAAAAGATTTCGCGCATGCATGGCATGCACTTCGCGTTCGGAAATTCACGCACCAAGTGTAAGTAGTTCAAAGTTTAGCGAAGCAATAACTGCGAAAAAAGTGATGGAGTCGATATTAGAAAAGGTTTGTCTTGAGGAACAAAAAGTCCACACTTGCGGGGTACCGCGCGCGCGCGCTTCATAGGGGCGGGAGTTATTATCAACATTTTTTTGAATTCAGTCTATGATATATAATAATAACAGATGGGTTATGTACGCTCCAAAAGTGAAGCACCTAAAATTTGTGAATTCAAACAACTGTCGCTAGTCGCGCACCGGCCAGCGTGAGATGCGGACGTGCCAATGGGCTCCCGTCACCCGCGTGAGAAAGAAACAAACTGTAATTTTCTAACAATGAGAGTGACAAAGATGTAATGATTGTCAAAATAGATAAACATAACAGAATCGTTGCTAGGTTATGAAATATTTTTCTGAAATATGGTTCTGGAAGTATTTTTTCTGCTCATTTTGTTAGAGTATAACCCATCCATACTAAATATCATTGAATTCAGTATGATTCAGAGGGAAAATAGTGAATATTTAAAAGAGACAATATTCAGAATAGTTATGTTATGAGTGAATTCAGATCAAGTGTGTGGTGCACCTTAGGTACCTACCGAGGTATACAGGATAGAAAACGTTCGGCGTTAAGCATTGAGAGCTGAAATAGATGAGTTAACTATTCTTTCTCTCTACTCAAATTATATACATACAACAGTGTTTGTCTATCTAATTCCTTACATTTTCCACTCAGTTACTCTAAGGTTAGCTGGAAGAGATCCCTTATAGGGATAAGTTCGTCTATACTTCTTACGATTACGTACCTATATTTCTTACGATTGTTTTGTTTTGTAATAACTTTTTTTTGTGTACAGTCAAGTGCAAAAATACGTATCGAAAAAATCGTCTCATAAATATGGTACTACGCACTTATTGCAACGGAATAAGATACTATGGGACATATTTTTTGAGTAAGATGAGTACCACAGAATAACTAATAGTACTACCGTACAGAAAATTCACTCCTTAACAAAAGTCAGATTTAGGTATAAAATTATACCTATACTCACCGCCTGCAAGCTAAATTGAAACTTATAACCGCGCACGAACCGTGAATCTTCTTTGCGCGTCGCAGTTTTATGACCGAGCTGTGAGCGTCGGCACGGGGTTGGCACTTGACAAGTTTTTGTACCTATACCTACTGATTTATTATTGTTAGATAAATATGTAGGAATTACAAACGTTGATTATGTAAACACGAAATTTTTATCCGGAGATAGATTTTTTTATAGAGATTATGTCTGATTCTCACGGAAGTAGGTATGCCACAGCCGTATTCCTTTGAAAATATGTCGGTCAGTTCCTAATATTATTTCTGGGCAACCGATATTCAATAAATTAAGGATGTTTATTTTAACTATTACTAAGTAAGGACTTTGGGACCTTTCAATATCGTCCGGAATTTAAAAATGTTATTTCTGCTTCCTTGTTCTTCCGTTTATTCAGACATCCGTAAATACATATTTTATACGGATTAGATCGAAATAGGTTTCGAAGCCATTGTGTATTTTAAATTTTGCGCGAGCGCCACTAACACGACTATCGTGCGAGCCGAGCGGCAGCCCACTGCTATACGACTCCCCGGGAGGCGCGCCGGCCAAATGTACCTAAACTGCGTAGTGAAACCCCCCTGTGAGTACACCCATATTTTTACACTTGACTGTACAATAAGGTGCTACTACTACTACATGTCACTATACTATACAAATGTATGTACGGTTAATGCCAAACATTTCATTGTATTAAGGTTCAAATTTGTATACATATTTTTGGCGTTGACTGTACCAAGATCTTTAATGCGAACTCTTACCTGTTTCTGTGCCCGTTTTTCTTCTTCCGCTTGTCTAAATCCCTCTTCTGTGTTGTTCGTTGTCTCTCTCATCCACTGGCAAACGACGTTATCCCTAACTTGCTCTAACATCTGCCCCATCCTTCTCTCGCGATTTTGGTTGACTATGAACTGTTGCTTGTCTATATGAAGTTTGGTCTAGAAATGAGATAAAAAAACTTGATTTAAAGTACAGGATAGGCCATTGGTAAATGCAATTCTAAAAAACCGGCCAAGTGCGTGTCGGACCACGCATAATGGAGGGTTCCGTAGCTTCAATGGAATAAGAACCAGACTAATGCCAAAAGGTCGTATCTGATGCCTATGGAAGAAGTTTTTTGGAAATAACTCAAAAATGGCTAGACCTATAATGTTCAAAATAATTTTCCTAAAAAGTTTATCATGCGCATCTTCTAATTTTTTTTCATATTTTTTGGACTTACGTTACGGTTCAAAAGTTACAGGGGGGACGGACGACGCTATTTTTCCGACTTTCGAAGCGATTATTTACGAAAATATTTACATTATCAAAAAATGATTTTACTAAACCCCTATTCATTTTTAAATACCTATCCAACAATATATCACACGTTAGGGTTGAAATGAAAAAAAAAATCGTTCCCCACTTTACGTATAGGGGAGGTACCCTAATAAAACATTTTTTTCCATTTTTTATTTTTTCACTTTGTCGGCGTGATTGATATACATATTAGTACTAAATTTCAGCTTTCTGGTGCTAACGGTCACTGAGATTATCCGCGGACGGACGGACGGACGGACAGACATGGCGAAACTATAAGGGTTCCTGGTTGACTAATTTTCGTGTTTTCAAATAAGTACATTCCGGTTGCGGCACGCCTTTTTTTGTAAATTTTGAAAAACTTTCGTTAAAATTTGCGGAGAGAACGATTGGATTTCTTAATGAATGCCCTTCTTCAATTAATGGGGTAGATGGGTTATTGCAAGATAAAAAGAAGTTTGCTGTAGTTAAGGCTTCACGGTGGCCAAGCAATATCACCTTGCCTTAACGTTTTTGACCCATAATAGTAAGGGAGCCCATGACACTGAACCTAGTTCGATAAGTCTCCTAGATGGGATATATATAATTAGATGCGTCTTTAATGGGGGAAAAATTAAAATACGCCACCACTTTTTTTGCATTGCAGCATCGGCATTTCGTGTTCCCCTTTAAATACGCGTCTAATTATATATATCTCATCCAGGAGACTGATCGAACTAGGTTCAGTGTCATAGGCTCCCCTACTATAAGGGAAACTGTATGCCTGTAACTCGTGTATATTTAATATTTTAATTTAAAGTAACGAATTGTTTTATACTGAGACTGTTTATCGTAGATGTAGTCGAAAATTTATCGTCTATATATAAATATACCGCTATTTATTTAGCTACATCCGCATAAAACTTACCCGTGCTGCGTCATAATATAGTAGTTTATGTAACTGTTACTTTAATAAGGCCTAATTACGTACAGTTGCATACACTGCTTTATCTACACTCATATTATATATTCTAAATGAAGTGTTCGGAAACCATAGAATGACCGCCATTGCACCGCCATGGCCAACTCGATTTTGCCGGCGGTCGCGCGGGCGCGTGCCGTTGGTCAGGAAGGAGCACAGGATTTACATTATGTTATCAAATTCGATGTTCGGAATTTTAAACTCATAAGTTATGAGTCATAACGTATCAATATATGAGCATGTAAAGTTAAAATTACGTTACTGCCACAGATAAAAAGCTTATCATAGTAAAATCGGTTGTGGTAATGCTAGCCATTGCCTATATACCGTCTTTGAACACGTTTTAGAGGTCTTACAATGTGAGTGTAGATAAAAACCCATTGAACCTTAAAAACTTTATAATGAAACGTGATATAATACCATCTGATCCCTCTTCCGCCGAGTCTCCCGTTCGATTTCCTGTAGAGCCCTCCTTATGGTATTATCGTCCATTTGCCTCTCCCGCGACTTTTCTAAGGCGAGCCTCTGTAACTTCGTTTCGTGGCCCTCTATGAAGTTAATTCTATTTTTCATCTGTTGTTCTTTCTTGCGTTTTAAAGCTGAAACACGTTTGAAGTTGGCTTAAAAGGAAATTGAAGTGGATTAGCTTATGTAGGTTATATGTATATATAAGTACTGTAGAGGCATGTCTGTTTTTATTTGAAAATAGGATCTTCATCATTATCCTCCTAGCGTTTGTCCCGGCTTTTTGCCACGTCTCTACGGGGCCTGGGGTCCGCTCGGCAACCTAATCTCAGGAATTGGCATAGGACCTAAGCGACTCCCATCGTAACTTCCAATCCAGACCCCTCTGGAACTATGCCTTGTTGGGATTAGGTCCAGTTTCCTCACGATGTTTTCCTTCACCGAAAAGCGACTGGTAAATATCAAATGATATTTCGTACATAAGATTAAAAAAACTCATTGGTACGAGCCGAGCTTTGAACGTCAATGTGATGTACCTTACCGTAATGCTGCGCATCGTTTGAAAAATGAGGGCGATCACTTTAATTGCGGGAGTTATAAGGTGCATTGTGTACCTTCGTAATGGTCCTGCTCCATTTTCATCCTCATCCGCTCGAGCCTCCTGTTCTCTCGCTCCATCTCCTCGCTCAGCATCTCCCGTCTCTTTCTGTTGGCACTGGCGATCTGCTCGTCGTAGGCTAGCCGACGCTCGCGCATCTCTTGTTGCCTTCTGTGCTCTTGGTAGTTTTCATACTGTTCCTAAATAAGTTTAGTTCATTTTTTATACCAAGCTAATCTGAGTACTCTGATGGCCTACCGATGAGTCTGATGGTACTTTCGATTCAAGACGATTTAAATGATTCCAAAATCAATGAGATTGTATGCATTATTGCAGAGTTTATATGGCGACCCTCTATTTTCATCACTAGACCCGTCATCATTCAATAGGTAGCATATTGTTATTGTTATCAAAGTTGTGTACATGCCAAATCCTAGGAACTAGGGCTCTACCTCGCCCCGATAGAGCAGCAAATACTTATTTATACAAACGAACAAACAGGTCTCGTCTTTATAAAATATAGTTCATACCACGAGTACCACGACACACGAATATGTTACACGAACTTTACTACTGAGTGGACATCTAATTAAGTTCAGTTTGAAAGACGATTAAAATCGGGATTTTGTTCCAAGTAAAACACAATAACCTTTCTTCTAACATCGTCCAGTAGAACCTGATGCCACATTCTATCAATATTAGCTTCCTCTATCTCCATGTGCAGTTTCTCCTCCATCTGAGCCTTCTGTAACGCTCTTAGTCTGTATTCCTCGGCTCTCGTGCACTGCATTCCTTTGGCACTAAAACGTACAACGCGATTGTAGACTATGTCTAGGGTTGTCATAATTATCGGGAACTGATACGTGACTTATTCGTACCAAACAAATAAAAACTGAAAATTAGGGTAATAATTAATAATGATTTCAATTTCACTTGCAGCCTTCATTCCCCCAAATTGCCCCCTAAAATCAAAGATTGGCGGTTAAGGACTGAGTACATTGTTACAACCGACATTTTCTATACTTATTCCAAATTTCAGCTTTCTATGTAAAAGTGTATCCAAGAAAAACACGTTTTACCACTTTTACCTATTTCGACGACCGAGGTAATCCCATAAGTGATCCGTGAACCAAGGTTGGTACAAAATGCTTAAAGGGTACAAAACACTAAAAACAATTTCAATGAAAAACAACAACCAAAAATAATTTACTCGAATCATAATAGATTAATAGACAACCAGTTTAATTACTGTTGAGGAGAACCACCAAGAAGAGGTTCCTGTTTCTTCGCCCAACACATTTTGACGTAGATTTTACTTTATTGATTAAAGTCTAACCAGAAATATATGATTATTGTCAAGAGGGCGCTATTATTCTCATTTATATGGCAAGAGTTCAATTTGGTCAAAAAATTACATTTTTCTCTATGGTCTGGTCATATTTTGATTTGTTTACCTGTCAGCTTTTGTAAATGTTTCGTAGCGAAATAGTTTTATTTCCCGAGCGTTTTATTTCCAACAGATTATTAGATACATTATGTAAAAAAAATTATTCTTGACTATGCATAGTTTTGGACATTTCTTGTAACTTATTATTTAATATTCAACACTACTATTATTCAAGAAAACCGCAACTATGACAATGATAAGAGTGACAACCTATCATTAAAAATATTGCCAGTGTAAGAAATTAGTTCCAATGAAATTCCGCAACATGGCGCATGATCATATATTTCTGGTCAGGCTTTACATTTATATGTTTTTTTTTTTAAATGTAGTCAGTAGTCAGTTCAACTTCTATTACCCACTCAGGAATTCATTTGAGAGACATCCAAATGACGGCATCAAATTTTTTTAATGATTGTAACTGTTTATGTAAGTATGTATTCTACAGCGGTATTGAAAAAACAGGACAAGTAACAGTACGGGACGCGATAATTAAATACGGTGACAGTCCCGTATATACGGGACGTATGGCAACCCTAACTAAGGAGTGGTCCGGAAAAAAAGTAGCTTATTTTGTGCCGATTTAGAAGCAGTGTTTATATTTAAATAATCTCTAGATACAATCATACAAAACATAAATACAATCATACTTAAATAAAACAGCGTTTGGAAGTTTTCGCCTTTTGTATTCCATCATACACATAGTTTTTTGAACAGCGTCTTCTGACAAAATTTATGAGGTGTTTTTCAAAAACATGTTTTTTCTTATAGTTTGATTTGATGAGCTATTTTATACCTTAATAAATTGTCTTTCTTCAATAGTAAACTTTTTTATCTGGCTTCATTTTAAGGTAGTTACAGTAATTTTTAATTAAATGTATTTGCCTTTTTTCATAGAAAATTATCTCCCATAGAAAAATCTTTGTCAGAGGTTAGATTAGAGAGTCTTCCTGACTATCCTAGCTAAAATACAGTTAATTAATGTAGCTTCTTGGTAAGATGAAATTCTGAAAAGCATAAAACGGGTTGTGAAAATGGAAATACAATTGTGGCATTGTAGCGGATGTCGATTGAAGATTGTCAAATTATGTTGTTCAAAAGGTTACAAAGTATGTTGAATTAAAAACGCGAAAACTTAAATATGCTCACATATTCTATTATGATTGTATTTTTATTTATTAGTATTGTATCTACGGATTAATAAAATCAATATACTGCTTCAAAATTAGCACTAAATTAAAAAATACACAAGATTGTACACTGCTACTTTATTTCAGGACCACTCCTTATGTACCTTATTACTATATGAATACAAAATGTAATCAGTATTAAAAATGATCCCTGTATTGATGCTATTTTGATATGACAAAGAGAAAAATCAAATGTACCTTACCTACTAAATCGCACAGTAATACCTATAGTTGGTAATATTTTTACTATGATCGGACCCTTTACCCTTTTGTCCCTTTTTGCCTACGAAGGTCACCTACCTACCTATATAAGTATATATTACATACTACGTAATACGAATGTATGGTTTAAGCGAAAGTATCACATATTTTTTTTTTAATTTATTTATATCATAAGGAAATACAGAAAATAAACCTTAGCTAAGATGCGCCACTGAAACCTGTTAAGGTTTATGTGTGGTGCAAATGCATCGCATCGCTTGCAACAATTTAAATACATTATGACAGCGTCATCACCCATCACACAACGTCATCCTTTTTGTAAACAAATACTTTCTTAAATATACTTACATTTTCTCTCTTTCTAAAGCCTTCAAGCATTCTCTTATTTTCTCCCTCTCGATCTCTTCCTCATAACTCTTCAGTTTAGTCTGCCTCTCCTTACAATACCCGCACTCTTCCAGCGCTTGTTTTGCTCTCAGTTCTCGTCTCAGGCTTAACTCTTCTTCTTCTAGAAGAAGCCTTAATTTGTGTTGTCTGTGTCAGAGATTGTTTTCTTCTATATCCAATAGGGCTTGTACTTTTTCACAAGTTCTGTTTACTATCGCCCTGGAAAATTAATTTGGTAGTTAGTGATTGTACCTTAAATACACATTACGTAAGAACTTCTTTCACTAAAACAAACAGACGTGCAACATTAATGATGAGTAAAGTAGTGCAAAATATGTTATGAGTTATTAAACAAGTTATGACGGCTGATATAGATGGCGCTGCATAACGTAAAGCAGCTCCCGTAACCTATGGACGTCTGCTACTCCAGAGGTGTCATATGCGCTTTGCCGACCCTTTAGAATAGGGGCTTCACTGTATTGACGGCTAAAGCACAGAAGAGATAATAGTGATCGGCTAAGTAGTAAGGTTGTGTCTTTAATAGTATCTTGACAAGAGGGCCCCCGTCGTCAAGACACTGTAACAATTATGTATTTGTGCCGTAGGTACTATCGGGTTCAAAAGTGCATGGCCAATTTATGAATGAATTCATTGATAAATTGACCATGCAATTTTGAACCCGATGGTACTTATGCAGAAAGTAAACATGAGTTACCTACTAATGTTTACTTCCCGCATCGCTTTCCACAAGTGTTTTAGTCAAGCCCCTAATGCTAGTATAAAACAAACTCACTTGTGCAGATGCACCTTATCGTAGTCAACGACATCTCCGACCGTCTTCATGTCTTCTACATCGATTATTGGCTCCGCCTCAATTCTACGCCTTTGCTAAAAACAAAGATGATGTCGTATTCCATAATAAGGTTAAGTAGTAGATATAATAAATACAGTCCCATATAAGTAGGAGGGCATGGGCTACCAATGGGGCAGGTTCTACTGCTATAACCTTATAAACCACGTGTCAGATTTATCGGTTGGGCATGGGAGAAATAGTACATTATGATACAAGTGTGCTAAGTTGATCATTACATACGAAGCGATATTGTGCACACGAACGCACGTGAGTGCGCTAAGGAAGCTGAGCTATGTAATGATCAAGCACACGCATTTCATACGACGTTTTTCAACACATTTGCGAGGAAATAACAAAAGTGTAATTAATAACTTTTGATAAATACATTGATTGTCAGAATGTTTACAGGGTAGAGGTACTTACGAACCTAAGATAATTAAATTTATCTAACCTTTTTTGTGATGGGATTGACTATCTGGAACTCTTTTTCATATCATTTCATAAAATTAAAGACTTCACATTTATTGTGCAATAAATTATAGTATTTTTTTCTTACGTATTGCTCACTAGATTTTTATGATAACATTTTACTAGTATGTATCACAATTTTGAAATATATCCAGAGGTTAAATTAACGCTAAAGTTGTCTTCTTATTCACTTAAACTATAATTTGTTTAAATTAATAAAACACAACGAGAGAAATAAACAATGATTTGAGGTTAACTCATAAATGGCGCGCAATTTTCTTTTTTGGATGTATGTGCAGCTTGAGGCAAAGGCGCGGACGTTATGCCAAACGCAGCCAATATTAAAACAGACAATTTCGTGTTTAAAACATAATTGATTGTGTATTACGAGTAATATAATAAGTTGAAATGATTCTTATTCACAATCAGGATTGTATAATTTGTATTCTATCGTAAATGTGTAAATTTTTAATATATTTACTTTTTTTACTTTTTTAGAATGCAAACTCCATAAGAGTAAAAAAAAAAAGTTAAGGTAATCCCGACTAAATTACAACGATTCGTCTGCGTACATACAACTTGGTACTAGAGTACAAACGTCACTTGATCGGATTATTAAATTATTGCACTAGTTCGATAATTATTGTGAAATGCACGCGTGTTTAATATCTAGGATTATGAGCATAAAAGCGGTGGAATAAAAGCCTCGTTACGAGCAGGTGTGTTGAAAAGGTAATTAAACTAAATAAAATTTGGACACATTTTTTCTCATTATCTAAACATAAATAATTAAGTGAAGGGTAGTTAGTTAAGTATGGATATTGCATAAGATATAATATTTTATATATTTAATTAGACTGTCAAGACAGATTGAGCAACTCTCACTTTTATCATATCTTAATTAAGCGAGAAGCCCTGTACGTGATTTCTACCATGTTTCGCAAGTTATGATTTTACGACCGGACCTAATCCAGTTGTCACACCTGATTTCACTTTTTAAGATAACCCTACTCCTAGACGATAGGAAGATGGTATATAAACCCATGCTCATCCTCAGGAGCTCAATCTGTCCTCTGGCCCTTACCAGTAGTTCTAACTTTAACCTTAATTGTTAAATTGTTTAAACTTTAAAAGTAATAAAATTAATATTGTCGAATTGAGCCTTAATTATTGAAGACTCCCAACTAAGTGATTCCTGACGTCAAGAAGAAGCAGACCTCCCCCTCGGTCGAACCCATCACTGGCGCAGCCGGTAGGATTCACCTGCGGGACTTCGCAACGCATCTGGCACCAGCCTACTGTAGAAAAACGGTTTGATTACCGTACAATCTGTAAGTGACCTCACTTATATTTCTGCTGCATTTTTCTTCAAATTGTTTCGCCGTCCCATCAAGGATTGAAGAATCCTTAGAACCTATATAAATTTTGTGATTAATTCACCAATTTGGAGGCTACGATCTTCACCGTCGAGAATTATTGTGAACTACGGATTAGTTCAATTGAATATTCAAGAGAGCTACGAAAAAGCTACGAACGACGCAGTTAGAGCAAAATAGGACAGAATCGGGAGGATCCAAACGGTCCTGAAACCTTTCCTTCCTTACCAAACCCTTATGCATGTAAAATTAAGAATATTTTCTTTTGTGCGAATTGTGTGTAATTGTGTACATTTTGTGTAATTATAAGGCCGGCCATTGCAAAAAAAAAAAATTAGGAAAAAATAAATAATTATAACACGTTAATTTTTAAATCCTGTATATTTTATAAATATTATTTGAAAATGATTAAAAATAATTTCAGAAATCTCGTCTGAATATTTTTGGGTATAAAAAAAAAAAACAATTTACGAATTATTTGAAGTATTTTAACTGTCAAATATAAAAATATAAATGTGTGCAAAGCATATTATATAAAGCCTATTAAAAATATTTATAACGGGTTACTCACGTAATTTAAGTCGATTTTTGCTCGACATGTTTCGGTCAATTTACGATGACCATAAAATATCATCAATGGTCATCGTAAATTGACCGAAACATGTCGAGCAGAAATCGACTTAAATTACGTGAGTAACCCGTTATAAATATTTTTAATATGTTAGAGTCTCACGAAAGTTTTATAGTTAAAATTATATAAAGCCTGTGCGATTTAAGAAACAAATTATTAAAACACGCTTATACTGCGAACGTAAAAAATAAAAATAGCATTGCGCATATTAAAATAATATATTGATTAATTTTAGATTTAAGCAGATCGTTTCTAGATCTGTCGGATCGTTTCTAGATCTGAAAATTTACCTGGTTCCGAAAAATAAAGATCGTTTCTAGATCGGTATTTTAATCGTGTTAACTTCATTGTAACCGTATTAAAATATTATCTTTCGTGTTAAACGTGAGGCTGATCACCCAGTGTTTTAACACAAAGATTTAGTTAGTTAAGTGTATGAACCCTAATAATTTTACCAGTTTATTTAATATACCGAATAATTCCCCAAATAATAACGGGAACAACAATAATAATCCAGCAGGAAATCCGCATCCGATACAAGGGATAGGATTAGAACAAAATAGCACAAGGATAATTTTACGTGCGATTATTGATTTAATAAATCAAATTATTGAAAAAATATCTGAATTATTTTCATATTGTGTGCGTATGCTCATTTTTAGCGAAATAAACTTTTAAATTGTATAATTTGAATGCCTAAAAAACTTACTGTAGAAACTAAACGAATTGGCAGTATAATATATTTTATCGTAAAATACGTAAACGATTGTGAAGCAGTTGGTAATCCAAGTAGAAAAAAGTGTAATTGCAAGAATTTAAGTTGGTCGGATAGTGTCGTTTTTGTGTTTAAATTGATCTATTTGCCCAATTTAGATACTTTTCGTTGGTGGACCTTTTACAATCCGAAACACTTTCGGTAGTAAAAAAAAAGAGCTTTAAATAAAAACTATATATAAACATCCATTAAATACATTCTAATTAAATTACGAAAATGGAAGGGAACGCACCTATTGTTAACGAACAAGTAGCGGCTCCTCTAGTAGCGGCACCTCAAGTAGCTCAAGTAAGTGAAGGGGGCAACCACCAAAATATACCAGTAGCACCCGTAGTAATTCCGGTAACAGCTCCGATTTTAATGACTATACCGAGTGACATAATTAAATTAGTACCACTTTACTATGGGAACCAAAAACAACTAAAACTTTTTATTACCCAATGCGAGTATCTTATTAATAACTTCGGGGGAAAAAGTGAAAATCAAGTTCAAAGTCAGTACGTGTTTAGAGTTATCACGTCTCGCCTGAAAGGTAAGGCTGCGGAACTCATTAGTGAAAGTGAACATATACAAACGTGGGCCGAACTAAAACAAACATTTACGCAACACTTTGGTGATCAAAGAACGGAGGATTGTTTGTTAGTAGAACTAGAAACTATCACTATAAACAGTAATGAGTCAATTACTGATTTTTGTAAGAGGATTCAAGCGATTAGAAGCGCGTTATTTTCAAAAGTAAACGAAAATTCAGACGAAATTCGTAGAAACAATCGTTTCGAATTATACAATCATTTAGCGTTAAACGCATTCATTTATAATTTACCTCAATGGTTAGGTAAAGTCATTCGTCTGAAGAAACCGAATAACCTCGAGGAAGCTTTACAAATGGTTTTAGAAGAACAAACTTTTTTCGGTAGACAAAAGAGAAAAAATGTAAGATGGGAAAATCATTCAATTAAGTCAATGTCTTATGCTAAAATGTCAAAAGATTTTACAGAACACCCATTATCTTATAAACCAAAACCAGGTTACAGACCTGAAACTAAATGGATAGAAGCTTCACAAAGAACGTCTAATTTAACTCAGTATAATCAAAAATCATTAGCCCGTCCGGCTAACCCATTCTATAATCCAGTTTTCCCAACGCCACCTGTTAGGGCTTATAATGCAAGTAACGGATATAATAATTATTATGGGAAACGCTTCCCTCAACAGCAATCAGCATCGAATGCGCATCTTCCTTTGGTGACCGACCCAAAAGCATTTAATTTACGTCCTAAAAATCGTAACAATCAAGAATCAGGCCCTTCGACTTCTAAGCCTAATATAAATATGAACACGGAAGAACCTCAAGCAGGACCTTCTGGAAATTTTCGAATAAACGCCTCAAATACAATGAAGAAGAATTAAATAAACTTCCCTATATAAAAATAACGGAAATAGAATCAACATTTTTAATTGATACTGGATCTACTAGAAGTTTCATATCTAATAAATTGGCAAACAAATATTTTAATTCTTATAAGGTAATAGAACCATTCGAAGTCGTAAGTACACACGCAATAAGTTACCATAATGAAACAGTAACAATTCCAATATTTAAATTATTTAAAAGCGAATTCGATCATAAATTTTACGTTTACGACATAGGTGACTTTTATGACGGACTAATAGGCATTGATTTATTAAAACGTTTAAATGCTATAATTAACATAAACAGCAGGTTATTAGTGACACCTCAGGTTGAAATACCACTATTTTACCACAGTAAAACCGAACCATTACTAATTTTAGAGATTGGCGCAAGGAGCGAACAGAAAGTGAAACTCCCCACCGACCTTAACAATGGTGCAGGAATTTTAGAGTACACTGAGTTTAACAAAGATGTACGAATGCCGCGTGCCCTAGTACAATGTAACAATGGATATGCCTACACCATGATTCAAAATACATCAGATCAAAATTTTATTTTAAAAATAATTAAACCTTTTAAGATTACTCCAATTGAATCTAAATGCAAAGAATCAAATTTATTAAATTTACGTACTTATATTCAGAATGATAAAAAATTTGATAAACTATTAATTGAAAATTTAAATAAACTTCGTACAGAACATATGAACTATGAAGAAAAAAGTGGAATAGTAAATCTATGCTTTGAATACAGAGATATTTTTTATCATGAGGACATTCCTCTAAGTTTTACTAATGAAATTAAACATCACATACGGACAAAAAATAATGATCCCATATATATCAAACCATATAGACAACCACCTGCACAAGCTCGCGAAATTCAAAATCAAGTTGAGAAATTACTTAAAGACAATGTAATACAGCCAAGTCATTCTCCTTGGAGTGCCCCTGTCCACCTTGTTCCAAAAAAACTAGATGCCACAGGAGTGCAAAAATATAGAATGGTAGTTGATTATCGTCGTTTAAATGAAATAACTTTGGATGACAAATATCCATTACCTAATATTAATGATATATTCGATAAATTAGGAAATAGTATGTATTTTACCACTCTTGATTTAGCAAGTGGATATCATCAAATTGAAGTAGCTGAACCTGATAGACCTAAAATAGGTTTCTCAGTGCCAGCAGTAGGACATTTTGAATTTACTAGAGTCCCTTTTGGTTTGAAAACCGCACCAGCAACCTTTCAACGAACTATGGATAATATTCTGCGTGGGTTACAAGGAATTCATTGTTTAGTCTATTTAGATGACATAATCATATATTCAAGTACGCTTGAAGAACATTTATTAAAATTAAAAAGAGTTTTTGAACAATTAAGAAAAGCTAATCTTAAATTACAGTTAGATAAATCTGAATTTTTAAGAAAAGAAGTTTTGTATCTAGGACATACAATTACAAAAGAAGGACTTAAGCCTAACAATGACAAAATAGAAGCAGTAATTAAATATCCGATACCTAAAACTCAAAAAGAAATTAAAAGTTTTCTAGGTCTAGCAAGCTATTACAGACGATTTATAAAAGACTTTGCAAAAATCACCAAACCTTTAACAAATTCCCTGAAAAAAGGATCTAAAATCGAATTAAATGAATCATACATAAAAGCATTTGAAACTTGTAAGTCTCTATTAGTAAATGCTCCACTATTACAGTATCCAGATTTTACTAAACCCTTCATACTTACAACTGACGCGTCTAATGTAGCATTAGGAGCAGTATTGTCACAAGGAACAATAGGCACGGATAAGCCAGTCGCTTACGCAAGCCGTACATTATCGCAAGCTGAAACAAAGTATAGCGCTATTGAAAAGGAACTACTTGCTGTAGTATGGAAGTAAAGTATTTTAGACCTTATTTGTATGGACATAAGTTCTATATTTACACAGATCATAGACCTTTAGTATGGCTCTACTCTTTAAAAGAACCCAATAGTAAACTTACACGTTGGAGATTACGTCTTCAAGAATATAATTTCGAAATAACTTACCGTAGTGGAAAACAAAACACTAAAGCGGATGCGTTATCTCGAATTCAAATTAATGCATTAAATACACTCAATACCAAAGATAATTGTGACCTTGCAAGTATAGATAACAACCAAGATAACACTAAAACAAATTGCGAAAACTCCGATGATGAACGAACTATGACAGCTTCTGATATCGAAGAAGACAATTTAAATGAAATCGATATAACTCAATCAAGTATACCCGTATTAAGTGAAGCTATCGATACAAAACCGAATCAAATATTATTTTATAAGTGGTTTAAAAATGAAACATCAGTTAAAGAATTATCAAGATCTAATCAGAAAATTTTAGAAGTACATTTACCTGTTGACAACCCGCAACTTTTAAAAGAATTCTTGAAAGAACATATTCTAAATCATAAAAAATATTACGTATATTTCGAAGATAATAATCATAGACAACAATTCGATTCTATTGTGCAACAAATATTTGAAAAAGGATCAGTTAAATTTTGTGAATGCACTGAACGAGTAGTTTACCTAGACAATGAAACAGATCAAAGAAATTTAATTCAAAAATATCATGAAGGAAAAACATCTCACCGTGGTATAAAAGAAACCTTAGCAAAAATAAAAAGAAATTATTATTGGCCGAATATGTCGGAGACTGTCTCTGCAGTTATAAGTTCGTGTGAATTATGTAAACGTATGAAATATGACAGACACCCATTAAAACCATTACTTCAATTAACTCAAACTCAAAATAAACCTTTTGAAGAACTTTTTATGGATTTATTCTCTATCGAAAGTCAAACCTTTTTAACAATTGTTGACGCTTTCAGTAAATTAGGTCAAGCAATTGAACTTTCAAACAGATCAACTTCAGAAGTAGTCAAAGCACTAGTTAAATATTTTTCATATTACGGAACACCGTTAAAAATCAATTCTGACCCAGGTTCTGAATTTAATAACGCCTTATTAAAAGAAACTCTTTCTTTATATAAAATTGATTTACACATAGGAACGCCTAATAATCCAAATTCCATGGGAATAGTGGAACGATTCCACAGCACAATTATCGAAATTTATAGATTAGCCAAATACGAACATAGATTTAGCGATATTTCATCAGTAATGAATTATGCAATAATGGCTTATAATAACTCAATTCATTCTATGACTGGATTAACTCCATTTGAAGTAGTTTTTGGACATACAGAATCCAGAAGTACCTTTGACATTAACTTTCAACAGCAGTATATGCAACAATTATTGAAAGATCATGCTAAAAGAACTAAAGTACTTTATAAGCATTTATCAGAGAAAATGATAGAGCATAAAGAAAAAGTAAGAAATAAATTACAATCAAAAGCGGATGTACCATCCACAAGTTTTAATAAAGGAGATTTAGTTTTTACTAAATTAGTTAATCAGCGAAAAGGAAAAGATAAACCTCGCTATGAAAAAGCTGAAGTAAGAGATATCACCAACAGAAATGTAGTCCCTGTAAAAATAAGAAATCGTGAGACCACGGTCCCCCTTAAAAATGTCCGACGTCCAACTTTAAATGAATAATTAATGATTATTAAAAAAAAAAAAAAAAACGTTTATATTTTAATAGGGTTACTAACTGTTCAAAAAAAAGGAATTATTAATTATGAACAAAAAAAAATGTTTTATCATAGTTAATACTATAACAATTACTAATGTTCTAATATACAATAAATGCATATATATATATAACATAATGTTCTAATATAATATTAATATTCTAATATATAAATGTATACATAAGTATATCACATTTGCATATAAAAATACGTAATTGTTAAGAAAATAATTATTAGTTTAAGATAAGTCATTGTAAACCTTATCCTTATCCTTACCTTTTCATTCCTATTCACCACTTTACGTCTTCAATGAGAAAAAAAGAAAAATGTTGTCTTCCCATAAACAAGAGAAGATAAGTTCAAGACCGATTAATATGGCCAAGTGGTTGGATTTCTAAATGAAGTAAAGAGTAATCTCATCCTTGATCCATATAACTGGCCTTGCAACACGCAACGAATGGAAATGAAGAAAATGAACAAGTTTATTAGTCAAGTGATTATAAAAAAGGGCAATAAAGTGTTGAAGTGACGTTTAAAAGTGCGCGAAGTTTGGAAAGACAATGAAAAGCGTATGTTAGAATAACTTAGTTTAATTTTGTTCACATTATGTATGTTTGTTAACATAAAAACTAATTCTTGTAACAATTTCCGTACCTTACGAGTAAAATTATCTTTCAGATACTGTTCAGATAATTTCACTCTAACGAGGGAGGAGTTAAGTATGCATATTGCATAAGATATAATATTTTATATATTTAATTAGACTGTCAAGACAGATTGAGCAACTCTCACTTTTATCATATCTTAATTAAGCGAGAAGCCCTGTAGGTGATTTCTACCATGTTTCGCAAGTTATGATTTTACGACCGGACCTAATCCAGTTGTCACACCTGATTTCACTTTTTAAGATAACCCTACTCCTAGACGATAGGAAGATGGTATATAAACCCATGCTCATCCTCAGGAGCTCATTCTGTCCTCTGGCCCTTACCAGTAGTTCTAACTTTAACCTTAATTGTTAAATTGTTTAAACTTTAAAAGTAATAAAATTAATATTGTCGAATTGAGCCTTAATTATTGAAGACTCCCAACTAAGTGATTCCTGACGTCAAGAAGAAGCAGACCTCCCCCTCGGTCGAACCCATCACTAGTTTTTTACAAAGGTCCATGGGGCCTTGCTATACAATTTATCTTGTAAACTAAAAAATTAAACCCTCCAGCATGAACAGAGTGAGCACTAGTGAAGCCAGAGAAAATTCATTAATTACTTACTTACCTTCCAAAACCGGAAAGGATGTCCGAAATAAACTGATTGCTTGCTAATGTCCGCCATAATTGATACCTGACGACAAAATGAGCTCGTGGATTAATTAGAGAACTGTCGGATGCCGGATCGATCCAACTGTTGCTTGGCTGCCGGCGGCCGTAGTGCTTGGCGATGAGTAGGAACGTCAAAGATATGTTTACAGTTTAGATAGAACCTTATTACAAAGGAATAGGTGCAATAGTGTAAGCATGTTTGGATTTTTTTTTAATTTAATTTTTTTTTAATACAAAACTATCTATCAATTCTTGTTGCTATTATATATTTAAAATAAACATTTATTCACATACCATGACAGAGTGGTAAAACTGAACGTTGTCCTCGCTAAAAAAGGACCACTCGCTTAGACTGTACACCACAGAGTATATTAAATAGTAGGCTAGTGTATATACTGCTGCAGGAAAAATAGCATATTTTGGAGGCAAAATATGTACATCAATGAAACTTTGTTTATTAACATTATCTTGGCACTAGAAATGAGGATCTACCGAGTTCTATCAAAATGTAGGGGCCTGTCCCCATCGGGGGGTACGGGCAGGGCCTAAATTTATAAAAATGCACATTTTACAAACTAGGCAAGTGAAGTGTCATTTTCGATGTATGTTTTTGCGCTAGATCGAATGATACCATACCCATATTTATAGGATCAATACTTTGCGAGTTATGAAAGGTTTTCGACGAAAAAATTTAAGAAAATAAAAGAAATTGTATTGAATTGAAATGGTTGACTGGTAGAGAATGCCTTTAGGCATTAAGTCCGCCATTTGTAAAATTTTCTGGTGTGTGAAATAAAGTTTAACTATATATATAAAAAAATTAAATAAGTCCATTATGAACACATTTAATTATTAATATTAAATTAATGCCTTTGTCCATGTCCGAGATGGAGCATGTTATTTTTTAACTTTTTTTTCTCAAAAAGCCATTAATATCTTGCCAAATATTCAACCTATAAGTATGGTTATGGTCGTATTCAATTCAGTGTATAAAAATATATGGAAAAAGGCACTTCAGTTTCATTGATGTACATAATTTGCATAGTTTTACTTTATCTGTAGTAGGTAAGTAGGTAGAAGTCTTCCGTGGTATACAGGGAGCTAAACAACAAAGAGCTATTAACTAGCACAGTAATAGTAAAAGGAAATAAAGTTAAGAGAGGCTATAATCGATATTGATACTGTCAATCTATCGTAATTGTTCGACTGTATGGGGTTCGCGTGCTTCACAACAATGCACGCAAAACAGCAGGCCAGCCATGTACTATTTACATCCATTACTGAGACAATAGGAATTTGTTAACCAACGCATGAAAGCACAAAGGGAAAGGCCAATTAAACGAGATAATTTTCGGAGTCGGACGGAGTGAGATTTTGGTCCACTGATGAAAGTAAAAAATCGATAGTTATTTTATTTACAACGACAGGGAATTTGGTATCGTTAGAGTGTAATTTTTTTAGGCTATTTGCAAATATATTCAAAATATTTATAACGGGTTACTCACGTAATTTAAGTCGATTTTTGCTCGACATGTTTCGATCAATATACGATGATCATTCTCACGAGCCGCTCTGTAACCGGCGCGCTGCCGTCGCGGAAGGCCGCTCGTGCGAATGATCATCGTATATTAATCGAAACATGTCGAGCAAAAATCGACTTAAATTACGTGAGTAACCCGTTATAAATATTTTTAATATGTTAGAGTCTCACGAAAGTTTTATCTTCTATACATATAATAAACGCGTAAGGAGAAAAAAATTTACATTGAAGATATTTTAGAAAAACTTATTCAGGGGGTCTTAGAAACGTTGACTGAATACATTTCAGTGATTTTTGGAATTCTTGTCTGTCTGTCTGTGAATTTGTCCGCGCACTACGTAAAAACTACTTCACAGAATATTACGAAATTTTGTATAGTAACAGTTTATACCCTGGAGCAACATATAGGGTAGTTTTTATTCTGCTTATTAAAAACATAATTTTCATATAAAAATAGTTCTCAAAAGATGGCGCTGTATAGGTACCCTGTATACTGTATACAAACATTATTTAAGGACGTCTTTAGATTAAAATAAATTAAGCGATTCGGTTTGTTGCGTTTCGGCGAGATTTAAACCATGTGGATTTTTAAATGCTTTCCCTATTTAAGGATTGTGGGTTAAATATTTTTAAAATGTGTTACTTCGTTTTGGAAATTGTAAGTATCCGGACATATATTGTGATCCATTAATACCTGGAGGTACTTTATTCTCACCCTAAAAATAATCTATTTATCAATACATGAAACCTACTTACAATATTACGTAAAAACAATTTAAAACAGTTAGTTAAGATTCATCTATTTCGATTTACCCGACGGCAAAAATTGTACCGTTTATGAGAGCAACATGTTTTATCTCGCTTTAACAGCTGATTGCAATAAAAAGGGTAGTCATGAATCTAGCAATTACTAGCTGCTAGCTGTCACGCTGCTGCTGAAGAAATTCTCGCTGCGACGCTCCGGGCCTGGGCCTACGCGGTACTCGGCCTATGGCTTTCGCAGACATTGCCGCTCACAATCGGGCCTCCGGCCCTCAGATTTGCTAAGACTCTTTCCCATTGAGTTTTGTCCGGATTCTGTCATGCTTCCTGCTGCTGCTGAATAAATTCTCGCTACGACGCTCCGGGATTGGGTACTCAGTACTCGGCCTATAGCTTTCGCAGACATTGCCGCTCACCCTCGGGCCTTATGACACTTCACCATTGAGATATGTCCAGTCCCTGTCATGCTGCTGCTGCTGCCGCTGAAGCGATTCTCGCTGCGACGCTCCGGGCTTGGGCCTACTCAGTACTCGGCCTATGGCTTTCGCAGACATTGCCGCTCACCCTCGGGCCTTATGACACTTCACCATTGAGGTATGTCAGGTCCCTGTCATGCTGCTGCTGCTGCTGCTGAAGCAATTCTCGCTGTGACGCTCCGGGCCTGGGTCCTGCGCGGTACTCGCCCTATGGCTTTCGCGATATTGCCGCTCACCGCGTCACGGCTTCGGCGTTCGGGTTCACCAAAAAACTTGACTATTGAGGTTTGTGGGGACCCTTTCATGCTCCTGCTGAAACAATTCTTGCTGCCTTTGGCCTTGTTAGATTTTGGCCTGCTGCTGCAAAAGCAGTTTTCGCTGGGACGTTGCGCTCACACGCTACCTTGCGCTCATACCTTCAGCGTTTGACCCTCTGTTTGAAGCATGTTCTCCTGCAGGAATTCGGCCATTAGCATTCGCAGGTCTCGACGCACGCCTTTTCGTCAGTTACCTTTATCACGGATGAACTAATAAATTTAGATAGATTTAAATGTAGAACGCGTAAATTCTACACTAATGGTCTGGATAGTAAATGAAAATGACAAAACCTCCCACATACGCGGGCGAAGCCGCGGGTACAGCTAGTAGTTAATATTTGCAAATAATGGCTTCCTACATTTATTCGTTGTTAACCCATACCGCATCACGCTTTTGTAAAATATTTTACTGCTAACCGGGAGGTATATTTGAACTTACTATTAATTAATGTCCAAAAAAACATTTCGTTGTTTTTCCTCGTGCATCTTGCTTGCACCAACCATACCAAGCCAAACCATGTACTCGTATAAGTAGCGAATGAAATCATTTTTACATCAATCAACTCAGCTAGTTTGAATATTCCCCTAAAATGGTAATCGACTACGACCGTAGCTTGGCCCTAGGTACATAATATAGTAATTGTAGTACTGGTACTACTGGTACGTCTACGTCGACGTCATGCGTATTTCTTGCAAGTTGTAGCAAGCGCAGGGTTTTCGTAGATATTGGACTCGCCAGTTGATTTTAGTTTCATAATATAACATCTGGATTCTAGACTAAATTTTAATTCCAAGGTTAACCTACTGTTTTTTCTCCATTCCATAGTGCAGACTACACTATACGAGTTCACTGACCCTCATTACACTGAGTGCGCAGGCGACAGATTTACGGCGATTATAACACCCTCGACCTCTAGCTGTTCGAAATTCAATTCAATTTCTAATTCGATAAGGTTGCAGTTGCAATTGAAGGAATTTCGATATTTGTAGGTACAGTGCCTCCAGGGAAAAAGGAGTTCGTGTTATACAATTTTATTGCACTGGATTCCTGTTTTCAACGTCACTATTAATTTATGTTCTGTAAAATTTTCATACCTGAATATGCTTATTAATAAAAAAACAAGTGAATGAAAAGGTACGCATCTTTTTAATCTGCACCGCAAAATGAAGTTGGTTTCACATCCGTTCTTCATTTATTATAGTGTTTTGAACATGTGACATTATAGATTATGCCCATTTTCCCACGAATCACTGACATAACGACGATATTAACACGCCTTTGACCGTTGCTCAACCAAATTAAACCTTATTCAAACCGTCATAGGTGCGTTGATGGCCGCATTTGCGCGTGATGAGGGCATCACTTGGTTCATTTACTTAGTGCGATGAAGATTGTTGGGGTAGGGCGATGAGAACCTGCTTTGATGGGACGGGGATTCTATTATGGCGTGTTAGATAATTACTGGGGATTCACAACCCATATCATGATTCATGAGCTTTTATTTGTAAAGCTGGAAGTTTATACAACCGAGGATTTTTTCCATAGTCTTGTTGGAAGTCAGTACAAATGTAACTTAGGTTAGGACTCAAGTTAACTCAACGTGGCCATGTGCTTAATCTTTTACAGCACAGATACAGTCAAGTCAAGCTCAAGCAAATCATCGGATAAAAAGGTATATTCGACTTTTTTGGTCAAAATATCCGGTCTTTTTAAACGGGTGATTTCATAATTACTTGAAAACGTGGAAATATTCCGAGCCGTCATAAAAAATATAGTACTCGTATACGACAGCTCCAGGTTGCTACTGCAACATTTTATAATGCACTTTCTTAAGTTTACGTCGTAGCGAGTTGAATAACTAATATCTCAGACAAATCCCCTAAGAAATGGATGGACGCACCTCCAAGCAATTTGTAAATGCTCGCGTACGTTAGGGCAGCCATAAGTATTATGGGATAGTATTCTGAACGCTTGAAAAGCACAGGTGAGCATAGTTCACCGGCAAACGAAGTAAAAGGTATATGTGTTGAAGAATCTATACATATAATAAAGCTGAAGAGGGTCGAAAGTCTGTACATGGAATATAATCGAAAAAAAGTTGGCTGGGGATACTTAGAATCGATAACAGAACACGTTCCAACAATTTTTAGAATTTTTGTCTGTTTGTCTGTTTATCTGTTTATCTGTTTGTCTGTTTATTTGACCGCGCATCACGTGAAAACGGCTGAACGGATTTTGATGAAATTTTGTATAGAGATAGTTTGAGTCCCGGGAAAGGACAATAAATAGTTTTCATCCCAAAAATCAACCCTGTAGGGGGTGAAAAGGGGGTTGAAAGTTTGTATGGAGAATTTTTAATAGAAATTAGTATATGGAGATAATTTGAGTCCCGAGAAACGACAGAATAGTTTTCATCCCAAAAATCAACCCTGGAGGGGGTGAAAAGGGGTTGAAAGTTTGTATGGAGAATTTTTAATAGAAATGAGTATGGAGATAATTTGAGTCCCAAGAAACGACAGAATAGTTTTCATCCCGAAAATAAACCCTTGTCGGGGTGAAAATGGGGTTGGAAGTTGGTATGAGGATTTTTTTGATGAAGATGAAATTTGGTATAGAGATAGTATGGGTCTCAAGAAAGGACAAAGGATAGTTTCACCCCGAAAATCAACCCTAAAGGGATGAAAAGGGAGTTGGAAATTTGTATAGGGCATTATTAACCGCAGAATCGATTTAGATAGAAACAACCAATAACCGCTGTACGTATTTAGATGAAATTTGGTATTGAAATAGTTTGTAATTTTTTTGGTCAAGGTGTTTGTATTTATAACAAGTTACCCGTCGATGCTTTAAATTTATCTTTACCCGCTCTTAAGAAATATTTGAAAATGTCATTAATGTCTAAACCAGATTCTAATGGGGTGTAAACCAGAAACTACTATAAAATCATTTAACATTAATAGGACACCGTTTAGGTTGGAAAACATATCAAACGTTTTGTGAAGCAGTCAGATTAGGATTTATTTTTCTTTATAATTAAACAATAGGTACATTATCTGTCTCTCAAGCAGTTTTGATATGTCTTCCTGAAGAACTACGCATTATTTTGTATCTTTAAGATCTAATAATGTATTACTGTTTTGAAAAAAATAAGTCCCGTCGAGTTTCTTTTCGGTCATAACACTCATAATACTTCTCGGGCCAGAGGTGTAGGGTTAGAACCGGTGGTAGTTTTGGAACGAAGTTCCTTATCGGACGGTTCGCGGATGGGGGGCTAGGCGAAAAAGTCACGTGACCGTCACGAAAAAGCGTCACGTCACGAAATCGCGACACCTATAAGATTGAGAAACATGTAAAATGGAATGAAATAAAAAAATATATAAAATAGAATAAAGTGAAGTGAAGTGAAGTGTAGTGAAAAGTGAAAGTGAGAAGTGACAAAGTGAAAAAAGTCAAGAACCTAAAAGTAAAAAACGTGTTTTTGAAATTTCAAAAATTTCAAAATATTCAAAACTTTCAAAAATTTCAAAAATTTCAAAAATTTCAAAAATTTCAAAAATTTCAAAAATTTCAAAAATTTCAAAAACTTCAAACATTTCAAAAATTACAAAAATTTCATAAATTTCAAAAATTTCAAAAATATCAAAATTTTCAAAAATTCTATGTTCCAACAGAGTGTTCCACGATTCTCATGTATTTTTTTTTTCTCTGGCGTTCATTAGTGCATTGTAATGTGCTTACATTGAAGAATAAATATCTTCCGCGTTCGGAAACCGTATGTAATTACCGCCATTATTTCAACCAGTAACGTAACATCAGTGTATTATCTGTGACAGTGTGGTAAAAACGTATGAAAACCTACGGTAACGTAATGAAAATCCGGTGTAATGGCGGTCATTCATTGTAAAATGTGTGTAGCTAATAGTAGTTTATGTAACCGTTACGTAATAAGGCCTAATTACGTACAGTTGCATACACTGCTTTATCTACACTCATATTATATATATTAAATTAAGTGCTCGGAAACCATAGAATGACCGCCATTGCACCGCCATGGCCAACTCGATTGTGCCGGCGGTCGGGGAGGCGCGTGTCGGCGGCCGCGCGGGCGCGTGCCGTTGGTCAGGAAGGAGCACAGGATTTACATTATGTTATCAAAACACATCAATATTTGAGCATGTAAAGTTAAAATTACGTTACTGCCACAGATAAAAAGCTTATCATAGTAAAATCGGTTGTGGTAATTGCCATTGCCTACCGTTTTTGAACACGTTTTAGAGGACTTACAGTGTGAGTGTAGATAAAGCAGTATATGCTTCTGTACGTAATTAGGCCTTATTACGTAACAGTTACATAAACTACTATTTATCTCTTTTTAGGGTTCCGTAGTCAACTAGGAACCCTTATAGTTTCGCCATGTCCGTTCGTCTGTCTGTCCGTCTGTCTGCGGTCTAGCTCAGTGACCATTCGCACTAGAAAGCTGAAATTTGGTATCAGTATGTGCATTAATCACGCCGCCAAAGTAATAGAATAAAAACTAAAAAAATATTTTTTATTACACATAAAATGGGGGGTGAATTTTTTTTTTACTCCAACCCTATCGTGTTGGGTATTATTGAATAGGTATTTCAAAAAGAATAGAGGTCTTCTAATACATTTTTTGGATGAAACTGATAGTTTCGTAAATATTAGATCTGAAAGCGTCTCCTCCATCTAACTTTTGTACCGTGGGTCCAAAAAAATAGAAAGAAATAATGAATTATCAGTCTAAAACGCATAGGGAAAGGAAGTGAGGGATAGTAAAATGACGTAAGCGCCGCCAAGTATCCCTTACTAAACGACCTTTTGAACTGATGTTTTGTAACAGGGCGGCAACTACGAAACTCTACACTGAGCATCGCCCGACATGCTCTTGGCCGGTTTTTTTTGCATTGTTATCCCAGAAATCACCCCTTAAGGATTACTAATTCCAATTCAAGAAAATCCCCAGCCAGGTTATATGTACCTCTACGTAGCCTATAAAAATTCAACGTCTAAAAGGGGGGGTAGCCACTACACTCGATTGAGTTAAATTTGCATGGGTCATGGACGCCCCCCCCCCACAAATCATTTCTGCATTTGGGACCCCCCCCCCCCCCGAATTTCAACCGCGATGCAACCACGCCTGTTCTTACCTTTCATGCGTAGACTGATTTGACGGGAGGATCGATTTGGATGATATTTGCCGTGGACATGAACGTATATATACAAAAGTGGTACTGTATCATCCGATATACACCTACTACTCTATGTCCATTAAATCATGGCAAAAAAAAATTATAAGGACAAAAAAAGGATTGATTTTTGAGTGTAGTTTCATTTAGTGGTAATTATAAAAAAAATTATCAGGACTACTGTCCTCTAGCGTATCCATCTGTCAACTTTACTTCAAGTTCGGCCTCCAGGGTAGCTGGAGAGAAATTAGGGGTGAATTTAGCCGCTTACTGACACAGACGGAATTCCACGCGGGCGGAGCCGCGGGCACAGCTAGTAATCAATAAGGGAAATGCCTGCGAATAGTGAGAATGTAGGCATTAGGACGCTCCTATAATAATCAAGCGTGCTTAGAATGAGAACGAAATGTACCTACCTCACTCTAATCTAATGTTCAAAGTCTGAATCTGATCTGAATCTGCGAAGTCGTGGGCGAGTTCCAACAGAAATTATATCATTCAAACAGATGGGAGCACGGTTGAGCCTGGTTCGTCAGTGAAACAGGGAGCTATCTAAATTGCTATTTAGGGGGCTATTTGAAAATTTAAGAGTCCTCGATAAGCTAAAAAATAAGCTAAACCTCAGTATTATATTAAAAATGAAGGTTGAGATATGTGACCAGTACCTGACGGAAAACATCCGCATATCCGCGTCAATACATAGTACGCTGCGTGTACCTCGTCCACAGGCAACAGGCGTACCTACAGCTAAGTACAGTACGCTCGAAAGAGTGTTACTTTAGCCTGCGCTGTACACCTGCTGAACCTCCGGGCTATCATGTTAAAATGTTTGAGCAAGTTAGTAAATATCCGGATGGGGTTTTTGGGCGCGCGCCAACAAACCGCCCGATCTTTGTGTAGTATTTAATAGTCCAAAATACTTTCTGTATATGTAGTTCTAGTAGTATAATGTACAATTATTCTACAACTATGCGATGTGAATATAACACCTTACCGGATATGATATGACACAAGCCGGACTATAAAAAGAAAGCCTGGGCACTGGCTCATTATTATTATACGGTCTAAACCATAGACATTTAAAACAGGAAGACGTGGTCCCACGAAGATAGAACTGTGATTCCATAATAAGCCGCGGTGTCTTGCACACACACTACCTTTTGACGTTTGAACCAATCACCGCTCGTCCACGAGTTGTATATGTGTGCGTGTCGCGCGTAAACACGAGGAAATCAGCTTATTATGAATCACAATTTTGTCTTCACTATGGTCTTCACGGCACCGCGTCTTCTTATTTTATGTCTATGGTCTAAGTTGAGTTTCAGTCAAAATAGATACTTATATAAAATATTAAGTTATAAATTACACTTGTAGTCAAACTGTTTTGCAAAAAAAAAAATGTTTATGAATAAAACACTACAAAATTTAGTTTTATAAACAGATTTAAAAATAAGTACCTATAAATAAATAAAAAATGGTTTAATATAGTACGTAATTAGCATAGAATGTTTTGCAGCTGAGTGTACTTACCTAAGTTCTTTTAATGGCTAAAATAGGCAAAGTAGGATGATAAATGGCAGATAAAACCGCATAAATATTGTAGCACACCGTTTCTAGCTTAAACCACATGTGCTTCTATAAATTCAGCTTTTTGCTCGTAATGAAAAAGTTTCTACGTGAGATTTATGCACAACTATGAACAAAGTGAATTAGTGAACACGGAGTCCTATTCGAAGAATATAATATTATTATTGTTATTGGTTCGATTTTGATTTGATACTAAACGGAATTGGATTTGATTTGTCAGAAGTGACGTTTGGCTTATTTAGATTATCTTTTTCTTGTTAACAAAAAACTATTTTACTTTAAGTACCTACATTCAATTGTATTTTTTTTTCTAAATGTGAATCTTAAAATTAAACATACATTTGGGATACGAGTTTCCACCCAGTTCTGATTTTCTGTACATGAAATAGTATTACATAATAGTAGTTTATGTAACTGTTACGTAATAAGGGTCCTTAAAATACGAGTGTGGTTTTATGAAACGAGCCGCAGGTGAGTTTCATAATAAGATCACACGAGTTGTACAGTACGTGTATGCAACTGTACAGTACACACGTACAGTTGCATACACTGCTTTATCTACACTCATATTATTTATACTAATTGCCGTGTTCGGAAACCATAGAATGGCCGCCATTGCACCGCCATGGCCAACTCGATTGTGCCGGCGGTCGGGAGGGAGCGTGTCGGCGGCCGCGCGGGCGCGTGCAGGTGTACATTATGTTATCAAAACTCATAACACATCAATGTTTGAGCATGTAAAGTTAAAATTACGTTACTGTCACAGATAAAAAGCTTATCATAGTAAAATCGGTTGTGGTAATGCTAGCCATTGCCTAATACCGTTTTTGAACACGTTTTAGAGGACTTACAATGCGAGTGTAGATAAAGAAGTTTATCTACCCTGCAAAATCAGTTTCACAGATGAACGGTGACTTCATGACGTCTCCATACAATTTTACCTTTCGACTTTCTAAGGTTGACAAGTACGCGATTAGTTTGATTGCTGGACCTGCCCCAATCTGCTTCAATCTACCTAATCCATCAGTAATTTTAATACAAAACTAGATAAATGTCAGATTCATTGCCTAATTTGCTCAATCTAACTGTTATTTAAGAACAAAAGTACTACTATATAAACTACTTAAATATTTTATCTTATCTGTGTCGGGATTTTCACAATCCCGAACACGTATTCGATACTAACCAAGGCCGTGGCTGTCGCTTCATGGAGATATAGGTACCTACACCCTTGGCTTGATGATATACCTAGTCAGGATTATAATTCATATCCAAACAATGGGATAACACAAGAAAATCATAATGATAACAAATTCAGATTTTAAAGTTCGAATATCGCTTGGTCAGCGTTTATTATGTTTTAACGTCCGTTGTGTGTTACCGTTGTTCAATTTTTGTTGAACTAGAGGCTAGAGTGCGCAATTTTAAACTTTTATTTTTGGAAATGTTTTAAACACACCTACGAGTAACACCTAGTTGCTACTGGGTTTTAAACTGAAGTATTTTACTTTGTATGTTTTTATAAATTGGAAATTTTATTGCATATACAGGGTGACATCTCATGAATCATCTCATCAATTTACTTATTTAAATATTCCAGTAAGTAGGTTCAATATCCCGAAAACCCGGTCAAATGAAAAATAAATTACCAAAACATGTAAAAAAAGAAAAACAACTGTCTGATTTTAGTAGAACTCAGGGCAATCCATTGGTAGTTGTTTATTGAGTTAGAAAAACATAGAACTGATCACGTCTCAGATGTCACCCTGTGTAATGGATCTTTAAATAAAATAATAAAAAACCGGCCAAGAGCGTGTCGGGCCACGCTCAGTGTAGGGTTCCGTAGTTTTCCGTCCGTAACAGTAAGTGTCCCCACTTAAGAGTTAATAACACCGCCATGTAGGATATGCTACGAGAGTTCCACGTATAGCGACATCTATCGGCAAATTAAGTAAACTATTGCGCGCGAGCTTAAAGTATGGAAGATGATTTTTATGGAATAATTCTTTATTGCGTGAACCGATTTTCACCGTTTTTACTTTATTTGAAAGCACGTCATTCCATTGTAATTTAGTAGAAATTAAAGGTACAATAAACACCTGCTTATACGGTTAAATTACAAACTTAGTTCAGAAATTATTTTGTAATTTTTTTTTCAAAAACTATTCATCCTAACAAGTTCAAAATAATTTTCCTAGAAAGTTTTTATAAAGTTCTACTTTTGAGATTTTTTTCATATTTTTAAAACTTATGGTTCAAAAGTTAGAGGGGGCCCCCCCCCCCCCCTCTAACTTGAAAATATTTACATTATCGAAAAATGATTTTAGTAAACCCCTATTCATTTTTAAATACCTATCCAACAATATATCACACGTTAGGGTTGAAATGAAAAAAAAAATCACTTCCCACTTTACGTATAGGGGAGGTACCCTAATAAAAAAAAAAATCCACTTTTTATTTTACCACTTTGTTGGCGTGATTGATATACATATTAGTACCAAATTTCAGCTTTCTAGTGCTAACGGTCACTGAGATTATCCGCGGACGGACGGACGGACGGACGGACGGACGGACGGACGGGCAGACATGGCGAAACTATAAGGGTTCCTAGTTGACTACGGAACCCTAAAAAATTACGTGATTCAGTCGTTCGACCAATGGTGTAATTCCATACATACAAAGTATCATATCATAACTCAGCGCAGAATGACAGTCACAGTTCTCAACCTACTTTTGTGCGTATCAGTCCAGGAAAAAAGGTACATCGGTGGGTCTTATTACAAAAGGCATAAGGTTCACCGATGGGCAGTTAACAGTGTGGGCCATGGTACTTCCTAAAACTACACAATATGTGGTTAACGATATTTATTTGTCTCAAAAAGAAATATTACATTTCACTTATTGAGATAAGTCTATAATATGTACAAACATTTTGTTGGCAACTGAGCGTTAATAGTAACGCAAAATATACTTTATAATTAGGAAACAGTAACAACAAAATAAGCACAAAAAACAGATAATAAACTCTTGCATTATACGCTCTATTCGAGAAAAAAATAAGTGTTCTTGTAAATCGGCAAAGGCCCTTTCACTAAACTCGTCCACATATATTTTTATATTAATTTCGAATTCACTATCTCTATGATCTTATAAACTTTGCTAAAAATCTACTAGAAAAGGTAAATACAGTGAATTGAAGTTGAAACAAACCTGCTATTAGGTTTTTTTAGTCTCGTTTCTTTCTTTGATGCCAAGCTTTCTAGACACAGTTCCTTGTAAACCTTGAGATGCGCGGATATTCCGTTCTACTTGAATACACCGTTTAAAATAGGTTTACACTGGTGCTCCTTACATTGTATAATTTACTCGTCCATTCTTTTTAGCGGACTGGAGCAATATTCAGTTACAGATTCTTTATAACGTAATTTTGTTTTGTCGTCAAAATGACACCTAAATATACAGAGTCAGGAGACGAGAGCAGGAAGAACTCTACACACTTAGTTAACGATAATGAATCGGCCACCATTATGTTTAAGTGAAACAATAACGCCTTTCTATTATTTTAATCTTTTAGTTACACATAAACTTTATTCTCTTTAATCATGGTCACCCTACATAAACAAATCAATAAATATAAAACCTCTTTGAAAATTATGACAGCACTTTGATTATGAATTATGAAAAAAAAAATTATCAAATTAAGTGAAATACGATGTTTCCAAAGTAACCAGACATCAATTTGACACATATCACAGAATAACAAGAGAGTGTCAGTACTCGATGGAGTGTTCTAATTGTACCTACAGTGACCATGAGTGTCGTAAATAGATTAAAACTTTATTTTTTACTTACATTTTTCTAGCGCTAATCACACTAGTACTGGTATCAAACTATAGATTGAAATTAACTGAATCCGTAGTGTTAATCCTGCTCACGTCTACGGAATCATTCTATATTGTAATTTTGACAACAAATGTTACTAAACCTTTTACGTATTATGTTGATGTTAAGCAGTCCCGTTTTGATATGTATTTGAAATGAAATAGATAATGAATTGATAACAAAAGGATAATCCCAACAACACTTTTGATAGATCCAATCCTGTTTAATGTCAAATTAAAATCAAACCTTTGATTCTTTTGCTTTTTACCTAAATGAATACTTTCCTTGATATTATGTATTAATTAAATTAATTTAGTCGACTCGTTATTATCATCTTCCTTATCCATATTTCATATCTAAGTAAATTTAGAGCGTGTGTCCCTAATATTTGCCACGGCTCAATGGAGTTGGGGTCTGCTTGGTGACCTAATGCTAAAAATTGGCGTAAGCACTGGACGTAATTGACAATTCAAGTACAAACGCGGTATTCAAACTTTTTTGACAAGTGACCACTCTTGGAACTGAATATTTCGTGTACTTAGGTACTTAAATGCAAAATGTGGAACTGCTACCACCATAAACGTGATTTTTTGATATGAATTAAACATTTATGATGTGTCTCGACACTTTGTTACTTGTAAAGTCGGTGCAGAGTTATTGAGGTCTGACTTTACCAAACTGCGTGTTATTACCTCAGTGCGCCAGAACTTCCTATGCGCTTTAATACTGCTTCACACTATATTTTTGAGAGTTGCAAGACTTGCAAGTACGAGTAAGTATCTAGCAGTGGCGGTGCGTTAAAATTTTTCTTAGGATCGGATCTAATTTGCTTTAAAATTTCTTCATGAGCTGTAGGAAAACTATTTAGCTTACTAAAATTCGGGCAAGGCGGCTTGTATAGACGCGCCGCCACTGGTATCTTAGGTACATTTAGTTTCGCCAGCGACTTTCTTGCTTACCAGCATAGATAAAGAGAATAGGCATGAATTGTGATTTTTTTAATGTATGGTATCAATCGATTCGTTTTATTGTGAGGATCAAATGTCTATCTGCGGCCAATTGCGTTAAAGCAACACAAAAGTCAGAAATTAGACTTAAAGTCTGAGATTTGCATCATATAGTATGGAAAAATTATGAAATTGCTATTTTTACAGTGTAGTGTTAGGTTTATGTACCTATATGGTTACCATACCATTTATGTAACAGTAAAATGTTAAAAATCGAATGGTATCATTGTTAGGGTTCCGTAGCCAAATGACAAAAAACGGAACCCTTATGGATTCGTCATGTCTGTCTGTCTGTCTGTCTGTCCGTCCGTACGTCACAGCCATTTTACTCGGAAACTATACGACGTATCTGAATAAAATTTACACATAAGGTGTATTTTGTATGCCGCTACTTAGTTATGGAGTTAAATTTGAAAAAAAAAATTTTTAGGGGGGCGCTCCATACATGTAACTAAATTTAAAAAAAATGTTTTTAACCAAATATCAACATGTGATACATCAATCGATAGGTCTTTAAAATTAACATTGAGGTTTTTTTGACCATTTTGTGATTAAGTGAATAATTTCTGAAATAATCGCTTCGAAAGTCAGAAAAATTGTGTGTCCCCCCCTGTAACTTTTGAACCGTAAGTCCAAATAATATGAAAAAAATTGAGACGATGTGCCTTATTATATACTTTCAATGAAAATTATTTGAACATTATCGGTTCAGCCATTTTTGAGTTATCTCCAAAAAACTTCTTCCATAGACATCAGATACGACCTTTTGGTATTAGTTTGGTTCTTATTACATTGAAGGTACGGAACCCTCCTATGCGTGGTCCGACACGCACTTGGCCGGTTTTTTTTATTTCGTACTTTAAAAAATTGAAAAATGTTGAAATTTTGAAGCATTTCAATAGATTTTTTAATTTTCACTCTATTTGGATATATTGGTAATTCTGCACCCTATCAACTAAATTTTATCGTATAATTCAACATGTGTCATCAATGTCATCATCCCTATTATACCGTCGTTTCCTTACGCTAGTCCCATCACCACTAAAAAAGGTAGAGTATTTACTTCTACTTACTGTTACTGCGGATTTTGGTTTCCCAGACTATATGTATACAACCTATTTATGCAACCAAACAAAATAAGGCGCTTAATGTTTTAAAAGCCAAGTGTCCCGAATAGCTTGGTACTTTACTCTCGTAATGAAATTCTTATTTTACGGTTTGACTCTTGCTCAACGCTCAGCCTCGGGAAAATGAGGCTCCTGAGTAATACAGACGTTCGTTTTCTGACATCTTTCCACTTTCATAAAGGGAAATGTCTTGTGAATTTTAAAAAAGCGTTACTTATGAGTAGGATTACGAACACCAGTGTCTGTTTTTAGGGTTCTGTAGTTGTTTTTATTTTCAGATTAAATGTGCGCCTTAGAGCGGAACCTTGGACCAATAGACTTTCACTCATGAGCTCATCACTACAGCTACTTAAAAACATATAGGTGGCCACAACCGGAGCAACTGCCCTATTTTCGGTAACTGTCGATTTCGTTACACTGGCCCATCTAGTTTACTCATCCTGTATAGTTTCCGGAGGCGGGTCCCTTGTGTAATTTTAATGGGAGCAAGGGTTTAAGGTCGTAAAATAGAGGTCTAATCGCACACACGCTTTATACGGTTTAAATATTTATTGGTACTCCAGTTTCGAGGCAATTGAGGTTTGTGGGTGATTTCAAAAATTTCAGCACATTTTAAATCATGTCGTTATTTGATAGTTTTCGACAGCTTGTCAAATAGCCGCCATATATTTCACGAAATTGACCACATCAGCTTACTATATATTTCTTAACGCATTTAATTCAACTTTGTTGCACATAAAATAAGTACAAAAGGCGGACATAATGCCTTTAGGCGTTCTCTACCTGTCAACCATGGGGCCAAACGGAACTGCGTCAATGTGGGTGCAGGTTTTATGTATAGTAAATATTCATCAGAATCATTAAAGATACCGGATAATTATGAAAACATCGTATTTTTTAATAGCTCACCCTGACTTAAGAGGTCATAGTTGCTACGATAAAAGTTACACACTCGTTTAGGAAAAATCTAGACTTTATTAACCGTTAATTTTGTATTAAGCAGAACGTCTGCTAACGATACCACAATGCTTAGAAAAAAATGGAAAAGTAGAAAATGGGCATGTATCCCAGAGTCGCGAGTTCGAGTCTCGCCTGAGGCAGTGGATTTTTCTACTTTTCCATTTTTTCTAAGCATTTTATTAACCGTTCCCAGAGTAAAGCAAAATTTCCACAGCCGTCACAATACAAGGGTCAAGTCAACGCTACATAAAATGGCATTCTCCACCGCCCAATCTTAGCCCAAAAACCGACATATTGTAGGCGGCTTTTAATCAATGTTATTACATTTGACTTCGGTCACCTGGCTAGCGTGACTAGCGTCATGTTCTTGCACTTCGATGTTTTATTTGACAGTTTGTTCCGCAATAACTTTAGTACAGTTGTTCAAATTTCTCGAAAACATGAACTGTTTCAAAAACTGTTAGTAAAATCGTAATTATGAAAAAAAAATGACCAAGTGGATTAAGGTAGAGCAGGAAGGCCTATTAGCAAGTTGTCTTGTTAGACTGGTGAACTCACTAGCAAAAATGTATGGACATAGCAGTAAAAAAAACCAAGGGGTCAGCTCGAGGCCTACCTACCAGTCTACTTATAAGTTGTTACTCGTATTGGCGTTGGAAAGGTTAAAGTTATTAATAAGTGGGTTTCTAATATGGGTTTATTGTCATTGCCCTTCAATGCCTGCAGAATGCCCAAAATATGTTTGACCCTGTAGGTGTAGGCGTAAGGAAAATCTACTAAAGTAAGGTGTCGTTCATACGGATGTCTAGATAACAGAACGATGCATAACATTAACGACTAGTGACATTGTTATTGCCAGTGATCGTACATTTTCCAGCATTTTTGGTGCAGTGCTAGGGTTATTATTATTTTGATGCTATTAAATTGTTAAAATTGCTATCAAATTAAATCAAAGCCATTTAGAACTAAGTAATAATGTAGAGATGTTTGTGATTACATTACAATTTCATAAAAAAACGTCATTGCACCAAAAATGCTGGAAAATGTACGATCACTGGTTATTGCCTTGTATAATAGGGATGATGACACATGTTGAAATATGCAATAAAATTTAAAAAAAAAACGTGAAAAAAAAAATCTATTGAAATGGTTCAAAGATATCATGCTTCAACATTTAAATTTTTTTCAATTTTGTAAAGTACGAAATAAAAAAAAAACAATGATACCATTCGGTTTTTAACATTTTACTGTTACATAAATTGTATGGTAACCATATACATAAACCTGACATTACACTGTAAAAATAGCAATTTCATAATTTTTCCATACTTTAAACAGGGCCTCAATTCGACATGGCATAACTGACAGTAGCTAGCGAGACAACTATGAGATCACACTGTTGTGACAGTTGAAATTTGGGGTGGAATCACTCAAGAGTGACATCTAAAATGGTGGCCATAGCCATAGACAAAACGCTCTAGCGAGACCTACAGACAGATTGACAGTCAGGTGTGGACACGTGTGGACAGATGGATCACCTAGCGAGACAAGTGTGAGAGCCACGTCTCGCAGTTTGGCATGTCGAATCGAGGCCCAGGGCGACTATATGATGCAAATCTCAGACTTTAAGTCTAATTTCTGACTTTTGTGTTGCTTTAACGCAATTGGCCGCATATGGCGCATATAGACATTTGATCCTCACAACAAAACGAATCGCAATTACACATGAGAAAAATTGACCATGCGTATTGTTATGAAGGAGATTTTAAAACAGTGTTTGGTTCACTTGTTTCGAGTATCTACTAAAGTAAGTACTTAGCCGTGCATATATTATCCTCCTCTTTGCATCGGTTTCCTCATCACTGAGGGTCGTGGTCATTTAACAGCTTCTCTCTGATGATTTGACGCCATCTTCCTCTATCTGTCGCCGAGTGAAGAGCATCGTGGACTGTAGTGTTGAGAGCTGAGCGAATTTGGTCAGACCAGCGCATTGGGCTCTTGTATCATAACTATTATAGCAGAGTTGATCCCGCCACTAAACTACCTACATACATAAGATAGTGCATCTTTAACTTGAAGACAGTTGACTGTAGGTCACAGATAACCTCAACCACTATAAGATGTATCATAAGTACAACTCGAGGTCACCACACATCAGTGCTCCCGTACTAATTTAGTATAAGAGCGCGGCCGCTTATTTCATTTGAGTTAACGGTTTTGATCATTACTCAAAAAAATAATCCACACAAATCAGTTCTAGGGACTAACCTGGATTGTTATACTACAAAATAGTGTAGAATACTATTGAGATGTGCCGTTCGAATCGTAGAAATTAACGAATGAAATTGGGCTTATGTGTGGTGACCCCGTGCTCCTTGTAAAAGCTTAATGATGAGTAGTCTGTGTAGTCTGGGGTGTAGGTAATAATTAACATCGTTATTGATACCAAATATCTGGCGTGGCGGCGGATCAAAATGTCAGTTATTTAAATTAACGTTGTTAGGTATCCACGGTAACTTAAAAAGGTTTTCTTCGCCTCCAATTTGAGCTGGCATCAATTTTCTACCCTCATCAAGAGGGAACAATGGGGAATGACCTTAAGGTGGTGGCCAGGGCGCATGCGTACGCCACCCCAGCCAAAACTGTCATGGCCGCTCAGTCCGCGTATCGACGCCGCGACGCTGAGCGTTTCCTAAATTCCTTTGCCACGGACTCCGAAAAAAATAATTGACACTATAGACTATATTGTGCCAGTGTTTTGGTGACAGTTTGACGAGTGCAGTGCGTATTGAATTTGGAATTGCAGGTGTTTTTTTGGGAAAACAACATTAGCAGCCAACTGTAAGTAGTCTCATGTTATTTGGAGAAAAAAATACCTTTTAAGCGTTCAGTTAAGAGAAGGCGTCTTATTTTCTTTGGATAATCAAATCTCTTTACTGTTTTATACTGGAATAAAGTATTAATAATATTAGTATCTTTAAGAAAGTTTTAAATTTAGAGGTTTGTTGAGGACACGTCTAAAAGTTTTATTAGTTTATTGATTAAAGGTCTTTTATTTAACTCAAGGCGTTTTCTTGGCTTCTCTTAATTGACGGGTGGGCGATAAATTGTGCAATGATTTTTTTAAAATATGTATTACTTTTCTGTAACATTTTAGATATTACTACCTAGGTACATTCGTAAATGTTTGCTGTTTTAGTTTTGTTATAATTAAAGAAACATCTTATTAGAATTCATGTAACCTTTAAAACTCAGATAACCAACGTTTATGTGAAATGGTGTGCAAGCAATATTAATTGACGCAATTCAAGTGTCTTTAAACTAGGTCTTGAATGCATACATTCAATCATTCTGCAAACTAAAATACTGGCTTTGAACTTCGAGCAACGTAAAGGAGATACAAATTCAAACAAGATTTACTGAAAATATGGCTCGTGAAAATTTGTAACCGGCCAGTCATACCGTAATAAGACTGTCAGAGAAAATACCGCACGAGTCGTTCTTGCGACACTATTGTGGGGCAATTTTTGGGCTGATTGTGTATCCCTAGTATTATTTGATTGGTGGATTTGAACAGAAATCTCGTAGTAATATCGCTCACCCTGAAAGATTATTCGGTATAATTTAAAATTCTAGGTATATGATTCTTACTGTGTGCCAGTATAATGGCTGACATTGGGCCTACTAATCGCAGTTAAAACATTTGCGTCACGAGTTACGATTCTCGAGGGAAGTGTAATTCTTACTAAGCTCGCCTCTTTTGTTTTATTGCATTTCGCTGGCCCATTATTATAGGGTTGTATGTTTCACTTTTATCGAATTGAAATTTGAACATTGTCATAATGACACTAAGTCTAAATTTAACTAGCCTGAAAATATAACAATGAACCCTGTAATATTGTTCCAGCGATTTGTAGATGGCATGTTAACGGGGCCATTAAAAGAGGCATAAAGGAGAAAAAAATACTACCAATTATTCACTTAACCTACTTATTAAATTTAAACTTTCGTGAGACATACTATCACTATAAAATATAACGGTTACACTCACGTCACTTTAGTCACTTCGCACGACATGTTTCGGAGAGCTTAGGTCTCCATCTTCAAGCACTGAGAGTGCTATTTTGAACCGGCCCGTAGCGCGCTGTTGCACGACGCGTTGCCGACTGAAGATGGAGACCTAAGCTCTCCGAAACATGTCGCGCGAAGTGACTAAAGTGACGTGAGTGTAACCGTTATATTTGAATCTACTTAATTTACGGTTTTAAATATTTCAGGGTAAAAGTAAAGTAACTTTTTATTTTTTAGAGAGCGGTTTATACATAATCTGGACCAAACCTTAGCTGTGTTAAAACACGACAAGAAAATTAGCACAATACTTGTACAATTTTGGTGAACTTGTACAATTTTGGTGAATATATGACGTCGAATATCAATAAGACTGAACACAAATTGTCATCTAACGTTTTGGAATTTGTATAAAAAATAACCGTGTAAAACTCTTAAGTACTAACTACTATCTATTTTCGTGTCTCTGAAACCCCTATCAAAAATATCAAACTTTCCTACCTACCTTAGTCAATGGAGCAATTTTGTGTGGTGAAAGCATTTATAAGGATACTAAGAATATTAAAAACTCTCAAAGATCGAAGAAAAATGTTTCACTTCCCAAATTACCTAGTAAGTTGAATAGCAAAATCTAATCAAATTAGATCGAGATCACATAAAAAATAAGAAGATAAGGTTCGAGGTTCATTTACTATAAGTACCTATCTTCTAAAACAAAGTCGTGTCGGTTACACTATTTATAAATCTAGAACGGCTGAACCGATTTTAATGTTGTTTGATTTTGTTGAATTTATCTCCGCCTCTGGTATTCGGACCAGAATAACTATTAAAATATTGAAGAAAAAAAATGTAGTTGGTGGTACTAAGTTCACCGGGTCAGCTAGTTTAGTATAAAAATGTGTTTGCGTATGGTAACGGCACCCAACGTGGGGCCAAATTTATTCATAAAAGCATTTGAAATAGAATACACTGTATTTTTTTCTATGGGACACATCGTCCTAGCTGGCCAACCCTCCATACAAAACCAAAAAGTTTCTTCGGCGAGAAAAAAAATCTTACCTTTTCATAATTAAAATACGATAACAATTATGCCCTTAAAAGGATCACCAGTATTTGTGTATATTTTCAAAGCAAAAGAAGCGATAGCAAGTCATGTATAGTTCCGCAAATTCGTTCCCACGGAAGTTTTTTTTTTATACAGGTTGGTTCGAAACGCTCGTAGAGCCCACAAAGCCGATGCATTTGCTTGCCTTTCCGTTGGGCTATTCGTGAAATTTATTCATTGGTTCGCGGTAACCTGGGCTTCACTGAGCTGGGGCCTTATTCGCAAAGCTAACATTTTGAAATTAGATTGAAATCTAATTGGCTTGTGGGAGAAAGAGTGGTAGAGGAGCAATAAAGAGATCTTAGGGTCAACATCCAGGCTTATACGTCGCGTTTCCATTTAAGACCAGCCTTTTAGTGTGACCAAGTTCCTATTAACATTCGACTAGAGTCTGACCATGCTAAGTTTGCACTAACTCGACAAGTGACAAAGCAATAAACGTCAGACACTACGAACGTCAAATTTCTATAAAGATATATCAGTTATACTACTATAACACATTGCTGTTACACATTGTTGCAGCTGAGGTAGTGCACAGTTAGCTTGGTTTGACTACAGATTAGACTATATTAGAGATTAGAGTAGTGGTTTTTCTATTTCAGTGTCAAAGGGACCACTTGACAAAATGTATATTTAGGCAGGAACCGTCACCTGTTTGGTAGTAAGTACCTATAGAATATGCGCGGAAAGAGAAGTGGCGTAGAATGTATGTGTGAGTTCCCATATAAACCACGACACTTCTTTTTCCGGACAAACTCTACCTACGTATAAAGATAAATAATAGAGTAAACAAAAGGTAGTTGATTTATTTGCGGACTACTTTAGGAGCTTCCAAGGACCACCAGTGGTCCGCGGACCAACGGTTAAGGAACTATTGGTTTAAACTATGGTACTTTATACTCGTGAATGTGTTCGAGTTTGACTTAGCTGGTTTACATTCAGAACCACTTCAACGCATTTTCAAAACAATGTATTTGATATCCAATCTGAATTTGATGGCATTTTGAAGCCTGTTGTGTCATATCATAGCTTTGATGCCTCTGATAAGGTACATTAATTGCAAAATGGTCGTCGAGCACACCTAAGATAATTATAATTTTATATGATTGACGGTTGTACTTAAATTAATTATTAAAATTAATCAATTAACTTTCATTCTTAAGTATTTTTACAATACAATACAATACAATAATGTTTATTTCAGAATATAGATTCCATTTGGTTAGTAACACACAAAAACAAAAACAAATAAAAAGATTATATTACTAATGTTAGTACTTACTTTTTTATCAACTAAATAATACAATCTAAAAGTATGGGGAGCGCGACACGTGCAGCTGCGTCCACCTACGCAGCAACGCGGAGTCCCAGCGGTCCGCGAACGCGCTCAGGACCCTGTTGGCGCTGCAGCGGACTCGGGCTAGCAGGGACGCGCACCGCATGCGCATTATAGCTGCGAAGTCGTCAGTTCGCGCCTCCGCGAACATGCCCGACGCACTACAATGCCGCGGCAGTCCCAACAGTATCCTAAACGCGTTGTTATACTGGACACGCAAGTCGCTGTATGCCCGCTGCGTAAAATTGACCCACAGGCCACACGTGTAACAAGACTGGCAAAATGCCTTGAACAAAGTGATTTTTACTGGCCTGGATTTTTTAGTGATTTTTAATTGAGTGAAGTAATTTGACAGCTCCTGCCTAACAAAGTGATTTGAAATGTCATATAAGGGCATTTTCACTTAAGTGTGTAGCATTAACGGCCGGTTACCAACCGTCACAAAACTGACCGTCAATTTCAAATCCTATCAGGAATGTGACGGTTAGACGTTACTGAAACACGATTTAAGTCGTGCTGCAAAGTACAATTTAAAATAAAAATACCCATTAGGTGCTTTTAAGTTACTTCACACAATTAAACATTTTACTGTTTAGTACTCATTAGTTCGATTCCTACTTTTTTCGGCACATTTATCGGTGGTTACGACGATTACGTGGTATGTGTGACAAGTTTCATCCAAAATAAATAGTACCTATAACCATTTTTTCATTCATTCATAATACCAAATTGAATAACAGCTTAGGTGTGTAATACTTATGGATATTCAGTTTTCTTTCTATAATATGATACAAGTCGAATCAAACATTCTTGCGAGTTTTTCCATCCAGTACCTAGAGTCGACTATCGCGTATATAGTATAGTCAGCTGGTAACCGTAAACTACAAATAAAGAAGAAAGACGTCGGAGAACATTTATGCTTTCTTTAAAAACTTTAGTCGAGGGTTTCAAAGTAATAGCTCGCATAAAAGATTCTCAGAAAATGTACTGCTTTTAAGTAAAATAAGTTACTTTTAACTTGATTAAAACTACCTAACTTTAAGACTTTAAGTCCAAGGATGATGTATTTTTATTAATTAAATGTAGTTTTTTGTGTTCCTACGTAAAAAAAATTCAATCATAACTAAATGTAATTACGTACTGCGTGTCAGTTTAAAAACAATTCACTGGTATTATTCGCGTGATAAAATATAGAAGTTTTCTACCCCTATTTATACGTACAAATGTATACCTACACAGTTCGTTCATATCTGCCATATTGCTGAAGACATAAATTCAGGGATCAGAATTCCAATAACTCTACTCCCCTCCATAGTTTATTCAACGCCATGTGAGCATTCCCACATAAGGGACTGGCATTTCATCTACGGCCTTTGTAAAGAGAAAAGAAATGGCGCGCAAAAACCACAGCTCTATGGTTGTACCTACTTTAATGTCGCTCGGGGATAGGGTTGCCATTTGAATAAATGTAATGTCCTGATAAAAGTGCTGACATCCCACTAAAAGTCCTGATATTTTTTGTAACAGAGATTTGGCGAACTTAAACTTGTTTTTTTAATGAGTAGATACACTAACATTTATCTTTTCGTTCACGAAAACTGTGTAAACTTTATAATAAATGTATCATCAAAACTATATTTTATGAGGTAATTTCTAATAATCCTGACACCTGCCAATTCCGTCCGCAATCCTGACAAACGGTCAAAAATCCCGACATTACTCGGAGACAAACCACGAGTAAAAAATTGTACAAATGCTAAAAACTACGACGATGTTCCTTTTTTAACCTACTTCAAAAAAAGGAGGGGGCTCTCAATTCCTCGGTTTTTTCTATGTTTGTTACCGAAACGTTTTTCATATCCTGTGAATATCTAAGAGCATGTATAAAGTATGTAATAGAAGATTGTTTGACAAGGGTCTAAAGTAAGGCATATCACCACGAGATGGTTATTTTTCCGAACGAAGTGAGGGAAAATTATTCGAGGGGTAATATGCCTTTTAGACCAGAGTCATACACTCTACTTTTCACTTCGATCGCGAGAAAATAAATAAAATACATATTATTTACCCACAATTAATAATCCAAGGCGAAAATATGGTTTTAACTAGCCGGACTAAAATTTTTTTTAATGCTTTGGCACAGATACAAAATATAATACCGCGAATAAATGCCACAAGCGACGGTATAATTAGCGCTTTAAAGAGCTCCCAAACGATTTAATCTTTTATTAATGATTGTGAAGTAGTAACTAAAAACCACCTCATGTTTTGAGAAATAAATTACTTTTCCGGATTGGTCGATTTTAATACTGATGTAGTCTGGTCGGTTGATACCAATCACAAAGTTTTTTTTAATGATTTCAATTATTTAAACAGTATAAGCACCAAAAAATAATCCAGCGTTCCGATGACTGTCGATATGTGATTGGTGGATTTCATATGGTGAAGTGTTTTGATTGGACAATTTTCAATGTTTTGTGAATCATAAATATGTATACAAATTTGACACACTTTATGAGCATAAGAAGTGGAAAAGTAGTTTTTTGTTTGATTTCTTCTCTGGTCTCTCTGTTTTGTTCCTGTGTTTTTTGTCACCTGTTAAATTATTGGAAAGATATTAAAGATAACATCATTAGACATTGCTATTATTAATTACAGTATAATATAGGTACATGTGAATAAGAAACGGTATGAAAAATAGTAGTATAAATATAATTTTTCCAAGTCGTACTTGACTTTAAGTTTAATCCTTGTCCTAAAGACTAATGGAAGCCTAGGTACTATATGTTATATACTAAAGGAGAACACTTATAGTAAAAATATCCGTCGTCAAAACACTCATCTTGGTTTATAACGCGTATAAACTTCAAACTCAGTGGAAAGCTCACAATTCACAGCCAACGGATAAAAACTGAATCCATGTTATCCGAGTGAAGTTCCGGATCTTAACTAGTGCTTTATTTCTAGAAGACTTGAGTTAGTGGAGACCGTAATGGGTTCAAATAAAGTGCGAGGAAAAAGTAACCTAATAGACCATTCACGTAAGTATGATGGTAGCGTTTTTGTCGTTTATCGCTATATGGATAAATATCCGTAGCGTTCTGGCAGGTGTCACTAATTTTCTATACTCTATACGTTATATACACATGTGAGAGCACCGATATGTGATAAAGAACAAGATAGACAAGCAAGCCAAAAAAATGGCCCTACAATATTATAAATAAAGCTGTAAGAACGACTTGTACAACAGTTTCTCTAACCGTCTTATTACGGTATAACACTGGCCGGTTACAAATTTTCACGAACCATATTTTCGGTAAATCTTGTTTGAGACTGTACCTCTAAACTCATTGTGTTAGAGTTAGTATTTTGTTTGTCTTGTATTCCGAATAAAAAGTAAAAGGTAAAAGGACGGCTTAAGTATATAAATATCTTTATCTACACTCACATTGTAAGTTCTCTAATAGTGGAAGAGTTCCCTCGATTTCTCCAGGATCCCATCATCAGATCCTGCCCTAGTTACAATGGGACCAACTGTGAAGTATACTCTTTCAAACAAAAAAAGAATTTTCTAAATCCGTCCAGCCGTCTTCGAATAATCGGTGAACATACATATAAAAAATAAAAAAATAGCAAAAAAAACAAAGATTCCGACGAATTGATAACCTCCTTCGAAATCTTGAAGTCGGTTGATAAAAGCCCTGTATTATATTATAAAGCTGTATGTCAAAACTACTAACTTATATTGAAAATTTCTATGCAATGTGACTTAATGTTTTCCTTGTCGTTGTTTATTTTTAGCCCATAAACCAGTAAATAGCTAAACATTATAGTTACATTTACTAATACATACATTTTCGGCTACAAATACATAGGTACTTACTAACTATTCTCGCCAATAATGACTGACGGATAAACCTGCAGTCAACACCCTCGCTCAGCGATCAATCAGCCGAGAAAGCGAATACATGGAACAACTGATCCATTTCGAGATAGTGCGAAACTGATTGAATAGCATTCCTTGTTCGGTGTACGTGTAGAATTTTCAATTGATTTGCACGGAACTGTAAGTTTTTTCGACGTATTGGTTTGTAGTATCAGATGAAAGCTTCTATCTTTATATTTATCTTTATAATATACCTATGTAGCAAACGTATTACGAGTACTATGCTGGTATTATCCCCTATTTCATATAAAAGAGCTGTGGAGTGGAGCTGTCGTCCGAACACAAGTTGCCAGAACCCTCGCGATTGCAAGTATTGCAACAGAGCATAGTTACATTAAACTTTTATTAAAAACATACTTTGTCGAGAGAATTTCATCTAGGAAAGTCTGGGGAAAATATTCCACACGTTCTGGGTTTAGAGATAACCATTTAGTTTTAAATTGGTCTTTCGTGCAGAGGTTTCTTCTAATAAAGAATGCAATAACTGTGCATTCGACCTTTCAAAATAATTCCAGTACCATTTTTATTTGACCTAACATTTGTGCCAGTTCGACGCACTGATATTTAAATTGATTCGATATTACATATATTTGTAGGAAGCGCCCCAAAACATGTGCTTATTTAATTTATTGGTAAAGCCGTAATCTCGACCCGTTATGCCAAAAGTTATAAGGATTTTTTTAATGATAAGTTACAGAGGTAACTGTCTTTGTTATTGTCGATGTCTGTGTCGACGACTCGGCGCGTTTGTCGCTTCATTCAGGCGTACAAATCTAAGTCTTGTAAGGCCAAAACGGAGCAACAGACGGCCACAAATGGGACACATAACTGACGTGCCCGCGTTATAAGTGGAACAGGGCGATGTGACCTATTTCATACAAACATAATTGGCTTATAAAATTAAGCTATTCATAAAAACGAAAATGAATTTAAAAGTTAAAAAAAACTTGTAGGTTTGTGATAACTACGCTACTGATGTCGAAGTTACAGACAAGGACAAATTAATTTCAATTGATTAGACTAGAGCCTTCGAACAAATATTGTAAAACTTTTATATGTCAGACGAATGTCGCTTTCACAAAAATATCGCTAAATCTTACATGAGATTAGGTATGATCTCTAAAGTTAGGAAGGGGAGCTCTTAAAAGAACTCGTCTTAGAAATTCCAACATATCCGCCTATTTTGAGTTAAGTACAGGGGTGGGAAACACCCCAATAATCGGTTTAAAGAAACCTTAGATGAACCAGCGGGTAATTGGGGGAACATACTCATTTTAGTTTAAACGGCGAAATTATATTTGGTTGGATGTACAGTGATTCATTCTTAGTGTACAAAGGTGACCGGTGATAATAATTCTTATGAAATCTTCGTTATAAAAACGGGAAATAATAAATCTTTAAAACAAAGAGGCAAAATCTATGTTACTGCTTTGGTAAATTAGTTTTTCCAAATTGTCTGTCATAATAAACTGGATGACTGGTAGAGAATGCCTTATAGCAGTACGGCCGCATTTTGTACTCGTAAGATTTGTAATCTAAGAAGAAATAAATAAATTAAGTATGTTTTAGATATATTCAAGCTCCATGAAGCTGACGATTGAAACTCTGAAGTCTAACCCAATGGCATGTAACCTGATAGGAACCTGGCATAAGAAATCCGAGCAACGAGCTCTAATGGTTGTTTTACCCCTGTTCGGAATAAGTTTGTGTATCGATTTTATAATTATGAAAATGTACCGGCTCCAAGTGTTTGTAACATGAGCTTCTGTGAGGTTTTTGTGGCCATGACTGGTTAGTAATCCAGTGATTTTGGACATGTTTTACTGGTTAATACAAACACATATTTATTGTTAGCGAATATGGTGGTCGAATTATAGAATATAGGCCTAAATTATAATTTCTGTAAGGGTACAAAACATGTTAAATTACGTGTAACATATGTTATAAATAAAGAATTGAATTGAATTTTGTATTGTATTGTATTGTTGTTAACGTCTATCGTTGTGGACAAGTTGCGACGTTTAACATGTATACTAATGCAAAAGTAAGAAAAGATAATTTCAAATATATCACGTACTATGACATAAAGACACTGTAAACTATATCTTCTCGGAGCGTATCTACGGCGAACGTCGTAACCGGAAGTACTCGCGAGTAAGCACGCCATACCGGAAGTGCTCCAAGGCCCCGGTAATTGCCACATGTGACACAATTTGTGCGAACAGTAGGCACGACACACGCGAATATGCCCTTTAACTTAGAATAATAACATCTAGAAACTTAGTACCATAACACGGCCGACGTCACCTAAAATATTCAATTTACTATCCATCATATTCATATTCATTACAATACACGTCAAAAGTAAAATTAATACTAACACTAACACAATCTCACATCTCTATCACGATTAATTACTTTAATAATACGAGTGAATCAGTTAAAGAGTATCACAGCGTCATACAAATCGTTTCAGTACTACTAGTGTGTCTTTATTTTTTGTCTATGATGAGGTTCGTGTAGGTACTGTAAGTAATTTTATTTTCATTTTGACGAAACTGCGGTAGATGCGTTTTTTGTGGATGGTCGAACCTGTGTTGTAGATATCATTGGTATTAAGTATAGTTTGTCTGGCGGCTTAAGCCGACTGCTTTACTGACAGTAAAAGTCGCAACACTTTGGTTTCCAATACTTAGTTTCTATGTGTTATTATTCTAAGCCCTATAAATATAACCCCGTGGATTCAATTTAAGGGTCGAGTAGGTAATTACTTTTCATTAAGTGGTAATGAAAGTTGAACCGTAACACCCGGTAATTACCTAACAATTTTGTTGATACGAGAGCGTCAAGGTACCCTAAAAATACCATCGCATCGAGCTGAGTGGAGACTCTTTCAGTGACGCTCTTAGAATTATCGAACGAGCGGAGCGTAAGCGAAGTGAGTTCTTACAAACAACTTCTGCTACAGGGACATCTCGGCATTTCAATGCCTTTTTGATTTCGAGAGTTCGTTTCGCGATAACTTAAGTAACGTTTTTCTGATCTTCATGAAATTTGATGGGGTTGTAGCAGAGATACATATAATTTGAGAGTTCGTATATGAGCAGCATCGAATAAGGGGTCATGGAGCTAAAAGGCGCGAAAAAATCATCATACGGGTCTTGTTATATTGGTCATATCGTTTGCAAGGAAATCGCGAGTTCTGAGTTCGAGGCGGACTACTAGTATATATATTTGTTTTAACTTGTGTTAGGCTTACGGAATATTGTAGCGTCTTGAATACATTTTTTTTTCTTGTTTTCTATACCGAAGATCAATAGAAAAAGAAAATAATGTAAGCAAATATGGCTGACTGACAACTGCGCAAAAAATGCATTTGAGATATGACCAAATATTATTAAAAGTTTGGATTTCAGTTATAAGTATCTAATTAAAGGATATATTTACTAATAATTTTAAACAAAAAAAAACGTTTTCACTTAACATCCACCTTTTCAAAAGCAAATGCTCCAGCTGCTGTAAAAAATACTGAAATCAAAATAGGTGTGCCTATAATAGTTGAAGAGTTCCCTCGATTTCTCCAGGATCCCATCATCAGGTCCTGACTTGGTTACAATGGGACCAACTGTAAAGTAAAAAAAAACAAAGATCCCGACGAATTGATAACCTCCTCCTTCGAAATCTTGAAGTCGGTTGAAAATGAACGTAAATAACATGTTTAAGTGATTGAAGAAGAGTCTTAAAAAGTGCATGATTTCGAAGCAATGAAGGTAAATTGGTTAGCTTACATTATTTGCCATTTCATTTAGCCATCGAGATAGGTATGACGATATGCCTAGAGACTCGGACTGAGGATCTGAACTGAGAAAGTACCTATGGGATTCTGGAAAATGGTGTGCACAGGTTTTTAAAGGGCCAGCAATGCGCACGTGTACTGCGCACTGCTGGATTTGCAGTCGCCCATGTCGCCGAAGTGGTATAAAAATGTTTTTGTAAGAATTAAAAAAGTTTCATAAATTATATTTATTTTGCCTACTGTACTTCTCTATACTGTGATACGAAATTACAATTTAACAGTCGACGACAATGTAACTGTCGTCGTTACGTTATATGATCTCAATGAGAACTGACAACCCTAGCGATATCTTAGAATATATTATTACTGCCTTAAGAGAGCGCTTTAAGTCTTAATGTATTAACTGTGCGTAAAAGCTCGCTTTTGTACAGTCAAGTGTAAAAATATGGGTGTACTCATCTTACTCAAAAATATGTACCATAGTATCTTATTCCGTTGTACGAGTAATAAGTGCGTAGTACCATATTTATGAGACGATTTTTTCGATACGTATTTTTGCACTTGACTGTAAGCACGAGGATGTGATAGTCTAAATCAAAAGGTACCATTAGGTGGGCGCACTTACGCCTTTATTGCTTGAATACAATATTGAATCTGTACAACTAGCGTCCAAGCGCCTTCCGTCAAATCGTAAATTTTCCAAAAGTCATAAATGTAGTGCTCCGTTCTTAACTCCAATATGAGGATAAACGCCCGAAGCAATGCGTAGATGGCGTTGCAATCGTAAAAAACAAACCTCTTTGGATATGTCAAATCCATATGGTAAAAACACTCTAAGCGTATTCAGGCTGCCTAAACGTAAAATACATTCGAAACCATTTACTATGTGTGCATTAATTTACATACTTATTTATCATAGACTATATTTATTTTCGAAGATTAGTGAATGAGATTATTTTTAACGATAGCAGCGCCATCTACTTTGTGCGTTTATCCTCGTTAGGTCGATTTATACTCGATCGCCCGTGACGTTGTAATTCACACCTGCTGTGCCTTTATCAACTGTGGATGTATATGACACTTGCAATTACAATTAAATAGTTAACGACAGCTTAATTGTCGTCGTTACTTTATATGGGCTCAATGAGGAGTGACAACCCTAGCGATATCTCGGGAGATATTGTTACGACTGGCGTGGCTTACCTACTGCTTTCATTAGGGTTTCTTATTCAGAGCAATCAGAGCGTGTTGTTTAAATTTATTTAAGATATTCGAATAATTAGCTTGATAAGCTTGAGCGTATTCAAAATGCCTGCATTCGGTTCATTTTCGGATTACGCAAATTCGACCATGTTTCTAGTTTTCGTTCTCAACTCAAATGGCTCCCTATCCGTCACCGCCGTAACTCTCACATACTTTCTTTAATCTTTTCTATACTTTTTAACCCTGCAACTCCCCGCTACCTCAAAGAGCGTTTCTCTTATCTTAATTCTATTAGATCCTCCCAAAAATTGCTCCTAAAAGTGCCATCTTCATCTTCCAAATTTTATAATTGCTCATTTACGTTCCAGGCCGTTCGTTAGTGGAATTCTCTCCCTCTCAACATAAAACGCGCGCAATCTATTGGTAGCTTTAAATCGCAACTTAAGGAATACTATTTATCTCTTCCTTAGGTTTTTAAGTTGACACTGTTGTTTCTTACTGTGTGTATTATATATGTATATATGTACGTATATGTATGTTTATTTTGTATTTATTTAAGTATGTATATTCATATGAATGTGCTGTGTTATCTATTTCGTCTCTTTTGTTTCTATGCACCACCTACTGCTTATTGTTTTTCTCTAGTCTCCACTACCCAAAGGTTGTCTGGAAGAAATCGCTCATTAGCGATAAGACCGCCTGTTGTTACCTCTACCTAAATTTATCTAATTGTAAAATTTGTGCTTGTAACTGTATGAGGTGTGCAATAAAGAGTATTTATTTATTATTATTATTATTATTAATTAGATCCTTTCAGTTCTGTGCATACCCAAGATTTATTTCTTTACTCTAGTATAGGCACGACACGACACCCGGATAGTAAGAAGAGTTTTTTTGGAACGAAGTTCCTTATCGGACGCTTGGCGGATGGGGGCTAGGCGAAAAAAGCTTAAGATTTGACCGCCACGAAAACCCGTCACAACCCATACGATTGAGAAATATGTAATGAGAATCATAAAATAAAATAAAATTAAATACAATGAAATGATATACAATTAAACTAAAAAAAAAGAAAAAAATCTTTTTACAAAAAAAAGATAAACCGACTTCAAAAAGTATAAAATAAATTATTATATTATTTATATGCGTTACAAACTGATATGTTTGAAGTCGGTGCCAAGCCAAAAAGTTACAATACCGGTCAAATCAGCTTCAAGTCTGAAAATCACAAAACAGTTAATATGAACGAGGCGTATTTGGTCAGTGAATTGTTCTTCATACTATAGAACTATTCTAATACGGTATTGACTGCACGTAGGTTCTCATTCAAGTACAGAAAGAAAGTATAATCATGCGTCTTATGATGTTTCTTAATAAACTTTTTTACTAGTTTTCGGACTAACCATATCTCGAACGGAGCCCGTGCTTCGGTTTGAATTATTTATCCTGCTTCATTTAAGGTGTAATATCGAAGTGTAAAGGAATTCAATGGCTAGATTGATCTTTCTATACTCAGACACACCGGGTGTGTGGGACCCACCTTTTCAGTAGAAAAAGGCGTGATATTTCAAATTTTGGATGGAAGGTCAACCATACATGATTTTTTTTTATTTGCCGTCTTTTTCTGATTATTGACAAAGTAGACGTGTATCAGAATATATAGACATGGGTACCACATTTCATCAAAATTGGATTAGTGGTTTAGACGTGAAAATATAACAGATAGATTCACATTCACCTTTGCAATGTAAATAGGTATCGATATGTTTTGTGATTTTCAGACTTGAAGCTGATTTAACCGGTATTGTAACTTTTTGGCTTGGCACCGACTTCAAAAATATCAGTTTGTAACGCATATAAATAATATAATAATTTATTTTATACTTTTTGAAGTCGGTTTATCTTTTTTTTGTAAAAAGATTTTATTTTTCCATTTTTAGTGGTTATATAATTATCATAATCGGACAACGGATCTCGCAATAATCGGTTAAGATATATAACAAAAAGTTCATAATACCTACTCAATGTAAGGAAAGTTCCACATATCATATGTGGTCTTCATCATAAGGTCCACTCCATCAAATTAGTGGTTTTCGAGAGGAAATGCTTGAGTTGCTTAAAAAAACAAACAAATCACCATACATGTGCCTTTTAAAATTGAGGAGATCCCTCAATTCCTCATGGATCCCATCATCAGAACAGCACCAGATTAATGTGGAACTATCTTAAAGGTAGTTCCTTTCAAACAAAAAAGAATTCCTCAAATCGGACCACGGGTGTCGGAGTAATCGCTGAACATCCTACATTAAAAAAAAATCATCATCATTATCATCAAAACAACCATCATCATGAGGTCCACATCATCAAATTGGTGGTTGCTTAAGAAAACACCCAAATCACCATACATATGCCGTTATAAATTGAGGAGTTCCCTCAATTCCTCATAGATCCCATCATCAGAACAGCACCAGATTAATAATGGGACCATCTTGGAAGTAGACCCTTTCAAACAAAAAAGAATTATTAAAATCGGCCTACGCGTCTCGGAGTAATCGGTGAACATACATAAAAAAAGCCCAAACCGAATACAGACCTCCTCCTTCTATGAAATTGAAGTCGGTTAATAATGTACAGTCAAATACAAAGAGATGTATCCACTTTTTCACCTTATTGCGTTGTAATATGGTCCAAAAGTGGATACATCTCCTTGTAGTCGACTGTACCACCCCCCGCGTTTAGGACGCATACAAAATAAAATATTCGTAATAGGTATCACTAGTCTCATTGAGGTGGAAATCAAAACCCGAGGGTGCGCGGTGCAGTCCGTCAGCGATGCAGATGTAGTCGGTGTGAAGGCTGAGGTGAAGAGTTGTATGTGCCACACGAGATTGACGTTATTAACTTTGCACCTCGTGCCTTAAACGCCCTCGCTACGCTCATGCTTATAAATTAGTAGAATCTTTTGCTACGCTTTCTCGGGATGAAATCAGCTCTTTGGACATAAACTAAATTTGCTTCCTTCTTTCACACAATGTTTACCCAATTCAAATAGCTATTTATGGAAGGGACTCCACATGTCATCTGCGGTTTTCATTATCGGGTCATCTCCATCTAATTGGTAGTTCTCGAGAGGAAACACTCGAGTTGTTTAAAAATACACTCAAATCACCATACATGAGCCTTTTAAAATTGAAGAGTTCCCTCAATCCCTCATGGATTCCCATCATCAGGTCCAACCAAATTAGTCCGCTACTTTCGAGGTAACTCTTTATAAACAATAAAAATATTACTCAAATCGGACAACGGGTCTCGGAATAATCGGTATAGACGTATAAGAAAAAGTTCATAATACACCCGCTTAAACTAAGGAAAGTTCCACATGTCATATGTGGTCTTTATCATTAGGTCCGTTCCATCAAATAGGTGGTTTTCGAGAGGAACTGCTTGAGTTGCTTAAGAAAACACTCAAATCGCCATACATGTGCCTTTAGAGATTGAGGAGTTCCCTCAATTCCTCGTGGATTCCATCATCAGAACAGCACCAGATTAATTTGGGACCACCTTGGAAGTACATTCTTTCAAACATAAAAAGAATTATTCAAATCGGACCACGGGTCTCGGAGTAATCGCTGAACATCCTACATTAAAAAAAATCATCATCATTATCATCAAAACAATCATCATTATCAGGTCCACTTCATCAAATTGGTGGTTTTCGAGAGAAAACTCTCGAGTTGCTTAAGGAAACACCCAAATCACCATACATGTGCCTTTAAAAATTGAGGAGTTCCCTCAATTCCTCATAGATCCCATCATCAGAACAGCACCAGATTAATATGGGACCACCTTGGAAGTATATCCTTTCAAATAAAAAAAGGATTATTCAAATCGGCCTACGCGTCTCGGAGTAATCGGTGAACATACATAAAAAAAAAAGCCCAAACCGAATACAGAACCTCCTCCTTCTATGAAAATGAAGTCGGTTAATAAAATGACAGAAAATGTTTTTTTTATGAAATAAAATAAAAAGTAATGACATTAAATTGAAACAGGTGAAATAAGATGAAATGAGATGAAATGAGATGAGATGAGATGAGATGAGATGAAATGAGATGAAATGAGATGAAATGAGCTGAGATGGGATGAGATTAGATGAGATGAATGAGATGAAATACTTAACTTTTTTTGCAATGGCCCGTACCAAGCAGACCGCTCGTAAATCCACCGGTGGCAAAGCGCCCCGCAAGCAGCTCGCCACCAAGGCGGCTCGCAAGAGCGCGCCCGCCACCGGCGGCGTCAAGAAGCCCCATCGCTACAGGCCCGGCACCGTCGCCCTCCGCGAGATCCGTCGCTACCAGAAAAGCACCGAGCTCCTGATCCGCAAGCTGCCCTTCCAGCGTCTCGTCCGTGAGATCGCACAGGACTTCAAGACCGACCTGCGCTTCCAGAGCTCGGCCGTCATGGCTCTCCAGGAGGCCAGCGAGGCTTACTTGGTGGGACTCTTCGAGGACACCAACCTGTGCGCGATCCACGCCAAGCGTGTCACCATCATGCCCAAGGACATCCAGCTCGCTCGCAGGATCCGCGGCGAGCGTGCCTAAACTGTGTGCGTGTTGCGTGTGTTATTTTCCAACTGACTAAACCGCGCTTTAAAACTGACACGGAGCGAGATCACCGACCGCCGTCTGGACGTGCGAACGTGACGCTTCTGTTAGGACAAAAGGCCCTTTTCAGGGCCACACATGGTTCGAAAATTATATAACCGTTTCTTTGAACGACACTGACGTACATCAATCGATCGATGTTCAATATAAATTACATTACTTATATGATTGCCGACAGAATTTAACGAAAAGACACGAAGCAGCAATATTTCTGTACTCCCTGCAACTAATTAATTACACACATGCATGGATGCATGCACAAATAAATAAATATATTCGCTCTCATTATTGTGTCATATCTGTCGTGGCTAACTCTCGATATTAGACGGAGAGCTTATCTCGCAATTAGAATTTAATAGTTGACGACAGCTTAATTGTCGTCGTTACTTTATATGGCCTCAATGAGGAGTGACAACCCTAGCGTTAATTGTAGCGATATCTCAGGAGACATTGGTACAATTGACGTATAGTATTGCCTTCCTCAGGGCTTCTACATTCAGTGCGTATAATTACATTTCTTTATCTACACCAATATCATAAATCCTCTATTCCGCGTTCGGAAACCGCATGTAATTACCATCATTACTGCAACCAGTAACGTAATATCAGTGACAGTGTGGTTAAAACGTATGAAAATTCATTACCTACGGTAATATGCCCTCCTCTCAGACCGGCGGCACGCGCCCGCCCGACCCCCGGCACAATTGAGTTGGTCATGGCGGTGCAATATCGGTCATTCTGATGGTTTCCCAACACTTCATTTAGGATTTATAATATGTGTGTAGATAAAGCAGTGTATGCAACTGTACGTAATTAGGCCTTAAAACACTCGTTTGATCTTATTATGAAACTCGCCAGCGGCTCGTTTCATAAAACCACACTCGTATTTTAAGGACCCTTATTACGTAACAGTTACATAAACTACTATTATATCTATTCGTATTTTACTTACTGTACCTATACATAAGTCCTAAGTCGGGTTGTTTAATACAATCCAATCAAAGTCGTTTTTATACGTCAATGATAATTTCATTAACGGACAGATTAACCTGCGGTTAACCATTTTTAAACTAATTAAGTATGTGACAAAACAAACATCACGCGTCCACATCGGTAATAGCTACTCGTAAAATACCATGCTAGGGTGTCTGGTGACCCTTTGTATTATCCTCAACGACCCCAACCAGTGTAAATAGCTGGTTTGGACATACTAAACTGTGATTGCTCTAACTACGTAAACTTTAATAGTAATGGGGATATAACAGTTTAAATTTACGAATATGTAAACATTTATGCATTTATCATCAATCTCTTTCTCTCATTTTGGTGGGGTTTTCCTTTCTTGTTTCCGTTTCTTCCACTTTGCCGTGTTAGGCTTTAGATCAGAAACGTGTGTATGTGTAGGTATTCAGTAATGCCTAAGATCACCTAGGTTAAGATCAATGAATAGACAAAGGGAAAAATTATTTATTGCTCATACACTTAGCCTAGTTACAGGTCTGGTAAGTATCACTGCTTAAGTCTTAATTTACTTATCTATAAGTTAATCGTTATTCCGTCATGGTTACAACGCTCGCTATTTCTAAGTTTACATGTAAATGAAAGGCAGTAGCAGTATGACTCTCGTGCGGCACAAAAGCACTTAGCAACCGTCAGGTCTCTACAATATGGACTATCTAAACTAGGCTGGAGGAACTAGGTTTTACAGTGAAATCTAGTTTCATTCCGCATCAAAATAAAACATTTCAAAAAGCGAATTCCCATTTGTCAACCCTCAACGACCAGCAATTTCCATCTAGTGACAGCGCTGACGCCCCGTGATTGGCTGCGCTGTCCCCGCGCGGTGAGCACCGGCTGCCCATTGGCCAGACCTGTCGTCACTCGACGCTAATTGGTTGATTTAAGAGCGTCGTTACGTTCGATGCATGGTTTGAATGTAATTTAATAATGGGTTTTCATTAGCTAATGGCGGTTGTTATGGCTAACTCAAGATTATAAATTGACGTCTATGGCTTTTAGTAACGCAAACGGCGGGTAAGTTTCTAGGAATGCTTCGTTCCTTTCCTATACCCAAGAACAATAAAATCGGGGCATTTCGTAAAGAACTCATTTTCACTAGATACTGCCTTTTGTATAGTAAATGAAAGAAAACATGTTTTTCAAGTAAGTAATAGGCAAAAGACAAATCGCAAGCAAAAGCACTGGAAACGTTTTCGAAGTTTCGATTAGGTATAGGTATTTTGGTTTTCAGTATCGACGTCGCGCTCACACAAAACTTCGCTTTTAATTGTAACAGCCATGACCAATACGATTCCAACATACGTCTTGGAGTAAAGCCTAAAACTCTCATCTGTGTATTCCACTTGGATTTCAGCGCCTGTCCAGTTGTGCCCCATTGAATGCGTTTATCTTGCAGGCCGAGTGGATTGGTCGCAAACAATGCTGTGTCGTCATTGGCGAAGTTGAGTCCAGTTCTAAAGTTATCCAGCATCCGATGACCTAGAGGTCACATCCGATTTAAGTATAATAATAATAGGCTGGAGCCTCTTATAATATTTAAGTCGGATGTGTTCTCAATCCAAAATCACAAAACCAAAAGCACACTAAAATGTCATCTTGCTCGAATATAAACCATCCCAATTGGGAAAATGTTATCTTCACCTTTCAGAAAAGCACACCAATAATAACACTACGTACGGTCAACCAATTTGATTCCTAGGCCACTGTAGAACCTTGTCGTAATGACAGTTGCCCGTGCATACGTATAAACATAACCTATTCGCTACCAAACTAGCTATTGTGACAAGGTTCTAGAGTGGCCTAGGAATCAAATTGGTTGACTGTACCTATTACTTGTTCTATTATACCTACAGTAAGAATGTAAGGTGCTCCCAAAGAGGTACTGTGTCTGTTGGTTCTGAGAGGCGTCCCTTTGTCCCTTATTCTTTCTAGACTGTGAACCCTTCCCTATAAAGAAAGGGTCGGTAATGCGCTTGTGATACCGCTGGAGCTATAAACATCTATTGATGCAGTTTTAGCATGCTATCAGGCAGGATTAATTGTATAGTCACGACCAAAAATATGTTTACACTTTTAGGAATAAAACATCAATTGCACGCATGAGAAGTGCCTAGACACTTGAACTTTTGACTCATGTGCTAAAGCAATTGGAATATTACTCAATGAGTTGATTGCATATTGTGATATACAGGGAGATACGATACTCAAGCAAAGTTTAGCAAATTCAACGTCTTGCGATTCTGAACTCTCTCCAATACGACAGAAAGTAGATTTTCACTTAGATTTGATAAAGCTGGATCTGGTTCGGAGTTGTAATAAGCCTTTCAAATGCGAATCGAACATTTGAATGGTGATAAGACGTGAGTTTGAATATTAAGGGGCTGACAACAGCTAAATTCCCTCCCTATCTTATTCAGCGCGAGTGAAAGAGAAACACTGTGTTACGATTAGTATGGGAGCTCATTGCAAATTTTACAAAATAATGAATTAAAAAAAACGACGCATTAATTGAGGCAACGAAGTTTTTAGTATTAGTGTGGTGGAATTTTGTCCTTAATTACAGACGTATAAGTCAAGAAACTAAAGACATACAACTGTTTAAAGCTAATTTTAAGATGTAACTTTGGAATTATTTTCTATCGAGCCGATTTCATCTAATCGTGTATCGGACGCAACGAAGTTCTTCCAAATATAACGAATATTAACATACATTTTTTTTACTTTCTCAAAACAAGTAGTTATAGCTGAAACACTGTTTGAGTAAAGTCAATTTGAAGGTCATCGGGTGTTGTCACTGTTGTCAGCCTCTTAAGAGGCCTTTTATCTTTTCGTAATTGGGTTTGGCGTCATGTTGGTTAAACTTGATTTTTAACCGTCCTTAAAAACGGAAGGAAGTTGTAAATCGGCTGGTTCTCACTAATTAAGTCGTATACGGTCGTAGTCGTATTCGTTCTTACCTTGGATTTTTCAGGAAATATCAAACATGGAAACAATAATGTAAGTATCATACACTCACTTATTTAACTTTTTATAAAAAAATACGCGAATGACAATGGTATCCCGATAAAGTAGAGATTAAAACGATTATTGATTACCTAGATGATTATCTATTTACGACTTGATCGAACATGAGGGGCCCGTTTTCCAAAAGCTTGTACCTTGTAAAACAAGCGGATGTCACTATTCAACATCTTTTGCTAGAAACTTTTGAGAAATAGACTCCTGGTATTCCTATACTATAAGGCCAATTCAATTTTATGTTATATCGCCTTTCAAATTTGCACTACTGATTGTTATGATACAACATGCGAACGTTTCGGCTATGGAATGAACTCCTTGCCGAGGTTTTCCCAGAGGGCTACAGGATAAGGTTCTTAAAATAAGGAGTGTATATAGGTTCTTAAAGCGTAGGCAAGGCGCACGTGAATCCTCTGAAGTTACAGGCGTCCATAGGCTACGGTAACTACTTACCATCAGACGGGCCGTATGCTTGTTTGCCACCGTCGTGGTAATAAAAAGTTTGATTAGATGTAGTTTGATTTTATGGTTTGAGCACAGAATAACTAATAGTACTACCGTACAGAAAATTCATTCCTTCACAAAAGTCAGATTTAGGTATAAAATTATACCTATACTCGCCGCCTGCAAGCAAAATTGAAACGTATAACCGCGCACGAACCGTGAATCTTCTTTGCGCGCCATAGTTTTATGACCGAGCTGTGAGCGTCGGGACGGGGTTGTCACTTGACAAGTTTTTGTACCTGTACCTACTGATTTATTATTTTTAAGGTAAATAATATGTAGGAATTACAAACGTTGATTCTGTAAACATGAATTTTTTATCCGGAGATAGAAATGTTTATAGAGATTATGTCTGATTATCACGAAAGTAGGTATGCCACAGCCGTATTCCTTTGACAATATGTCGGTCAGTTCCTAATATTGTTTCTGGGCACCAATATTCAATAAATTATGGATGTTTATTTTAACTATTACTAAGTAAGGACTTCGGGACCTTTTAATATCGTCCGGAATTTAAAAATGTTATTTCTACTTCCTTGTTCTTCCGTTTAATCAGACAGCCGTAAAGACATCTTTTATACGGATTAGATCGAGATTTAGGTTTCGAAAACATTGTGTATTATCAATTTTGCGCGAGCGCCACGTGACACGACAATCGTGCGAGCCGAGCGGCAGCCCACTGCCATACGCCTGCCCGGGAGGCGCGCCGGCCAAATATACCTAAACTGCGAAGTGAAACCCCCTGGTTCGAGTAGCTCGTGCGAAATGTACCTACTGTGAAGTAGGTACGGCCACAGAATAACTAATAGTAGTACGGTCAACCATATTGATTCCTAGGCCACTATAGAACCTTGTCGTAATGACAGTTGCCCGTGGATACGTATAAACGTAACCTATTCGCTGCCAAACAAGCTATTGTAACAAGGTTTCCAGAGTGGCCTAGGAATCAAATTGGTTGACTGCACATTTCGCACGAACTACTTACTGAGCGATCGAATCAAATTCAGATTATTCATATCATGTCAAGATTTTAAGATCAGAATACCGCTCATGGAACGAATATTAAAAACAAAACGAAAAAAACCGGCCAATGCGTGTCGGACCACGCATAGGAGGGTTCCGTACCTTCAATGGAATAAGAACCAAACTAATACCACAAGGTATCTGATGCCTATGGAAGAAGTTTTTTGGAGATAACTCAAAAATGGCTTAACCGATAATGTTCAAAACAATTTTCGTAGAAAGTATATGATAAGGCGCATCTCTTCAAATTTTTTCATATTTTTTGAACTTACGGTTCAAAAGTTACGGGGGGGGGGGGGGCTACACAACTTTTCTGACTTTCGAAGCGATTATTTCAGAAAATATTCACTTAATCACAAAATAGTCAAAGAAACCTGAATGTTATTTTGAAAGACCTATCGATTGATGTATCACATGTTGGTATTTGGTTAAATTTTTCTTTTAATTTAGTTACCTGTATGGAGCGCCCCCCTAAAAATTTTTTTTTTTTTCAAATTTAACTACATCACTCAGTAGCTGCATACAAAATACACCTTATGTGTAAATTTTATTCAGATACGTCGTATAGTTTCAGAGTAAAATGCCTGTGACATACGGACGGACAGACGGACAGACATGACGAATCCATAAGGGTTCCGTTTTTTGCCATTTGGCTACGGAACCCTAAAAAGTGTGTCCCTTCGAATTCCGATGTCACACAGGACAGCATAAAATGACGGCTATACCCGTAGACGTGTAAAATTTTAAATCTAGACACGCGGCAGCGTGTCAAGCCAAGTTCAAGCAGAGGAACTGGCTAGCCAGCGCCAAGTGTATATTACACGAACTACTTGGTGCCACTTTTGACCCTTCTATAACTCAAAACCTCTTTAACGTAAACACATAAAACTACGTGTGTTTAATTATATCCATAAGGACATCTAGAAGCCCAAATTTCATGAAGCTAGCTCAAACGGTTATAAAAATATGAAGGTCAAAAAGTCGTAAATTTTAGCACTGACTGACTGACTGTACCTAAACCTAATCTACTTCCAGATGACCTATAAGGATTAAATTTGGAATCCAGCTCGGTAATTGTGTGTAAGCGTAGGAAAAAATCTAAAAATAAAAAAAAATAAAACATAGGGGACCCCCCCATAAAAAATAATAATTTTTAATTGTATCGTTGGAACCGTTACAAGATATTTGAAACTATCCTAATATATGTATTATTATATTTGCTATGAATATAAAAATAAAGTTAAGTCAAATAATAAGTGGTGTCCCCATACAAAAAACTTGTAATACGCGCTAAACGACCGGCCAACGGTGTGTCGTCGGCGGCGCGCGGGAGAATGTAGACAATAGCATAAAAAAGAAAACCTGCCTAGTTTTCTTTACAAAAGGTAATGATATCCCACCAAAAACATGAATGTAAAAAAGGGGAGCCAAGTTCAATACAAAAATTATGCTTGGCTGTGGGCTTCGCCGCAAAAAGAATGGAGATCTAAATGAGTGCCAAGTTCTATGCAAAATCCAAATATGTATTTATAGGAACAAAATAACATTATGAAAAAGTAATAAACTCTATTTCTTTGCTTTATTGGATACCTATAACAATTGCTGTTATTTAAAAATGTGAGATCTTAAATAGGTTAGATTTGACTTGGCCAGTTTTTATCAGAATTAAAAAAAAATATATATATATATATATGTTGAATAACTTTATAAAATGACTGATGTAATGAAAACTGGCCAAGTCAAATCTAACCTACTTTAAGATGTCACATTTTTAAATAACAGCAATTGTTATAGGTATCCAATAAAGCAAAGAAATAGAGTTTAATACTTGTTCATAATGTTATTTTGTTCCTATAAATACATATTTGGATTTTGCATAGAACTTGGCACTCATTTAGATCTCCATTCTTTTTGCGGCGAAGCCCACAGCCAAGCATAATTTTTGTATTGAACTTGGCTCTCCTTTTTTACATTTATGTTTTTGGTGGGATACATTATATTGCACAGTATTTTCCATACACTGGCAACGAGTTTATTTGTAGGCTGCTAATTGTTGATTAACCGAATTGATATTTTGAGGCTCCGCATATTCATGAGTCACTGTTTATTTTGCGGGCCATGTTTGATTTTAATTTGGGCTTAAATGTTTGGATGCTTTTTGTAGGCAGTAAAAATAAATCATCTACACGTACCTGGGTATAATTAAACGGCATGCGAACTTCGCGCATACCTAGTTATATGAATAAAATACGTTTCTGTACGTTTCCACATTTCCTCATTTTATGATAATCGGCACTATTATTTTCGATTATCACTTATTAAAAGACACGAATATATATTGAAAATATAAAAAGCTCTGACTAAATGAAAACTACGCCTTCAATCGAATTAAAACCTGTCTAAACCTGGTGACTCGTCGAAAACTGCAACTAAATCAGTCAAGATATTTTGGAGAATAAATGGGAACTTCCGTCCGCCTCTCACCCTAGGCTGATGAAAATGAAGTGTCGGAAGTGTCGTTTAGGACGCGGGACAGAACAGCGTGAATCATCCTTAAATGTATCTTCTGTTTCATTGGAAGTAAAACCAAACTAGCATTTGAAATTTCTTTCATGGGAATGCTGTTAACTATCGCGGTTTTCAAGCAGTAACGATATCATCAGAATTGGCTACTTTCCTAAAAAAATATATTTAGTCCGTCAGTTAGATTATCAAAAAATATTGGACACGTATTTTTTATTTTGTCAATCAAACAAAAATTGGTGAAGATATAGCCCGGTAAAGTTCCGCGTGACGTCACATTTCAGTACAATTTTTAGTATAATGTGACGTCACGCGGAACTTTAACGGGCTATATTTTCACCAATTTTTGTTTGATTGACAAGATAAAAAATACGTGTCCAATATTTTTTGATAATCTAATTGACGGACTAAATAGAATTATATTTTTTTACCCAGGAAAGTACCCAATTAGCTCAGTAGGCGAGGTGTTCGTAATGACCTGTAGTCACTTCTCTTTTGTTCAATCACCGATCAAATAATACTAGGGATACACAATCAGCCCAAAAAAATGGCCCCACAATAGTACCACAAGAACGTCTGGGGCGGTACTTTCTTTGACAGTCTTATTACGGTATAAGACTGGCCGGTTACAAAATTTCAGGAGCCATATTTTCAGTAAATCTTGTTTGAAACTGTACCTTCTTTACATTGTTGCCCGAAGTGTTCAATACTTACTATTTCCATTTTGATTCTGGCTTAAAATGGGATACTCACATAGATATAGAAGCAGGAGGTCCCGGGTGCGAATCCTGGTCAGGGCATTTATTTGTGTGTTTATCACAGATATTTGTTCCTGAGTTATGGATGTTTTCTATGTATTTAAGTATTTATCCATATTTATCTATTATATATATCGTCGTCTAGTACCCATAACACAAGCCTTATTGAGCTTACCGTGGGCCTAGGTCGATTTGTGTAAGATTGTCCTATAATATTTAGGAAATAAAAAAAATAAAAAAAAATATACTCGCTGGTAGGCTTGCTCAAGCGGCCTTTGCACTGTCACTGTGAATAAAGTGAGTCCAATTATAGCTAGATGTCTGCGGCCGGCGGTTCTATAGGAATGCAAGGGATTAAAGAGTTCAGTGGCAGACATTGTTTTTTTTATTTTAACCAACTTCGAAATTTTGAAGGAAAATGCTCTCAACTTGTCGAGTTAGGTTCCTTTTCGCCATATTTAGAAATCAAAATAAAATAAATAAATAAAATTGGTTTTGGATGTGTTTCGCTATAATTGGTTAGGTACTTAACAACATCTTAACCGTGTGTGAAACACGAGAAAGAAGGGCTGAGATATTCGTGTCGACTGTTGGTGCGTTTTTCAACCCTCTCTAGTCGTCCCCTGCGGACTATCGAACTGGAGGGATGCGAGGGCTTCCGGTAAAATAACTGGTTCGAGTGGGAAGACTGCTAGTGTTTTATATTTTTTTAGCTTTCAATAAACAGTACTTTTCTTAAGAAAGTCGCACTACTCGTTAAGGCGACAACTAGCCTCAATGGTGTTTTAATTTAAATACTAGAAAGTTAATTTGGCCCCTTCAATTTCACAACACGTATGTAGTAGCAGTAGTATAATACTTTGTTGTACAACAAAGAAAAATACAACAGAAAGAATACACAATACTTGTACAAAGACGGCTTTATCCCTTAAGAGATCTCTTCCAGTCAACATTTGAGCTGTTAAGGGAGAATTAGAACTGGTAGACATAATGTTCACTTAAAAGGCAAATTGGAACCTCCGACTTTAAGATACATTCCAGATATCCTCTCACTAACACCTTGGGGATCTATATGTATTCCTTTGTTTAAAAACCGGTCTACAATTTCGTGCATATATGTATCATATGTATGTTACGCTGGTCTGGTAAAGGCTTGCAAAGATTTCCAAACTCTACGGATCGCCTTAAGGGTTTTTTAATACACATTTTAATAAAATAACCCTTATGCTGATACAACTAAAGTTTAGTATTGCTTACAAACACTTGAGCAGTCCAAAGATATTCGTTTTAGAGAGTGTTTGTAATATTTGGTTAGACTCGGTTTATTTCGTAGCATTTCTCAAATGTAGACGTGTCTCGTAGACGTGCTACGCCGTTCGTAGCTTGCTACAAAAGCAACGATCGATCGTGAGACGTATTCTGTAAATTCAAACAATTCTATAGTTTTGAAATTGAACTTTATTTCAGTCGTAATAAGTCATAATTTCTGATAAATAGTGGATATAATCGTTATCGATAACTATCTTCGACAATTTGTATATTAATGCCTGTTAACGATCTAACCTACATGCTTAAGCGCCGGGACAACTCTACTGCCGGCGCGTAACGTTCGAAGTACTTACGAATTAAGACGGACTTCAAGTTCATTTAATTTGCTTTAAATGTCAATCTTCTTTCTCATAAAATTACAATAAAACATTAAATTTTATAATTGGTTAAGTGGGTATTCTTTATTTCTAAATAACGCAACATCAAGTCACCCACTTAACAATGCCTATTATCATAGCATAACAACACTGTAACCTGAAACAATTATAGGAATAAAACCCATATACTCCAACCTTATATCAGGGTCATGAGAATAGGTGACTGACTGACCCTTTCGCACCGTAATATACCTACCAGAAAAGGTTAGGATGAGAAACAGATAAATAACACAGAAACTGGCAAAATAAGAAGGATTCAACACGTGCCTGCCATAATACATCTATAGTAGGTATATTATTTTTATTTATATTCCACGAAACAGTTAGAAAAGTCTGAAGGAGGATTCCGATCACACGGTGATATTCGCGTAGCAAATTTCTATGGTTATCTCTAACACAGAATTAAATAATATTAATATGCTCTGATGGTAATTAAACCACATGCCATACGTTTCTAAACGTAGGTAGGTACCTAGGTAGCAGGCAGGTACGATCAACATTTTATTGGCCCACGCATAGGAGCCGTAAGTACCTTAATTATAATACTAGCTTAGATTTGGAATTCGTTGCCCATACTACATATAAATAATTTAGTATTTCCAACTCCCTACAACCTCACTTAAGTTGCCGATGACTATTTATAAAACCACCACTCTTTGAGTGCCCTCATATTTGTAAACTTCATTGTATCGGGCGCTATTTTTTGTCAGAACGGGCAAGTCCCGCGGGGCATCTGTCAACGTCGAAGCGTCGTCATGTCATGATTCAATATCGTCGCGTCAGCAGCCCTAACAGGCCATTTGATACCACAAATGGAGAGAAAGATAACACTATGCAAACGTACATATTTATAGGGTGAACAATCTAACTACATGGACTTTGTAGCGATAGTGTATTGGCTTACACTATATAAAAATATATATATATATATAGGACAATTTTACACAAACCGACCTAGTCCCACAGTAAGCTCAATAAGGCTTGTGTTGTAGGTACTAGACGACGATAAATATAATATATAAATATAGATATACTCGTATACTTAAATACAAAGGAAACATCCCAGACCAGGATTCGGACCCGGGACCTCCTGCTTCGTAGGCAGTGTCACTACGGACTGGGCTAGGAGGCCGTTGGTAGACCATACACGTAATTTTCTCGTATACATAAGACTTTTATGCTGGCTGTTTCACACTTGGTCACTTATAAAGTTAAAAGAATAAAGTGAGCCTTTTCGAGCGGATGTGGTGAAAAAGAATTTTTGATATGAAGGCTATTTCAAACGACTTATGATGTCAGGGCTATCAAAAACAATGTGAACGTACAGGACCAGAGGGGACATTTATTTTTCAAACACACTATGATGCATCGTTAGTTTCCACCGGCAATTTGCGGTACTCACAAAGCGCCCAGTTTAAAGCTTTTCCGAACAGCGAGTGATCTGTCACTGTCCCGTAGATTCCCGTAGCTCGTGAGAACTGTCGAACTAGTGTAACTGTGACCTTGGAGTGGCTTGGAGGTCATCCATTATTTATATCATAGGTTAAGAGGAGAGAGTCAATAATGTGTGACAAGTTGTGACAAGGGGCAGGGGAGTCCAAGTTCTTGTGACGAGATTTCGTGAAATCACGAAAGTAATGTGACATAATTTGTAGACCCTTACGATCTTTCATGTGAGATTGGGTCTTCTGTTGGCGGATGCTGTGTAGGAACCACGCCATACTGTATGAGAACAGAACGTGGAACGTGGTGTTGTAAATACGCAGTGTACTTATGGATGGAGATATATATTATGATTTCATTGGTTTGTTTGAATTTATCACCCACAAAAGTAGTTAATTAGTATTTAATATCATCATTTACTTATACCTACTGGTTTTTGCTGCCCGGTGAATTCGTCTAAATTCGGTCAGCGGTTGGTTGGAATAATACTTCGGGCCACAATAAATTCCAGACCAGACAGTTTCATTGCCGGGCGCTAGTACGGAGTCATACTGAAATATACGTTCATCCCGATTGCAGCGGGTTTAAAACTATTCCCACTAAACATGGGGTTATCTACGAGTGTGTTGTGAAAGCGACCATTGTGCCACGGCACCATTGAATAGTCATATCAATAGAAATGTATGTTATTAGTTTTTGAAAGTTATGGTGGAAAGCCTGGGGTTTTAACTTGTACAATTAAAGTCAAAATTTAAATTGGGTATCATTGAGTGCTATTTGGGAGCCCTGGGTCTTTTAAAAATCATGTAATTCATAAAATATCTTAATTGTATACATTGTTTTTACGAGGATTAAAAAAAAATGTATGATATTCAAGAGAACTGAAAATGAGATGGCTGTAAGCTGAAATACTTACATAAATTAATTAATTTTGTACTAAGCAGAAACATGCGAAATTTCAATTTTATAATTTAAAGAAAAATGGAAAAATTCCCCATGTCGAGCAAGATTCATACTTGCGACCTATCGGTATATCGGCCCGATCACTCTGACCAACTGAGCTATTGACGCTTACTCGATTCGTTCGTTATTTTTCTAATCCAAAAACGGAGTACAAAAAAAACATGCGGGGGCTTCTCCAGAGTTAGGAGGCTGAAATCTGACTCTGACTAAGTATAGCGCACAAAATATATTTCAAATACATACTCTTCTGATACGGCCTAATATAGCCTTTTGGGCTATGTCAACATAATTAATTTTGATATGTTACTTTCGTTTTTAACAATCTTTAAAATATATACAATTGCATACTGCAAACTATAGTAAAATTACTTGGATTTAATACTGACCCCTTCTTTTTCAGGTACCACCAGCTGTCAAGGTACATTCAAGTCGTTACTGGATGCCTATGAATAGAACGGCTTCACCCGCCTGGGATTTGGTTAGATACTCTACGATTTTCCTTCCCTCACCGAGGGTGGATTTCCAAAAATATTATCCCCAATACTTGCGTTCGGTTCTGAAGATACGTAGACAAAGTTAGTTAAGCATTGAAAAAGTTTAGAAGGTTAGCATTGATGTTGTGGTTTATTCTTAATCTCGGAGAAGTCCTTATTCAAGCTTAAACAAACCAAAAAAAAAACCACTATATTACCTAAGGTACATAATGTAATAAGCTTCCCCGTTATCGCCATTGAACTGTTATTCTATTTCGAAACCTGGAACGATCGCTTTTTCCCTTTCCCACTCCCATTCAAGACAATCAGCGTCTGAGATGGAGATCACCTTGAATCTATAAATAAAGGGAAATGCTCGGCGTTTTCCTTAACTAAAATTACGATCAACAAAAACAAGGTACAGGTTGATTAAGTCGGAGAGTTAATACAAAAATACGCCTCGTGACTTTCGAATTCTGAACGGCATGACTGGCAAGTTTAATTTTCAATCTGTTTTGTCCGGATAGAGGCAATTTGGCCGCTGGCACGTAGATCAAGGCTTTGTCGTTTCGAAGAATTTTCATAGAGGTATGTGTTATTACTGTCATTAGCACCGACTATGCAAATGAACACTAGGTTAACGGATATTAGCCAGAAACCATTACTCTGGAACGCCCAATGTATCTGTTCTGTGTTTGAAATGTTGGTCTTAGGACTCTTAGGTACTCTCAACCTTCGTCCTAAAAGCATGATTGATGTTGTCAATAGCTTAAAGTAGGTATTGAAACCGAGTTGTCGGTCGATCTCCTACCTACTATAGTTACGTTTACAACGTAAAAAATCAGTAACTACTATTTTTAATAACAATATGAAACTTAGGGAGCACAAAATTAAATATGGACAACCAACATTTCATAAAGTTAATTTCTGGCCGAAAATACATCATATCTCATGCATAATTATATGAAACCTCGTCCCAAAACTACATATGAAACCACAACACAATTACCATATTCCACATAATAATAATAAATATGTTTTGCAGCAGAATTTGTAGAATATTTTCATGTAAAATACTGCCTCGAATAGCTTGATTTGAATTAGAAATTATATGTCATGAAAATACCAGGAAGTTAGGCTGTTTTGGCAAATGGAGAAATAGTGTTGGAGTGAACATAAAATGTAAATGAGTGTTTTCGCAAAAGTGTTGTTAAAAATTTTAAGAACGGCGGTTCGTTTCATTTAATTGTTCTGGGTAATGCATTAGGGCTAGGCCCAAGCTGTTGTTTTTTTAATTATTAATTTTTCGCGCTCCAAAATGGTAATTAATCGTTGTATAAATGGTCATACACCTTAACTACCACTAAATTTGATGTAATGAATTTTCGCTATATTGGAAGTTATAATATTTACTGCTATGTAGGTGAATGCGATGTTTCCCCTATAGCTAGCTTTTTAATTATTATTTTGTATAAGTCAAGAGACAGGCGCGGGCTTAAAAACAGCGCTGTGCTGCCAACGAAGCTCGCGGCAAATGCTGAGCTCCGAGCCTATTGTCCCGAAATTTTAGTTTAGCTGGCAAGAAAAGGTATTTATTGGGGAACATATATGTACACAATAAGACTACAATAACAATAAACCTATATAAAAAAAACAACGGGGTGCACTCCGGGAGTGCCAGCAGAAGTGAAAACTTGAATACTCGTATTAACGTTGTGCATTTTTGATATTTTGGAATGGTTAGGGAATAATTTTGCACGAATTGCTTTAATTATCGGTATAAAAGTACTATCATTTATGTGGTAAAATACACTATTCATTTATTGCGCTATCGTACACATACTTACTTTAAAAATTTAACACTTCAGAACTATTACAATTATTTATTCAATCAGGTCACGTGTCCGCCTTACGAATTTTCAATCTGACGAATCTGTCGGTCACGTGACCTGTCGCGAGTTTAACATTTTTTCCCCATCACAAAAAGTGCACAGCGCCGGCAAAGAAGTTTTCTCTTCAAAAACTAAAATAAACTTATACTTAAATTAAAGTTACTTATTTCCCAAGCCACCTTCGTGGGTTATTATGGTACCCATAAATTTTCTGTAAATACGAGGATTCAATAATTTATTTGAGTAATACAGTGAAAATTATTTGGTTGATTACTGATTTATGAACATTATTTCTCAGAATTCTATAGACTACAATTTATGCATCGTATGGCAGTTACACACTGGTTAACAAATAATAAAATATATATGACAAGTTCGTAAGATATTAATATCCATATTAGTCCCTGCACCAAAACACAGCGAAAGCTGGCATTATAATAGTGATGTTACCGAAATGTCATGCCTAGATAAAACTTGTATTTTCACAACATGACAATTGCGCGTTTGACATGACATTAGGGCATGATTAGCTCCACTCCCTCCCTCCACACCACATGCACATTTTTGGTGCAGGTTTTGTTTAAGCGGTGATTACGCATCCATACCATATTCTTCCAAGATATAATGCTAATGCTTATATATAATGCTATAATGGTAATGCTTTTAAATGTTGCTTATTTAGTAACAAATGACAGTGATTTTAATTTTTTATGTAAGTATAAAAGAAATTAAAAATACAATTCACGGTCTATTATCAGATTAAAAGGACAAAATATTTCACACATATTCTAAATATATTTTTCCTTTCAAAACGTGCCTTCGACATCGGTTAATAAACCATTCACGCTCCAAATATTTTTCTAACGTCATAAAAATTCAAAGCGACATTGTCAAAACATTGGACAATATTCTATTTTTTCAGGCTATTGACTCTGTATCGAAAACAAACTTTACTGACACTATCCAATGGAGCCATCACCCGTTTTGTGGGATGGACTAATATATTTGCGATTCGGATTAATTCAATTAGAAATGTAATGTTATCGTGTGTGTTCGTGGTGACAAAATGAAACTTTACATTATATCTTTAGTACATCCTATCCACATTTAGAAATGATAGTAACGTTAAAGCTTTAAATATTTATGCTCGTTTGCCGCTATAAATTAGATTTTTATATTGCCTCACAAATGACGTATAATTATATATAATTATCAAATCGCGGCGGATATCTTATCGGATCTTGACACGTCAAGGGTTGTAAAGTGCATGTTCTAATATTTTGGTGATGAACTAGAAGCTATGCTAATGACAGTGGGCCCGTTTTGCTTACACAAGTTCATGCAAATATTTTTATCGTTGTCACCTCCATTTGTTAAAATTACAAAAAAGTCGACCGTCATCTCTTTCTCCAACATACGGCGTGTCATTATTTAACATTCCGCTCACCAAACCTACACTATTACGTGTACAGTCGACGTCAAAGATAAGTTGATACTTTTGCACCTTACTCCATTGTAATAAGGTCCAAAAGTGTAAAGATATCTTTGACGTCGACTGTACACTAGTTATGTAGTGTAGACTAGGTCAACAATGACTCATCGTGGGTAAAGGGTGAGCCCGCATCGCGAATTTGGGGCGCAAACAACAACTACTTTAATCCAGGAAAGGCATATCTTGCTCTCAACTGTTCGTCGTTTACAGCCTCATTCAATGTCTGCGTATCGCTAACTTTGTATGTTACATACCCACATGTGGAATGTGAACCGATCATTAGTGAAACAAGTTTACTGTACAGTTGACGTGAGAAATACATCATATACATTCCTTTCATTGATGGATTCATTGTCATCTTAATTACACTTTACAAAACAATGACATTTCACTAATCAGAAATATTACGCATAATTTGTAACAGCCAGAAGTTTTACAATATCAAGGATAATAAAAAAAGGGGAAACAGAACCAAACTGGTAACCATCTTAACTTAATCTAGTCTTCCGTAGCGGATCGTCTATAAGAACTCGATTCCCGCCGACTTGCCTAGTTTTCAGTCTGTGTAGTAATTTTACCACGGTTCTTGAAGAATATTTTTGACGCGCCACCACTGATGGTCATAGAAGATCAAGGCCTCTGGTGCCCATCAGGCTCATGATGGCAGCGGGATAGCATGATATGAAATGATAGTTACCGCCAAACAGTCATTTTATATCACGCTTTCCCGCGACAGCCTGCTGCCATCATAGGCCTGCTGAGCTGGAATATTATTTGTTCTCTAGTCATAAGGAAAGTATATATCAACAATAGTAAATCGTTTGAATAAGGGTAACAATGTCAATATGGCCTAGAGGCTAATCTGCCAAATACCATCAATTGTTTGGTAATGACATTAAATAACAAACAGTCAAACCCCAACCGTTCCAGAGATATTCCACTATTATACAAAGTAATTGCAACTTTAGCTCTATACATTTAAGACATGTTTTTGACTGTAGCGATACCTAACCTCGATCAAACACATTAGTGCTTAGGAGCTATAAATCCTACCTAAATCATAAGTAATTTAAACTCTATTCTTATTAAACGAGAGCTGAATATCGCTTGGTCAGTACCACTGCATAACAGGATATGAACAGTCGCTGCTGCCGTCATATCCGGGGCCGAGACTACTTCCGGCGCCACGGAGAACCGGAAATGGGTCATGTTCCAAGATTTATGCGATTTGTATAATTTTTAGCTAAATGGTGTAAAAGATTGTACGTCACACCTAGCCATAATGTGAGCGCATTATGCCCAGGTGGAGACGTAAAATTGTGTACTCACCACGGGCAGTAAAAAAGAAAGTCCTCTATCGCATATTTACAACCCTCGCCTGTGGCTCGGGTTACAAATACCTGCGATTTCGGGCTTTCTTTCTTTTACAGCCCTTGGTAAGTAATGTAAGTACTATTTATTCTGTTGTGTATTTTTGATGTCAAGTCGGGATTGCGAGTGTAACGAGAGGCATAGTTAAGTATATATAGCTGATGTATAAATATATTGTGATAGCACAAACTTATCGCGTCGTTGACGATAAGATAAAGGTTTTCATTACTTTCTGTCTCCGTGCGATGGAGATAAACTCTCTACCCTGCTCTGCTCTGCTCGCGCAACCAACTTTTCGTTTGAAAATGCTCACCTCACCTATTGCTCTATGCCATGTTATACTGTCTTATTTCGTCTAAAACATTTAGTACTAAAAAGCTGTATTTTCGTATGTATCACTCACGCTCTTAAAGTAACATTTAAAAAAAATACGCTAAAATCTCCAACATTTCAAGCAGAGTAAGTATAATCAGGCAAAAGTTTATAAAAAGGGCAAAAACAAGCGTTCATTCATCACAATAACGTACACCTGTTTTTAATTAAAATGCTAATTATTAACTACCAACAAAATAAAACATTAAATATCGGAGAGCCGCGGGGAAGCAATGCATATTTCACCCTCATTATTTCCAAATTAAAAGAATATTTCGACAATATTTGCAAGTTAAAGAACATTGTTTTAATATGGTTTTTTTTTATCGGACGTTGGGGATCGCAATGGAACAACAGAACCACTACCTGTCCTTAGTCAAAGAAAAAATATTAATATGGTAATTCAATTTCGGGATACAAAGCATGTGGAATGTTTTTGGCAATTTACTTACTTTTGTCTCGACTATGGAAAAGCTAATTTATATTTTAGCGGCCATGGATGGCATGGGGGTGGTTTATCTAAACTACTAAACCGATATAATCAACGGCGTTATTCAAAAAAGCAGTAGGTAAATCGTTAAGTAATAAAAAACACCCAATTCGGACGAGATGATTTGGTGCTGAAACGGAATGGGAGCGCCAATAGTTCAAGTAAAATGTGTGCCCTTCACCCGAGCAAACACATTTACAAGGAATGTACAAGGAAAGGAAAATGCGTGTGTATTTTATAAAACAAAACTTAGTGTTATCTTGTATGTTTTGAGGTAACTTTTACTAAATAACCGAGAATTAAATATCAGAATGGAAATTATACGACCAATATATTTTTCATTCATTTATCGCAATTCGTGAACATTAATAAATACATATGTGATAAGTGATAATACCTACATCAATTTCAACCGCTTCATGTAGAAATAAAGAATGACTTTTCTATCAGAATATATCAGAATTCTATCAGAATCTTGTACGTGTTGAGGTATTGGGTTGGTCGTGCTACCAGTATATTTGGATTCAAAGCCATTTTGTCAATTACAGCGCTAACAACCTTACAAGTAGAAGCATAATAAGTACAAAAATCTCAGCAAGAATGTCACAAACGATAATTTATTGTCAGCGAATAAGGCTAGCAACATAAATTTGCGACTTGGAGTTGAGAAGTATTCGAACAAGGCTTCCAGTTTGACTCTCATTACGTTGGATAAACCGAGTATACTTACGGATTTGTTTAGGCGTGTGTCACTCAAACTTTATTCGGAGTTACAATTAATTAGGTGCTGCTGGAGTAAAATCTTTCCGGGTGGATCTGAAATGATTGCTTATACGGCACGGCAGTTTTTATGAAATCGATTGGTAAGAGGATGAGGATAATTTTGAACATTTTGTATGCCAGGAGCTGTCAGATTAAGTACTCTCAATTAGAAATTCCGCTATAACCGTTGTTCAAGGGCGTACGTAAAGTGTAAACAGACTGTGAACGGTGAACGACAAAAACATAGAAATATTATTATCTCTCTCTGCTAAATAACCTACGTTTTACGGGTATGGCATAGGGTATAGGTACAAGCTATAGCTTATAAGCTACATGCATGAATTAAGACTGTAGACCGAACTACTAGCGTATACTTTTCGATGGTCTTAAGGATTTTCATACAAGTACAAAAGAAGAGAACTGGCGACACAGCGGCCGTGTGTTATATTACACGAACAATTTGGAGCCACCTTTGACCCCTACGTAACTCAAAATCTATTAAACATAAACATATGAAATTTGGTCCATTTAGTAAGACCTTTAAGGCTAACTATAATCCCAAATTTCATGAACATAGCTGAATTGGTTATTGAGATACAAACATCTAAAAATTGGCATTTTTCTCACTGACTGATTGACATCAAAAACCTAACCCACCACTTCCAGATGACCTGGCATGTTGAAATTTGGCAATCTTGTACTTGATTTACATTCCAACTGAAATAAATATATTGTGTAATTTTTATTCAGGATGTTGCATGGTCTTGTAACTGAAACTTTATGATATTCTACACAGAACTTGGCAGCCATATATAGATATCAATTCTTTTGTCGGCGAAGAACTTGGCTCACATTTCACGGTTACTAAATTGTATAGAGGTAGCGGGTTGTAAGGCGTTCGTCGAATTCATTTCTTACCGGCTTGCCTGAGCCCTCGTAGAAAAAGTGTTGTATACAATAGTGACATAATTAAGTTTTACAATCGCGTACTTAGGACACCCAGCAGCTTCGTGGCCTAAACGCTGTACTCGACCGAAAAGCTCTTCATTATGTCAAGATGTATAAAATAGGTACTATATTGCTTACCTTTATCTGGGGACTGTCGGGAATAAAGACTAAGGCCGTCCATCCGTCTTGCCTAATTAGGGACGAACATTTGGAACTTCTGATTAACTCTGAGATTTACGATGCCTGTTTATGTGCCCTTAAATTGCTGCGATTTGTAGAGACAATACTACTTATATAAAATTATGGTTCTTAAATGGATATAGCTGGGACTAAAACTATTATTAGGATTAGGTTAGGTATTTGATAAAATAATAGTAATGATAAGATACCGAAATAATTGATACACAGTACCTACAATTGGCACAGTATGTACGTGTTTATATCTTACCCAATTGTTTCTTTCGAGTTTTTATTTTTCCAGCGTTTAAATTACAATTTATGAGTTATTGTGATTTTTTTGGAGTGTATTAAACAACGCAAGTTTTGGACCTTAATTTGGTACTTATATCATCATCATACCAGCCGAAAGACGCTCCTGCTGAACATAGGCCTCCCCAATAGGGCCCAAGTATGTCCTAAAACTACGGCCAAGATCACCGGGGGATGGGCAGCAGCATCCTCGGAGTGCGGTGGAGATACTGCGATCGCCAACCCGCATGCCAAACGTGGCGATTACGGCATTTACTCCATTAAAAAAACCTTTTTTTTTTTTTAATACCACGACGGTGGTAAACAAGCATACGGCCCGCCTGATGGTAAGCAGCTACCGTAACCTATGGACGCCTACAACTCCAAAGGAGTCACATGCGCGTTGCCGACCCTTTACAAAAAGGAGGATTCACTGTGTTGATGGCTAAGGGAACAAGAAGGTCCCTCATCGTCAACACAGTGGGTCCTCTTTGAGCTCTTTGGCAACCTTACTCACCAGCAGGAACACAACACTATGAGTAAGGTCTAGTGCTATTTGGCTGTGGTTTTCTGTAAGGTGGAGGTACTTCCTCTAACCTAAACCTACATCAAAGGACCAAATTAAGGTGCAAAACTTGCAATTTGGTAAAAAGTTCATGGACATAATCGCAACTGTAACCAATACGTATTTTGTTATATTCCGCCCTTATTATTACTATATACTTTCCGCCCTTGCATTAAAAGGTGAAAAATATTACTACTGATTAACAATTAACATTGCGCACTTACAGGCACGTATCCACACGTACATACCTACCTACCTATACATGCTAATACTCGTAGTCACCTATTCGTTTACGCGAGGAGACATGTTCCTTTTACACGTGTCACTATCTAGTATATACCTAAGTAACGAGACCAAGTATATACCGAATAACGCATTTTCTTTCTTTCCAAGTAAGTCACGCGCCGTAATCGTTTCAATCAGAACACCATAAAGCCCTTACGCAAACGTGCGACCAAACTTCTTTTCCCAAAGTCTACATACAGCTGGCTCTAGGCTGAATTGCCATCGCCTAGCAAAAGGAGCGACTCAGGCAAGCCAGTATAACAGTAAATTCAAGATTCGTAAATGTTATAACTCTTTGATTGCCAAACTTAAGTATGTGTTTATAGTTAAAAATTCAACTTCATGTTTTCGAATAAATAAGGTACTTATTGTCTGGTGGTCGCGGGTGGTACTCACTTGACACTATTATGTTATATTTTTAGGGTTCCGTAGTCAACTAGGAACCCTTATAGTTTCGCCATGTCTGCCCGTCCGTCCGTCCGTCCGCGGATAATCTCAGTGACCGTTAGCACTAGAAAGCTGAAATTTGGTACTAATATGTATATCAATCACGCCGACAAAGTGGTAAAATAAAAAGTGGAAAAAAATGTTTTATTAGGGTACCTCCCCTATACGTAAAGTGGGGAGTGATTTTTTTTTTCGTTTCAACCCTAACGTGTGAAATATTGTTGGATAGGTATTTAAAAATGAATAGGGTCTACTAAAATCATTTTTTGATAATGTAAATATTTTCGGAAATAATCGCTCCAGAAGTAAAAAAGAATGTGTCCCCCCCCTCTAACTTTTGAACCATAAGTTTTAAAAATATGGAAAAAATCTCAAAAATAGAACTTTATAAAAACTTTCTAGGAAAATTATTTTGAACTTGATAGGTTGAATAGTTTTTGAAAAAAAATTACAAAATAATTTCTGAACTAAGTTTGTAATTTAAACGTATAAGCAGGTGTTTATTGTACCTGTAATTTCTACAAAATCATAATGAAATGACGTGCTTTCAAGTAAAGTAAAAACGGTGAAAATCGGTTCACTCAATAAAGAATTATCCCATAAAAATCATCTTCCATACTTTAAGCTCGCGCGCAATAGTTTACTTAATTTGCCGATAGATGTCGCTGTACGTGGAACGCTCATATCATATCCTACATGGCGGTGTTATTTTAACTCTTAAGTGGGGACACTTATTGTGACGGACGGAAAACTACGGAACCCTACACTGAGCGTGGCCCGACACGCTCTTGGCCGGTTTTTTATGAAATTTTTGATTCACAAAAAAAACAGAAATGGTTAAGGGCAAATGCCTTATGGCATTAAGTCCGCCTTTTTAGGGTTCCGTAGTCAACTAGGAACCCTTATAGTTTCGCCATGTCTGCCCGTCCGTCCGTCCGTCCGCGGATAATCTCAGTGACCGTTAATACTAGAAAGCTGAAATTTGGTACTAATATGTATATCAATCACGCCGACAAAGTGGTAAAATAAAAAGTGAATTTTTTTTATTTATTAGGGTATTTATAAAAACTTTCTTGGAAAATTATTTTGAACTAGATAGGATTAATAGTTTTTGAAAAAAAAATACAAAATAATTTCTGAACTAAGTTTGTAATTTAACCGTATAAGCAGGTGTTTATTGTACCTGTAATTTCTACAAAATTACAATGAAATGACGTGCTTTCAAATAAAGTAAAAACGGTGAAAATCGGTTCACGCAATAAAGAATTATCCCATAAAAATCATCTTCCATACTTTATGCTCGCGCGCAATAGTTTACTCAATTTGCCGATAGATGTCGCTGTACATGGAACTCTCATATCATATCCTACATGGCGGTGTTATTAACTCTTAAGTGGGGACACTTACTGTGACGGACGGAAAACTACGGAACCCTACAGTTAGCGTGGCCCGACACGCACTTGGCCGGTTTTTTACGATAAGGTTTCTTTTGTGCAATAAAGTTTAAATAAATAAATCTAAGGTTTTATTTTAAAATAGCGAAAAACAATATTCCGCATGTAAAAAAATATCGACTTGCGAAGCACTCTTACAGTCTTAGTTAGCTTATTCATTAAGTTCTATATCGTATTTTCCACACGTAGAGACGATGGGATATAATTCCGGTTCTTAAGAGTATATTACCAAATACATAGTATACAGAGTAGCACGGTCTACGCTGTACGGCCCCACACATTATGCGGTAACTCCGCTTGCTCTGGTTAAGATGTCGTTTCAAAGTTACCGTATAAAGTATGGGGCCGTACAGCACCAAATTTTTGTGCTCCAATATTGATAGCTTTAACAAATCTTAATCTTAGACTGTGCTCCTCTGTTTATTCATTTTACATTTATATTTTCTCTTTGATATTACTTAGTACCTAATCGTCGTTGTTAAGTTGAATATAATTATAAATTATAAAAAAATCAAACTATAGGTAGTTTAGCGTTGGGAAATTTAAATAAAATCATTTTAGCCTAGTAAATTAAGTATTTCACGTATAATTGCAGTGTCTATGTAATATATAATGGTTCACTTTCTAGCTGTAAATACATTAGCAATGGGAACTAAATCCCTGCGCAGAATGGCCGCGGTGCCGCGTGCGACCAATCGATGCGGGGTCATCTTGAACCCTTCTAGAACTGATTACATGCCGGACTCTAGTACGGTTCAAGGAGCGAAAAGATTGCATTTTCTTTGTAATATCCATGTAAGGTTTGTTACTGTTGGACGCTGGGTTTTCTCTTAAAGATACTGCGATTAATAAAATTCGACTTACTCTCGATTCCAGTTACTCTTTTACTGACCTTTAATGGGCTTACTTTTAATGGGCTTTACTTTTAATCATATCATACATTTTAGCGAGATATGGACCTCTCCCACATTGTGATCCTTGGTGATATATTTTCAAAAGCTCTTTCTCCTTCGCCCAATATCACATGTAATTCTTTGCCGACTACGATATGGTGTCAACATTTCCGAGAAAAAAAGCTAAATGAGTTACTACTCGAAATACTCTACAACGGGGATGACTTACATAAAAGTTATATTTGAAGTCAACAAGAAACTTGTTCGAGTACAAACTTTGAAAAGAAACACAACGACCCAGTAATGAACTAATGAAGCATCGAGAATTTTACAGATTTTCAGAAGCTCTTTCTCCTTCGCCCAATATCACATGTAATTCTTTGCTGACTACGATATGGTGTCAATATTTCCGATGAAAAAAAGCTAAATGAGTTACTACTCGAAATACTCTACAACGGGGATGACTTACATAAAAGTTATATTTGAAGTCAACAAGAAACTTGTTCGAGTACAAACTTTGAAAAGAAACACAACGACCCAGTAATGAACTAATAAGCATCGAGAATTTTACAGAAAACAAGCCGTACAAATTACAAACAAGTCTTAAGTTGAATGACATTAATAATCACGGCCCGTAAAACTACCTTGAGACACAGACTGTAGCTCGGTATGCTCGACAGTAACTCAACTACTTCATTTCCCAACGTGCTTGATCTTTGGCCGTGTATTCGTAGGGCACGGCCACACTAAGCATACATTTTGCGTACCTACTCGTATACTAGGCATTTAGAACAGGGCAAAGGAGCGAACTATGCTAGTGGTTTATTTGAGATATCAAATTAGAAATGACGAGATCTACTGCAGGCAAGTAGTCGTCGACATACATATCTGAGTATTGTCAACCTCAGGTGTCAGCGACAATGACAATTTAAATAAATACATATTTAAAGAAGCATTTGACACATGACAAAATATTATTAAAGAAATTAATTTTCACTGAAATTTAAGTAATTAACAAATATTATTACAAAAACAATATATAAATAACAAGTTTATGTATGTAAGCTGACAATGAAACCATGGTTGTTCTTTAAAAGTACGTGATTGCGAGGCAATGAAGGTAAATGCGTTTGTCTACATTATTTTACTTTTATATTGACCCTGAATATATGTCACTGTCAAGTTGCATACCCCAAAAACTCTATTTTAAGAGTAAGAATAGTTGTTCAACTAGTATAATATCTAGACTCAACTTCAGCTAGGTAAAAAATATTATGGCTTTCAATTATACCTTCGTAGTTTCAACTATACGTTTCAAAGTTATTTTACTGCTATGTACATTTTCTGTGGCCTCAGTTTCAACTTCCAAGCCTTGTGATAATCTGTGAAACTTACTGCTCGCTCGCGATATGAAACAGGCTTCACTTCAGGGAAATCTTGAACCCTGTAGGCATGTACTGAACATTTTAGTACCATATCGCAGTAATATATGGTACATGTAAAGCATTTGCTTATTACGGTAAATAAGTACTATATAGCCCTGCTAGCATGATTTACACTGTTGCGCGATTCTCCATACTTCAGGAGCGACTCGAAGTATGAAGTCGCGCGCGACAACGCATGTTATGCTATAAGCCGCTAGCCCTTATTAAAATCTAATAGTGTTTACATTACGCCGCAAAAATATATGATACATACTTTATCTACACCAATATCATAAATCCTCTATTCCGCGTTCGGAAACCGTATGTAACTACCACCATTATTGCAACCAGTAACGTAACATCTCTGACAGTGTGGTAAAAACGTATGAAAATCCATAACCCACGGTAACGTTACCAAGATCCGCGCTCTCCCCGACCGCCGGCACGCGCCCGCGCGACCGCCGACACGATCGAGTTGGTCATGGCGGTGCAATGGCGGTCATTCTACTGGTTTCCGAACACATCATTTAGGATTTATAATATGTGTGTAGATAAAGCAGTGTATGCAACTGTACGTAATTAGGCCTTAAAACGTAACAGTTACATAAACTACTATTACTGCATAATCAATTGAGTATGTAAATGACATCTTACAAGGTTTTATTTAATTTGCAGTGTTTGTATGGAAGTAGGTACGTATGTTATTTCAAATTTTACAAACCATTTTTAAACCACTTAAATTAAAATTTGGTACTTATAAATAACTGATGACATTGCAATAAATATTATATTCATAACGAGCTGATCTGACGATGTCTCAGAGCCTGAGAGGGTGGCCAAGGGAAAACTAAAACGATTTTATATAATAGTAATAAGTTTGTATGTATATATTAATCTCGCAGTAAGTAAGTAAGTAACAATATCTAAAGGTTAACATTCCGTATACTTTAATATAAATACCTAACTACGAGTATGTATTTATATGTAGGCGTGAAGTAGAGGCACTTGCCGTTACATCAATATACAATAATGTGTATTTTTACAACTGCCCCGGGGGTTTCTAAATTGGTTACGGGCTAAAGCGGGGTCTGTTCAAATTGATTCAGAAACTTTTTTGAAATATTAAGGAAATTCCAAAGGAATCCCTAGGCGTAGGGGCGCAGTTTCCCTTAAAACGGGGGCTTTGGGGTTTCCAGACGTGAGCCTACGCGGCGATAAATAAAATAGTGCTTACGTTATATGCTGGGGTTGGTAAAATATGGCACCCACGAACCACAGGCACTGGAGGTACATTCAGCAGCAGAAGTAACTAAGCGGGTGAGGTATTCAGAATGATTTGGACAGGGCTCGTGAGCCGCATGCGGCTCTTTGAAGGGTCAGTTGTGGCTCTTCAATTTTCCCTAATAAAAAAAAACAAGAACTACGGCTCTATGAGCTTCCAAAAATGTCATATTTTCCGCCATCAGGCTCCTTGTCAAAAAAGTTTGCCACTGCATTGACATTGCATTTGCATAGAGAAATAAGTAAGCTAAGAGTGCTCACGTCATACAACTGGTTATTAGGGGTCTGGAGGGTGGAGCGGGCAGGGTAAGTGAATGGAGCGCCCGTTGTACAACTTGGAATTCGTGCCTCCTGCCCTCCTCCTCCTCACTCCTTCTCATGCCTTCATCACGTCAAGCTTTCGGGCTAATGACCAGTTAACCGGTTATATGGAGTGCTATGCTTGCTTGTTTCTCTATGACTGTTCGGACGTGGTAAAAAAACGACTTTTTAACACATTCAGCGCCGGAACCCGACTGTGGGGTTTATTTTGCAGATGGATTTAGGGATTTTTTTGCTCAGGACATGGAAAGTTCTATCACAAGGGACATTGCCAGCGGGTATCCGTCGAAATTTGCTACAAGAAGTACGTAGGTACGGTCACGTCTGAAGATATGGATACATTTAATGTGACAAAAACATGTATCCACGTCTTTACTCCTTGGTAATAGAGTCGTGGATACATATTATTGACACATTAAATGTATCCATATTTTCAGACGTGGCTGAACAATCCAGCTTATATACAGTATGTAAAGTAACTTAAACCATCTGTTTAAACCAGCTGATGCTCGTATCGAGTTTAGTGTTTTACTACATTTTCGTTAGTAAATGACGAATAAATAATTAAGTTTATCTCTGTATAAAAATTACAAGATCTTACCTTTTTCAAAGTCGGTTAACCCTAAAAGTATCACCCCGTGGATGTTATGTTTACGTCGTGACAAATAATCGCAAGTTTATTATTGGTACGTTTTGTTTAGGTATTTTACATGAATTTTCATTATTTATTCATTGGAATAATTTATCACTTCATACCTGTTTCACGATCTTATTAAATAAACAAAGTAACAGCCAAATTATTTTCAATGTTTCATGTAAATACCATTAGTTCTTATCATTTATGACATTTCAATTTCGCTGATGACACTTTATCGTCAAAATTTATTTTCTTAATTATTTCGACAAAAAAGTTTGGTTACTAATCAAATGACAACATAAATTTTCAATGTGACGTTTCTTGATAGTAAACAATAAATGTAATTCATGATGCCGTTGAATTTTAGTGCTGAAGAGATAGTAGACATGATTCTTATTTACGGGGAATGCAGAAACAATGGTGCGGCATCGCTTCGATTGTACGCAGAGAGATTTCCGCAGCGAAGACAGCCTACGGATTCACGTATCATCGTAAGGGCGATTACCAGACTACGGAACAATGAAAGAGCGGTTCCGGTTAACACTGGTGGGCCTCGTCCTCGTATTGATGTTAGAACGGAAGAAAGAATCCTAAACCATTTTGCAGAAAATCCTGGCTCCAGCACTAGAAAAACAGGGCGGTTGTATGATATTAGTCATACAGCCGTTCACAAAATTTTAAAACGGGACCAGCAGCATCCATTTTCTGTAGTCAAGGTACAGGCATTAAAAGAAGAAGATTTTTTACGGCGGGTCGATTATGCGAATTGGGCTTTAGGAAAGAAAGCGGATGATCCTCATTTTATCACAAAAATAATTTGGACAGATGAAAGCTTATTTACAAGAAACTCGATGTGTAATCGAAGGGTTATTCATCACTGGGCACCAAAAAACCAAAACCCTCATGTCGGCCGCGAACTCTCCCATCAGACTCGTCGGTCAATAAATGTTTGGGCGGGAATAAAAGGTAATGACATCATTGGACCCGTGTTTATTAATGGGTCGAATAACGGTAGAAAATACCTGGAAGTGCTGAACCAGCCAGTAACTCTGTAGAAAATTTACCGCTAGCCGAATTCAGAGAAACATGGTACCAGCACGATGGAGCACCACCTCATGTTGCTATTCAAGTGAGGCAACGGTTAGACCAAATCCTCGGACGTCAGTGGATTGGCCGCTTCGCGGATAATCCATGGCCGCCACGTTCGCCAGACCTCACACCTCTGGATTATTTCTTCTGGGGTTGGGTAAAGCAGCTAGTATTTAAAAAGGAATCGAGAACCGAGGATGAAATGAAGATGCGGATTGTACTGGCTTTTAACAAAATCAAACGACGTGCCCGGCAAAATCCAAATTTGATGCGTAGCGTTCACGAAAATAATCACCGTCGCTTGATTCAAATAACGGCTAACGGTGGACGCCACATCGAGCTACGTCGTATTTAACTGTAAGTGTGTACAAATCCTTACTTTAACTGTCATTGCATGTGTTGAACTTGACCTTGATTTGACAACCTGATAACACATGTCATGTCACAACAGTACGTAAACAAATAATACAGGTTGTTTTCAAATCATAAATTAATCAAATTTAATTTTTGTAGTTAAATTATAAAATCTAAAAAAACGTTAGGATTTTAATAATGTTTATACCACAACCTTAATTAACATCTAGCCATGCCCGGATTTGAATAAATGGTTTAAGTTAGTTTACATACTGTATAAGTATAAGTATGTATGACGGTTGTGCCCTACGATTTTCTATGATTTGACATAGGGTCTTTTGAATAACGTGTTGCATAGATAGGTAAAATGTAACTAACTATACCAAATTTTTAACGAAGAACGAAAGTTTATCTCACCTCACCTTGAGACGAGCATAATAACCCCTCACAATATGTCAGACTGGCTAGAGCCGTGACAACTTACCCCACGTCGAACGCACAATATAAGTAATTCGGACAATACTCTTGTTGCACTGAATTTCTATCGTAAGTAAGAAAATCTACATGTTGATAGCGACTGTATTCTATAGTTCCTCTAACGAAGAACAAAAGTGCAGGTATCTTACCTTGCCTTGAGACCGAGTATAATAACCCCTCACAATATGTCAGACTGGGTAGAGCCGTGACAACTTACCCCACGTCGAACGCACAGTATAAATATTTCGGACAATACTCTTGTACTCTCTTCTCTATCGTAAGTACCAAAATCTACATGTTGATAGCGACTGTCTTCTATAGTTCCTCTAACGAAGAACAAAAGTGCAAGTACCTTACCTTGCCTTGAGACGGAGTATAATAACCCCTCACAATATGTCAGACTGGCTAGAGCCGTGACAAATCACCCCACGTCGAATGCACAATATAAGTATATCGCACAGTGTGTAATCTCGTTAAGTTCGTCGTAACATTCATTGATCACTGATAATTTATGTTTTTACTTGTTTTAATTAACGTTTTTACATCTTGTTGAAAATTTAAATATACATGTTTTATATTTGTTTATTTTTATACTCTGCTTACTGTTTTATTTGTACTTTTATTACTCACGTTCTGCCATAGAGTCAAAACCTAAGCTCACTTCTTAGTGAGCTCAGTTCTCTTGAACTGAGCTGAATTTCTTAAATATGTTAATATTGTGTTGATTCATAATTTGTATAAACTTTAAAAAAATCGTATCTTTGAGGAGAATATACTTTTAATTTTCGAAGTGATTGTTAAACCGTAATCTCTCATAGTAAAATCAATATACTGCTAGTGTATGTTTATATTGTGGGAAGCTCTATGACTGAAGAGCCCCCTCCAGGGGTGAACGCACTGTCAGTACAATAGCCTATCTTAAGCACATGGAATCTATTATAAACGATGTCCACGCCTCTTGTGTATGGTTAGGTGTTGAGTGCGCCATCTGTCATTCAGACTAATTACAGTGATTAGCAAGTCACGTGTATCTTCAAATATTAAAACGGGTTTCTTCTGGGCTGAGCATTCGTATGGTAAACCCTAAGCAGAAAAATGAAATGTTTTAAACAAGGTAGGTTCAGGCCGATTTGTTATATTTTAGTTTCGATTTATTATCGAGCTGTGTGATTAAGGGCCTGTTTCACAATCTCCAGATAAACTTATCTGCTAGTTAAAATTATTGCTATCCTTTTCTCCAGTCATATAAAAGAAAAGGACAGCAAACATTAATCTGACAGATATGCTTTAACTGGAGATTGTGAAACAGGCCATAAGTAGCTCAATTTATATGCCAGTCTGCCTCAAGGCTGAGTGTTCTAGCGGAGTGTTAGATAACTGTTACAGTGGCGCCCAACGTGGGGCAAAAATGTAGGATTTTCATCTTAACTCTGTAATATTTATGTCAGTAATTTCGTTGAATCTTGATTTTACTAACGCTATACCGAAGTTGTACTTAGGTGTAGCGTTACAGGATATCCTACAAATTACTAGAGCCTTTATAATAGCCACTGCCGACCTTTTGCAAAGGGCAGACTCCCTCCTTTTTAATAATAAAGTATCCGCCCTAGTCAGTAATAAATGAGGGTAATTACGTCAGGCAATTAGGCGACGACATGCCTACCTGACGCTGCTAGGATCTCCTGTGTACTTGAGTGCCATCTTTAGGCACCCTTCAAGATCGGTATACTCGATATATAGATCTTATGAAAACCAATTCACGTTGATTGCACTACGTCTCTGGAATAGTTAGGCTGGTTCGAAGCATCTCACAATTTGGACTATATACTGACTACCACAATTAGGACAGTTACACGTCCAGCGAGGTTTACATAACTGACGGAGACCACAGACCGCTGCGTTGCGAGGGTGCCGTCGTTCTAAAAGGACTTATAACTGTGTTAGAAACTAGTGAGTCGGTCTTGATAAATATGTAGTCAGTGGATGCATTTTTATTGCCACAGTAGACAGGCGCATTTTTAACTGAGTGCCAAAAGAGTCTCTATATAAAAATTGACAATTTATACTTCGAAATCATAACATAAATCGTAGAGTCAAAAATTAATCTTTGTAACCTGTATTTAGGAATGGACCCTTAAGATCCTTGAAATGCCACCCCCGCTTTATATAGCGACAGGTCGGTTTATAATGCCGCATTAAGGCGTCTGACGGATGGCCGGCGAGTGATGTATACAATGTGATATAGCATCTGACAGGGATGGATAGGTATCTACAATAGGATTCTTTTATTACAATGGGGATAGATAAGGTAAATTCCAAGTAAGTTTGTAGTAAACATATGAGGATCAACTTTATCTGACAAACGCGCAAAGCAACGCGTAGGCGGTGCTTATTTCGCAAAAAAACTCTTTTTAGTTATGCTTTGGATATGATATAGACATAATCTTACATAAAAAGTCTCTAAACGTATAGGGGGGCAAAAAGTAAAGATCGTTATTGGCAACATTTACGATCTGTAGGTTTTTATCGTCATTGATGTAATATGTAATCCTTGTAGCTCTAAAAAATATTATTTTCATGAAATAAGTGTCGGAACTCGATATAGTTTGCAGATTATCATGGTGTAGGTATTCGCTTTTTCTTGCTATCGGTCTTCCTTGCCGATATCAATACTTCCGGCCGATATCAATACTTCCTGTACTAAGTAAAGTCTTTGAAAAGCTAATGTTAAATGATCTACTGGGCCATTTGAACAGACATGGATTGCTTACAAGCAATCAGTTTGGTTTCACAAAGGGATGTTCCACAACCGACGCTGCTGCGGTACTCATCAAACATATTTTCATTGCCTGGGAAAAACATTACGATGCAATTGGTATATTCTGTGATCTTTCTAAAGCGTTTGATTGTGTAGATCATACAACCCTCATTCTTAAATTAGAACATTATTTTTTGTCAGAAAATGCCTTGAATCTCATGTCTTCATATCTTAGCAAAAGAACACAAACAGTTGTTGTAAATAAAACCCAGTCTAAAGAGACTTTAGTTAAACTAGGAGTGCCACAGGGTTCTATTTTGGGCCCATTCCTGTTTTTGGTTTATATAAATGATTTACCTTGCGTAGTACAAAACCTTTGTGATATCGTTCTGTTTGCCGATGATACATCTTTAATTTTCAAAGTTGACCGGCAATCTACCGATTTTACTGTAATCAATAACACACTAGCTGCTGTACTGAACTGGTTTACTATTAACAATTTGCTACTTAATGCTAAGAAAACCAAATGTATTAGATTTGTTTTGCCAAACGTTGCACCGGTGGACACTAAGATTCTCCTGAATGGTGAATGTTTAGAGATAGTAGATAAAGCAGTGTTCCTTGGTTCGACGTTGGACCAGAATCTACAATGGAGTCCTCATATAAGAAAACTCGCTCTTCGATTAAGCTCGGCCGCTCATGCCGTTAGGAGAATTAGACAATTAACGAATATTGACACAGCTCGCTTAGTTTATCACAGTTATTTTCATAGTGTAATGTCATATGGTATTCTGGTTTGGGGCAAAGCAGCTGACATACAGACTATATTTGTTTTACAAAAAAGAGCCATCCGCTTTCTGTATAACTTAAAGGCAGGTGCATCAGTTAGAGAACTATTTAAAGAAATTAATATTTTAACTGTTGCTTCCCAATATATCTATGACAATATTATTTTTGTTGTAAAGAATATACATACATTAAAAAAAATTCTGACATCCACAGCTATAACACTAGAAATAAAAACAAGCTTGCTATCAGAAGTAGTCGTATCCGCAAAGCATATAAGTCATTTTTTGGTCAAGGTATTCACATTTATAACAAGTTACCCGTCGATGCTTTAAATTTATCATTTCCCGCTCTTAAGAAATATTTGACAGAAAGTTTAATGTCAAAGGGTTATTACAGGGTCGAGGACTATATGACGGACAAAGATGCATGGCCCAAACCAGAAAATACTACAAAATCATCTAACATTTAGAGGACACAGTTCAGATAGGAAAGCATATGAAATTATGTGAAGCAATCAGATTTGGATTTTATTATTATTATTTTATTTTAATTAAACAATACGTACATTGTATGTGTCTCAAGCTGTTTTAATATGCCTTCTTATAGAACTACGCATTATTGTGTATCTCTAAGATATAATATTACTGTATTACTGTTTTGAAAAAATAAGTCGCGCCGAGTTTCTTGCCGGTCATAAATAATACTTCTCGGGTCAGAGGTGTAGGGTTAGAACCGGTGGTAGTTTTTTTTTCTCTCTGACGTTCATAAGTGCATTGTAATGTGCCTAAATTGAAGAATAAATATCTTTTATCTTTTTTATCTTTTTATTGACATATTGTAACTGTTAATATGTCCTTCCTTAGAAAATGTGACACATTAATTTGCACAATGAACGTAGGTACTAACCTAACCTAACCATGGTAAGATAGTTTACAAGAAAGAGGCAATTGTCCTTGTCCCAATTTCAAAATTCACTTATAAATAGTTTAGCTCATTTCATGCCTGAATGACTCGATTATATAATATTTGTTTGTACGTAAAAGTCTCATAAGTTCTTCGTGTGACATGACTTACATGACATGTGTGATGTGTATATCTAATCTGGAAGCCAACTGTCTCATACCACCTCACTAATACTTACTTTTTCCCTGGCATTTATTCAGCGAGCGTCAGTCTAAATCTCAACAAACATCAGACAGCCAAAGCCGCAGCATAATCCTATCATCTAATAACGCTCGCAACTTAACAAGTGTAGTCACCAACGTGGCTCGAACGTGCGCCGACTGGCTAACACGAATCATACGAAAAATAACCTAAAGGCTAAGTAAATAGAATTCTATTTAGTCTTACAACAATATACTAATGGCTACGTGGACTAAAGTAGGAGTCATTGGGAAACCAAGCTAAACTCTTAGGTCATAGGTCACTGTTTACTTTAGCCGCAATTACGAATAAACTCTTCTATACACGGAGTCAGGCTTGGTTCTTTTATAATAAAATCCAATTTAGTATAGCCTAGCTAGTTGCGGTGACATAAGAATGATATAAGCGAAAATAGATATATAGTGCGTGTTAGCGTTTTAGATGGCTTCATAGTATTTGTGGTAGATGTTTCTGTAGTTTCATACGGAGTAGGTAGGAGTAACTACCAATAATAGTATTTTATGCAACAGTTGTATAAGAGGGGTCAAAAAAGGTGAGTGGCGTGGGTAATAATTTGAGCCGTAGGCGCAGCCGGAGGCGAAAATTGTTAAGAAAAACGCCACGAACATTTTTTGACCTACTTATACGACGTTGCATACAATACTTTTTCTACGACTACACATAGTTTTACAAAAATTCGAAATTGAACACTTCATGGATATTGCAGTTATTTTGTCAACATAATCAACAATAATTTAAGTTTCACCTTTTAAAACACTGTATTTCAAGAATACTAACACAAACACACACCGTCGTTATTAAATCAATTATCAAAGAGCGACAGAGATTAGTAAAAATATATTATTTTCAAAGTTTGCAGTTTGCCATTACAAACGAATGGCAAACGTAAAAACTACAAAATATATCTGTGGTTCTTTTCATTTTTTATTTTTTAAAGTTTTTTTTTCTAAAAACGCTACGTTTATTTAGGTTTCTTAGGTTGGCAGTAATGTATTTTCTTCTAAAGTCCTGACTGCACGCGATTCTATTTTGGCGCTTTTATTTAACAGTTGTTTTTTTTGTGGAATAGACTAGATAGACTTTTCTTCGAGTATATTATCTATGTTTTTCTTCGAGTATATAGATGATGACGAATGTATAAATGATAGATAAACGGAGTAGAAAAAAAAATGTTGGGTTCACAGGTCACCTCTGTGGCGGCGAACAATTATTTCATGACACGACAGGCGTGCCATACGCCATAGAATATGATGGCACGCCTATCGTGTCATCAGCCATGCGTAAAAAATATTTACTTTTTTGGTTTTTTTCACTGATTTAGACTTGATTGAGTTCATTCCAAATCAAACCAAGGAAGTAAACTGATTAAAACGTTGTTTTAAATTTTTAGTAGCATTTAAACTACCTGTTTTACTTGAAATGGATGGTAAGTGACTTTAAAGATTCAGGTATCACAAACATTTTCTACTATGTACAATTTTTATACATATATGTATAGTAGGCTAAGTTAGCCCGGTTAACGGAATGGGTAAATATAATTTTTTTACAGTGCGACGCGATTTAAAACTATGCATTCAATATTTTCATGATTTCTCTTTGAATTATTTATTCGAGCCATATAGATAAGGGAGCGTCCATTAATCGCGTCATACGTTTTTGGCTTGTTTTAGACCCCCCCTCCCCCATGGTGATCTTTGGTGATATTTTCAGGACCCCTCCCCCCCTGTCCAATATGACGTGTAATTTTTTGCTAACTAAAGTAAGTACAGTTTTCCAACACGTGAACCTACTAACGTAACGTACGTACACGTAAAGGTTAAAAAAATGAAACTACATGAAAAAATAAAATTATTATCTTTAATAGAAAAAAACCGGCCATGTGCGTGTCGGACCACGCGGTTTCGTACCTACTATCGAAAATAGTAATATCAAAAGGTCGTATCTGCGTATGAAATCAGTTCTTAGGAGATAACTCAATAATTCCTAAACCGTAAAAAAAATTGAGAAGATTATTCTTCTCAATTTTTTTCATATTTTTTGGGATCTCCGGTTCAAGGGGGGACACAAGCTTTTTAAACTAACGGGGTGATTTTTTCTTCAAACAGACCTCAATGTTATTTTGAAAGACCTATCGAGACATGACGATATTTAGTAAAAAAAAATTTTGACGAATAATTACATGTATATCTTTTTTAGCAATTTTACTACAAAACTAAGTAGCGGCATACAAAAACACACCTCATATTTAAATATTTATACGAAAATACGTATCTTACGTTTTATAGTTTCCGAGTAAAATGGCTGTGATATACGGACGGACGGACGGACAGACGGACATAACGAAACTATAAGCGTTACGTTTTTGCCACTTTGGCTACAGAACCCTAAAAACCTACTTCACAAAATAATATGTCAAATGTCATTAAAAAATATTTACAATCATATTGCTAGTGCTAGTGCAATTTTACTCTACTTTTGACAGATTGATTCATATAAAAGTTGATAATTTTTATATTATTGACCATAATATAGTATAGCACAAGGAACAAAAAAATTACACGTGATATGTGTCCAGACCCCCCTCCCCCCTGTGGTGATCATTGGTGATTTTTTCTTGACCCCCTCCCCCCCTATACAATATGACGCGATTAATGGACGCCCCCTAACAAATAATTTGTCTTGATTCACAAAAAGTAAAATCTTCATTCTAATATTTTTGATATATCCCTTACAGCACCGGCTGATACGATCGTGCGTTCAACTTTAAAAAAATCTAGTTTGAAAAATAATCATCATCATAATAATGCATTCGATTATTATTCATTTTAAACCCGCGTGCGTTTAGTTAGGGGGCCAGTCGTCGGCGCGGTGAGCGTCAAGCAGGTATTATCGGGTTCAGAATTGCATGGCCAATTTATGAATGAATTCATTGATAAATTGACCATGCAATTTTGAACCCGATGGTACGTGTACGAGACGGACGACCAGGTCAGAAGTAGGTATTCACAATTTTTTTTAATTTGTGATTTTTAAATGTGTTAAATTCGTTTTTTATTAAATTAAACGTTCTTCTGTCGTATAATGTAGATAATTAAAAGTTTAACCAGAAATTTTAGTCATTTTTTTGTGCCTAAAGTTATAACGCACGATCGTGCGGGTCAGGACGCAAGTCGACAAATTTAAATTGTGTTGACTATGATAAATTGAAAATATGATCAATCAAAAGCGTTTTTTTTAATCATTTTATGTAAAACATGTTGGAAATCTAAAATTTTATTAATAAATATTTATTAACTCCTTTGAACTCTAGGGTAGGCAACGCGCATGTGAATCCTCTGGGGTTGCAGGCATCCATAGGCTACGGTAACTGCTTACCATCAGGCGGGCCGTATGCTTGTTTGCCACCGTCGTGGTATAAAAAAAAAAAAAACTAATTTACCCTTATATTTAAAAAAAAAAACAACTTTACTAGGGGTCGCTACGAAATGAAACGATAGTGCGAGTGGGTTTTCACAAAATTTTTGGAGGGGAGATTTTTTTTTGTATTTTTTTGTCTTTTTATGGGCCTTAAATGCACCGAAAAATGCAACTTCAAACCAAAAATCCAAAAAAAAATCTCGTGCTGTGAGGAGTATACTAGGCATACATTTTTATTTTATAATAAAATATTTAAAGACGGTAAATAGGTAAATAGTTCTGGTGTCTATGACATTAGGCCGTATTCGCAAGCTAAGAGATAGAATGATACACACAACCAATGTTTATATCTCCGTTTGCCCTACAGTTTAGAATGACCATTCCATATCGGACAATGTACACGCGGCTTTAATAATTGCCATTGGCTGTTTGCATTGATATTTCGTAGTCAAAAGGAATATTTAAAAGGTAAAAAACAATACATTAATGGATTGTAGTACAGTTTGTGCGTAAAAAGAAGTGTTATGGTTTATATGAGAATTCATACGAACTATGTCACTTCCCTTTCCGCATAGATTTCAACTTTGCGTCCGTTAAAACGGTACAACAATGAAAATCATTTTAAGGGTTCCGTACCAAATCGGTAAATAACGAACTCTGTCTGTCTGCCTGCCACAAAGCCAATTTTCTCAGAAACTACTAGACCGATTGAGCAAAAATTTTGTACACATATGTAAGTCAGGTTGCTGACTTACATATGTATGTATGGGTTACCAACGCCAGTCTATAAATATTAAATATGGGGGGGGGGGGGGGGCATTTGTGGGGTAAATGAGAAATAAATAAAAATTTGCAAAACATGTATGACATATCAAATAAAACGGCTTAATATGAGGATCTCAAATATATTTGTTGTATAATTTTAACGTATGTAGTTTTGAAGTAATTTAAAAAAAACCGGCCAAGTGCGTGTCGGACTACGCATAATGGGGAGTTCCGTACCTTCAATGGAATAAAAACCAAACGAATACCAAAAGGTCGTATCTGATGCCTATGGAAGAAGTTTTTTGAAGATAACTCAAAAATACCTGAACCTATTATGTTCAAAATATTTTTTGTAGAAAGTATGTGAAAAGACGCATCATTTTCCATTTTTTTCATATTTTATGGATTTACGGTTCAAAAGTTACAGGGGGGAGGACACAATTTTTCTTACTTTCGAAGCGATTATTTCTGAAAATATTCACTTAATCACAAAATGTTAAACCTCGATGTCATTTTTAAAGACCTATCGTTTGATGTGCAACATGTTGATACTGAGCGTTGGGCGCCCTCCCAATTTTTTTTTCTGCAATTTATCTACATAACTAAATAGCGGCATACAAAAGACACC